>CM067371.1:97574170-97884430 GCA_034401795.1 Chaetoderma sp. LZ-2023a
ACCACCGAGACCCCCGAAATCTCAATACTATCGCTCGGCAAACATTGCCAAAGTTTAATCTGATGGAAATTAATCAAAGGATAAATTATTCACGTGTGTTTCGATATCGTACTACGCATCTGTGTGTCATTTAAAAAAAATTAATTGCATAAATATATCTAAATGCAACTCTTCTCCTTGCCAGTCAGACTAAATAACACGTTAACGACTAGAGGGGATTCCCTCGTCCCTTCCACTTGTGACGCGTGTCACGTGGTGCGTTTCACCGGTTTTACGGAACTTGCCGAGTGATATTAGGAAGCAGCAAAAGGCATAATTTTCAACATTTATAATCACGTTCTTCTAGCATACACGTTTTAAAAAGAATAAAAGTGCATGATAACATGTTAATCTAGCATCACTCTATCTGTTTTCAAAAGAAAATGCCAGCCATGATCTACACTTTAAGTGATCGTGTGAAATGGCAAATCATAGCCATGCATACCACTGGTATGTCATGCAGAGAGATTGGCAGACAGCTGAACATTAACCATACTGTAATCAGTCGTTTGATTGCAAAACATGGGCAAACTAACGAGGTGAAGGACAGGCCTAGATCTGGAAGACCGAAGAAGACTACTGCCCGTGATGATCGAGCCCTAGTACGCCTTGTTAGGAGATCTCCATTCACCAACAGCAGAGTGCTCAGCCAGCAATGGGAAACGCGCAATAGAGTGTCAATGTCTACCGTCAAAAGGAGACTGTATGCTGCTGGCATGAAAGCTAGGAGACCTGTCAGACGTCCTCTCCTCACTGCACACCACAAAGAGGAGCGTCTGAGGTGGTGCAACGAAAGAAGACACTGGAACATGAGATCCTGGAGACGGGTACACTGGTCCGATGAAAGTCGGTTCCTGCTTCATGCCACAGATGGTCGAACTCGTGTATGGAGGTCCCGACGCACGGCGTACGACCAACATAACATCATGGAAGAAGTTCCATTTGGTGGAGGTTCCGTTATGATATGGGGGTGCATCTCATTTGATTGTAAGCTGGATCTGTTGACTGTACCTGGAACACTAAATGGACAAAGACATCAAGATTCCATACTGGATAGAGTTGTGGTCCCTCATTTTGTAAATCATGCACCTGGAACCCATCCTATATTCATGGATGACAACGCCCGACCACATCGTGCTAGAGCTGTGCATAAATACCTCCGCCAGAATGCCATCGAAACCCTACCATGGCCAGCAAGGAGCCCTGACATGAACACTATTGAGCATATCTGGGACATTCTGGGAAACATGGTGAGAAGGAGGGATCCTCCTGTGCAGAACCTACAGGAATTAACAGACGCACTCCATCTTGAATGGCAACGAATACCACAATGGCGTATCAGTCGGTTGGTGACCAGCATGAGACGTCGTGTCCAGGCCGTCATCCAGGCACAAGGTGGATATACCCGGTATTAATAATGACAGTCTCAAACTCGTGCACAGATGTTAAACTTCGTTTTCAGACACCATTAATGACAATCTAGCCACGTGTGTCAACTGTAGGGCAATAGTTGTCAGGTGTGTCAACGTAACCATATTCAGGCCTAGTTTTCAAGTTCAAACAAAAACATACAGTGTTTCCCCACCATCATAATCAGCATTCCTCTAGTTGCATTATTACCTCTTGCACTAAGATGAATGGGTACATAAATGTTTATGCTATTGCTTTCTTCATAGCACATGAATATACCCTCGCATGTGCGTAAAAATAGGGTGGTGCTTAACTTTTGCACAGGTGTATATATAGGGTTCCCAGCACTTTATCAAAACAAAACTCCTTGATTATTTCCCTGAGAAATTTCCAAAATTCCACCAGAAATATTTTCATTTTAACAAGGTTGTTGGAAAGTCAAGAGTTTGTTGCAGCACAGAAACTAAGATACTGATAAAATATACAACAGTGTGGTAACCTGTGCATACAATAATTGTAAGTTATTTCCATTTTCAGTCAATGGACACAACTTGGAAACATGACACAAGGCGCACATACGTAAAACTGGCAAAATGTGAAAAACACTTCTGAGTCATTGTCAAATTTTTGGAGTTTTCGCCGATTTTTGGTGTTTTTTCCAAATTCCCTGAGTTTTCGCTGACTGGAAAAATGGAAATCTATTTTCAAGGTTTTCCTTGATGATTGATGGATAGAGACTTTATTCAACTACCCATTAAACGTGTAGCCTTTGTCGGAATTTCAAAATGATTCAGACCACAAAGAAACACATGTATATCTTTATTAATTAATCTTCCTGTTTATATTTACCTGTTACTTTTCCAGGTGTGTACAACCTCTGGATCGGCGATGCCATGTTTGATAGCGGCAGAATCCAGGAAGTCAAACAGGTATTTGATAACAGGTGGTAATGATGGATTTACGGTGAGGATTGTGGTAAACAGATCATCAATAAACTTCTGTAGTGTTCCCTAGTGTGGTAAAAAAAGAATATATTTCTATTACAAGTAAAACCGGTATAGTAATGCCATGATGGTGCATATGTTACCCAATGCAGATTAATATTAATTTAACCATTTATCCCTTGAATTTAGTCAAGAAAATTTCTATTTTCCCATAGAATATGTCTATTTGCAGACCAAGAGAAGAATATTTTTGAAAATTTACCACTTGAATGACTGGCTCGATTATCCAGCCAGTCATTCCAGTGGTAAAATTTCAAAAATAGGCTTCTTTTGGTCTGCAAATCATCATTTCTCACGACCACTGCTGAAGCCGTTTTTGGCTGATACGAGTGTTAAAGGGTTAAATCTACATTGTGGATTTTCTTACGTTTGAATTCACTGCATCGTTACTGAATCAGTCAAAGCAATCAGTTTATTATCATTTATTAAGCAAGAATTTTACAGTAGCCTATTAGAATAGATAGACAGTGTGACATAATGATAGAAAGAAGCATTATTCTATTGGTGCACTATGCAATGCGTATAAATGATTATTACCCATTTAATAGTCAAGATTCGCAAAGAAATGTGAAATTTTTTTTGCTTATGAATGGGCATTTTGCTCTTTGTTCAATTTAACTAAGTAAATTTATCAAATTTCTTTTTCACGAGTGAGATGACATACTTACCTCCCTAACACTCTTGATATACTAGTATATCGGCTCTAAATTCAATAATATTCAGAATTATAAAAAGTTAGGTGCCCCTAATGGGCAGGTGGAAGTACAGTCATGCACATGACAAACACCACCCTCTGCGCATGCGCACACCGGTACTTCCGTTACTAAATATTGGCTGACCTAGAAGCAACTATTCAATAGCCAAAGGACCAGGCCTCCGTGGGGTGGCGAGGCCGGGATCCTGTTAGGGAGGTAAGTATGTCATCTCACTCGTGAAAAAGAAATTTGATAAATTTACTTATTTCACATCATGAGAACATACTTACCTCCCTAACACTCTTGATAAAAACCAGAATTTGAAAGTAAATTTTGGTGGGAGGGAGGCCAGGTCCTGAAAACCCGCACACCCTCGAAGAGGCTAGGCTCTTTGAATTCTCAAGAGATTTAAAACATCTGAAATTGTGACTGAAACCACAACCAGGAATAGAATTTTGCATCGGATAATCGACCGATGAAGAGAGATTGATCAAAAGGCAAATGCGCTCCCCCCCCCCCTCTTTCTGAGGAAGGTATAGGAAAAAACGCTGCTCTAAATGACTAGCACGTTCTCTAATACTTAATGAAAGTATTACTAGACATTGGAAAAAGAAGAATTGCTTCTATTTCAAAAACTCTCTGAAAAACCACAATTAAGAGACATCAACCATCACCATATTAAAAAATAAAATGACACCATCACCAAGACAGAAAATCAAAAAATGGTCATAACCACTGACCTTTGATGTCTTGGACGCGGCACTCATCTCTTCCCCCACCGGAAGAGGAGAAGTGTACCAGCTAATAGTAGGAATACCCTACCAACAAATGTGATATTTGCAAATAGCAGAGGAGGCAAACTATTTACAAACATAAACCTCTGCATAACTATTTTATTTCCTGAGGACTGAGACGGCGAGTGGGTTAGAAGTGTCACGAAGGTAATGGTCGGTAAAACTTGACTCACAGTGCCACTGGGCTACTGACATAATGTCTTCAATCGAAACACCATTAAATAATGCCGTGGAAGTTACCACACCACGGACACTATGAGCCTTGGCTCTATCTACCTGGATTCCAGTGGCTGTCTTATGACAGAATTGGATACATTCCACTATCCATCTGGAAATAGTGTCTCTTGACGCCCTACCATGGGGTACAATATATGACAACCATAGGGAACATGGGTCCGTCCGCCAAACCTGAGTTCTTTTCTTGTACTTATTCAAAGCACGGACTGGACACCATACTTTAGCACCAGGATCATATCTGGTTAAGGCAGGTAAAATAATAGGTTTACCCGGATACTTTAAAGATTGATTCTTAGCCAAGAAATTCAATCTAGGTAGAAGCTTAAGGCCTTCACCTGTAACTATATAACGGTCAGGCTCAGCAGACAAGGCATGAATTTCACTCCTGCGTCTGGCTGAAGCCGCCGCCACTAAAAATACAGTTTTAAGTGTCAATAATTTTACAGATATAGCACTAAGTGGTTCAAAAGGCTTACCACTCAAAACCTGCAGAACCAGAGAAAGACTCCATGACGGTGTCAGTGGAGGATTTCTAGGTCTGAGATTGCCCATACCTTTAATAAGAGTATTTAAAACACTTACTTCATCACTTCCCCTCTTTGCCAAGCAAGGGATAACAGTCATCAATGCTGATTTGTATCCAGCAACAGAATTAGGTTGAAGACTATAGGTATCATACAGGTGACATAGAAAATCAGCTACTACCTGAATAGATGCTTCCATCGGATTGATACATCTCTTTGAGCACCATTCTGCAAATCTGTTGATTTTATAATTATAAGCTCTGGAGGTTGACCCCCTCCTGGCTCTGGCCATGAAATTGGCTGCTTGCTCAGAAAATCCCTCCTTAATTGCGGATTGTTTGACAACATCCATGCAGTCAATCGAAACATTGACGGATTGTTGTGAAGGGTCTTGCCCTGGAAGATAATATTGTCCATCAGCGGCAGAGGAACCGGATTGCAAACCAGAAGGTCCAGCAGATCCGTAAACCATGATCGGCTTGGCCAATTCGGGGCGATCAGAAGCACTTGGCATTCCTCTTGTCTGATCTTCTGAAGGACTCTTGGAATCAGGATTGTTGGAGGGTATGCGTATGCATACATTCTCTTCCAACTGATAGCTAGCGCATCTATTGCGATAGCGCTTGGATCTGGAATCGGAGAAACGTACGTCGTCATCTTCGCATTCTTCTTCATTGCGAACAAATCTATGTTGGGCTTTCCCCAATGATTGAACAGGTGATCCGCCACACATTGATTTAGTTGCCATTCCGTAGGCAGAATACTCATCCTTCGGCTCAATGAGTCTGCTAACAGATTCAGCCTTCCCGGAATATGAACTGCTTTCAAGGTGATCATATGATCCATGCACCAGCAAAGCAGCTTCCATGTCATCATAGAGACTGGGCGACTTCGTTCCGCCCTGGCGGTTTATGTAACTCACTACTGTAGAGTTGTCTGAACGTATCATCACAAATTTTCCCTTCACCTCCCTTAGGAAGTGTTCCAGGCCTAGAACTACAGCCCGCAGTTCTAGCATGTTGATATGTTCCTTTGACTGTTCCAGATTCCAAAGCCCTGATATAGTGGCTTCTTCCAGGCAAGCTCCCCAACCCTCCATCGATGCATCCGTAAACATCGTTACTTGAGGGTGGGGAGGGGTCAGCATGACCCCCGCCAGGAGATTTCCTCTCTCCATCCACCAATGAAGGTGATGAATGAGAGGGTCCAACACTTGAATGCGCGAGTCCAGTGATCCTGAACTCTGCGTCCACTGGGTCATGAGAAACAACTGAATCGGCCGCCTGCGTAAGGCCGCCTGAGGAATGACCGGTTCCATTGAAACCATCAGACCCAACATTCTCAGATAGACCCGTGCTAGAATATAACGACTGTTGCACACCAACTGAATACACGAGAGGAAACTTTCCACTCTCTCCTGGGACGGATAAACATATCCTATCTCCAGATCGAAGAACATACCCAGGTAAACAAACTTCTGGGATGGAGTCAGCTCTGATTTCGGAAAGTTGATCATCCAGCCTAAATCTGTGAGAGTTTCCAAGACTATCTCCAGATTTGCTGTCAAACTTTCTGGGTTGTGTGCTTTTAGCAACCAGTCGTCTATGTAAGTGTGAACAGGTATATTTCTCCTGCGGAGGTATGCCGTGATAGCAAGTACCACTCGAGTGAAGACCCTTGGAGCCGTCGAGATGCCGAATGGAAGAACCTTGAATTCCCATTGGCGTCCCTGAAAAGCAAATCTCAGGAACCGACGAAACCTCCTTGCAATTGGAATGTGGAAGTAAGCATCCTTGAGATCTATAGATGCTGTCCACATCCCCTTCTCTAACCCCAACAACACCGATCTCACTGTTTCCATTTTGAAAGTCGGAGTGTCTAAAAACTTGTTTAGAGGCTTGAGGTTGAGAATTGGTCTCCACCCCCCGGTGTTCTTTGCCACAAGAAACACGGTTGAATAGAAGCCCGGGCAATCCTGCGCCGGTTGAATTGCTTCTTTTAGAACGAGAGAATCTATCTCCTCTTCTATGCACAACCGCTTGTCTGGATCTCGTGGAACTTGAGTCCAGACCGGTACCAGAGACAAATGCAACGGCGGACCTCTTATCCAATCTGGACTGTATCCCTGCGAAAGCCATTGCAAGACTAAGCGGTCCTGAATTAACCGCGCCCACTTCTGAATGTGACAAGTCAAACGACCTCCCACTGGTGCACCTAGGGTTGACGGGGTGCCCATAAACTTCAGAAGTGGGTGTGTCTCTGATACGAGTGGCAACACCCCAGTGGTACTTGTGATAACCGGAAAAAATTTTCTTGTGTCAGGCCCGGTTACCACGCGCCGCTCCCCGCGCGCCGCGACCAGCGCCACGCGCACCACGGTGCGCGGGCTGCTGCCTGGCAGGCTGCGCTTGAGGCGGCGGCTGTCGCACAACAGCACGCTGCTGCTGGCGTAGCCGACGCGGTGTCTGAAACCGGCCGGCCTGCTGGCCTCTGACACTGCCAGCCCCGCCACGAGCGTACGGCTGTCGAGCAGCCGAGGGCTGAACACGCACGTGTTCCCTGCGCAGCACTTCAAACTGTGCCCGCAGCGCCCTCTGGTTGTTCACCAACGTCACTGTCTCCTGCAGGTGCCGACAACCTTCACCTCCAAAGAGTCCAGGGCCCGCCATCGGCGCTTGCATCAAGCGCGACTTGAGCTCCTGAGACGGGCACAAATTGTCCAGCGCAAAAGTGCGCCTCGTCCTCAGCGACTTCGTGACCGACCTAGTCAGACAGTCCAACGCCAGGTTGATGCCATCCTGGATGGCTCGTTGGACTGTCACGGGACTAGGATATTGCTGCACCGACGTTGCCACCACCCCTGACAGCAGCTGAGAGACATGCGACAGCGCACTGATCGCTGCTCGCGAGCTCTCCTCGGTGTCGCGCAAGGCGGCATTCGCCGAGCGCATAGCGCCTGAGCACAAGGCTCCCGTGTTAGCCCGGGAACCCGGCCGCGTATCTTCACCCAGAGCGGCGCGGTCATCCGCGCTCGGTCTGGGCGCCAGGCCATACCGAGCATACTGACTGGCAGTAACCCGACATCGCCTAGCTACCTCGCGGGGGGCCTTCGCGAGGCGACCTTTCGGTCTGATCGACTCCTCTGCCGCCGTGAACATATCTAAGATATGTTCAGCATACGGCAGAGACAGAGCCGTGCTGGCCAACGGCTTCGCCTGTAACCACGCCCGCGGGTTACCGGCGACCGTCTCGTCCACGGTGAGCTCTGGTCTTACAGCGAGGAGCCACGCACATGCCTCTGACCAGTCTTCATCCGTGGCTACCTGCGAACTGCCGACGAGCAACGGGCCCTCGTCATCCTCAATGGCATTCGCAGGTATGGCCGAGGAGGAGGCTATAGACGAACCTGGCTGCCCAGGGAACGTATACGGGCCCGCGAGGGCCGGCATAGCATTCTCCATAGGCAAACCAAGCTCCAAGGCCGCGCTTGTGCGGGGGGGGTTACACACACCAGCGCGGCCCGGAACGTCCGTGTGAGATTCCACGTCCAACCGTGGAATCTTATACGGCCGGCCGTCTGCTCCAAAGCGGGCCACAGGCTGAACCATGAAACCTGCTCCCGAGGGAACAGTGCCATAGGTGCGAGCGTTCACGCTCCCCAACAGAGGAGTGTAGGCGCTCACATCCATGTCTTCATGATCCACCTGTGGACCGAGCAGGTAGTCCTCATCATCTTCCTGGTCAGGAAAGTTAGGCTCTGGATTAGTAAGGAAAACTAACCCAGACTGACCAGGAGACTGCTCAAAGGCAGATGACGAGTTTACTCCGCGAGTGATCGTGGTCAGGCCCGTTGGTCGGGTCCCGCCTGATGCTTCTCGCGCCGCTGGCACCCCAGGCGATGCGAACATCAAGCCTGGGTCCAAGACGGCCGCCCCTGGATCACTAAACGCATTGTCCGAGCTAATAGGCCATGATCCAGGGACGGGGGCTACCTGCACCGAGGTCGATGCGCAGGAAGTTGAAACACCTGTGCCAGGCAACATGCCGCGAAGCATGTCAGGCATCAGGTCTTTCAAAGTCCTGCGCATCTCACTCACCAACTCACTCTTGAAGGCCTCGAGACCACTCTTCTCCGAGGCCTTCTTCTTACCGTCCTTCTTTGGTTTCTTCCCCTCCTCTGCCATCATCCTCGCCTGTAAAGAGAAGAATTCAGAGGTTAGATCCCCCCCCCCCCCACTTTTCACAAATAACACATTTGTTGGACAGCCTACAAGCTGAACACAGATGGCAAGGGTGGGGGAAGAATCTAGCCTTCATAGACTTGAGGCAGGACGGACACTTCTGAAAAGACGGATACGAAGACAATGAGTATGACAGTCTCAAAGCCTTGATAATGGATCTTTTAAGAAGAAACCAAAACAACCACGAGAGAAGACATCCACTATTACGACCACCCTGACGGGACAGGCGACTTCTCTAGTTAATAACTCCAAATACAACCAGAACCCCACTTTTAGATTAAGAGAGAGAGAGAAAGAACATGACTATCTAGATATCTCTCTACACTTCTTAATAAACAGGGGATGAACACATCACCGACTTCTCCAAACTAAGATTATGACATCAAGGAAAGAGAAACCCTGGTTGATTATGACATCAAACCTCACTATGCAAAAGCTCCTACCAGGAGAGGGGACGTCAGATTTATGTAAGAAATATCTAGATCTCCAGACATTCTCAGCTCTCGACTAATATAATATTAAATTATATATACTCGAGAACCCATGCACACGCAAGAGAGAAAATAGTGCAATAGCAAACGGCAGCAGAAAATGTAATTATTTTCAAATAATCATGCGCCATAATTAATAACTCCCTTAGCCTGGGCACAGGCAACCATCCTCTTGTGCAGGAAACACGTCCATCCATCCGCCGAGACTCCTCTTCCAGAAGAACTGATGAGGGGGGATGGGACAAAAGGAAGGAGATATTTTATTTATTAATATATTATATCTCCAACCCTTAGACATATCACGATGATAAGTCATCCTGGGACGTGAACACCTTCCAGAGAAGACCAGGCAACCTTGTATAGACACAAGACCGACCTGTAAGCATAAAACACAAGAGTTTATTAGCCCTAGGCGCTGGGAAAAAATTTACAAGGATTCCCAGCGCCTGAAAACGCGGTACCGCCGAAAACGGCCGCTACGAAAACCGGTAACACACGAAAGTTACAAGTCTCAAATAAAAGCCAGGAACAATGTCACCTTGGATGATGACGAGGAGGGCTCCTCTGACATTTTCGCATCAGCCATGATAGATTTGGATGTATTGTTCTCTTATGAATTCAGAAAAGTGCCTGTAAGGAATTTCCACCAGTTGCTTCCAGCCAATATATTAGAAAACGGAAGTACCGGTGTGCGCATGCGCAGAGGGTGGTGTTTGTCATGTGCATGACTGTGTACTTCCACCTGCCCATTAGGGGCACCTAACTTTTTATAATTCTGAATATTATTGAATTTAGAGCCGATATACTAGTATATCAAGAGTGTTAGGGAGGTAAGTATGTTCTCATGATGTGAAAACCAGAATGACTGGCGTGCCTATCGAAAATTAAGAAAAAATAACCTCCTGGCCTGCAAATCAACATTTCTCAAGATCAATACAGACGCTGTTGTTAGCTGGCTTGCCTGTCCATTAAACCTCTAAGACCACTTATCAAGAGAGCTAAGCAGACAATTATACATACCTTTGTTGATAATAATCTTGTAAGGAAAATCTCTGAAATCATCTTAGTGCCATCCTTTGTCTGAGCATTATCATCTTGTTTTACCTGACAATCAAACAGAAAGATTACCTTCAATTCAGTTAACTTCCTCAATATAATCGCCATTACAAATACTACCCGAGGGTGCAGAATTTATTAATGATGTTCATTTGGGGGACTCAGCTATTCAAGAATGGGATATTCCAGAATATCTGAGTTTTGGCGTTTCATCATTAAATTCTTGCAATTTAATAATTAATTTCCCAAATTTCACTAGACAGTAGGCTTTTCAGCATTAAATTCTTGCAACCCAACAAGTAATCTTCCAAAATTCAATAGGCAGTAAGGTTATCATGTCCCACCGCTTGGACACGTGCACCTAGGTAGGTTAGCGCCTTGCTGTTCCTTCGCGTCTCCACTTGAACAGTCTCAGCTAACAAGCCAAGAGTGGTGGGGGATGATGTACGATTGAACGTACTAATTTGGCTTGTGCTCCCACTCCCACCAAGGTGACTCTCATCTATGGACATGGACAGTCTGCACTTATCGGTGCCTGTATCTCATCACCTATCCGGTACCTGCGTGATGAGCACAAGCCAAAAATTTGGGGGGATGAGCTGAGTCTGCTCCACTTGCCAAAATATAGTGTATAGTGTTATCAATTAGTAATATATAGTTATATAGATTGTTCATGAATACAAATGAAAGTACAATCAAATCACTCATAGTATTGGTTTTTCATAAATTCAGGCTTATGTACAGTACACATAGGTCAGGTTTATGGATACCAATAACATAACTATCATATATGCTCAGCATACTTCCATGTAAATCTCCCTATGAAAATCAGTACCCAATAACCCTCATAGTTACAGCTCAGCCTCTCCCTACATACAATGGTAGGAATGTGAGGAAGCTTACAGAATCATGTATATAGTACAAGCAGCTACAGGTATCATGCTATCGATAACTTAGTTCCTATTCATGAATATGTATGCAGCCAGCCAGCAGCAAGCATCCTTATTAGGAGAGGAATGCTGATTGCCTAAATCTGGGGCTGTTTAGCAGTGAGTCACAGTCTGTCTATAGCTAGTGGCAAGTAGTCAAGCATACTGTGAATTGTTCAGAGTTTTAAGAATATATGTCCTATAGAGCACATAATTAGTCTACCATCAGAAAAATTTGACCGCCTCCATCCCCGCCACTCACCTTTTATCTAAATGTTTCAGGTAGTGTGTCACGCTGCCATGTATATGGACATGGTGTGGGCCTAGGAATAGGGCAGATTCAGCTTGGCATTAAGGATGGGCTATTCAGGAATATCTGAGTCTGGTGTTTCATCATTGAAATCTGGCATTTCATCGTTGCGTTTCCTCATTATTGAAGTCTTGCAATTTAATAACTAATGACGTTTCATCATTGCGTTGGCGTTTCATCATTAAATTCTTGCAATTTAATAATTAATTTCCCAAATTTCACTAGACAGTAGGCTTTTCAGCATTAAATTCTTGCAACCCAACAAGTAATCTTCCAAAATTCAATAGGCAGTAAGGTTATCATGCCCCACCGCTTGGACACGTGCACCTAGGTAGGTTAGCGCCTTACTGTTCCTTCGCGTCTCCACTTGAACAGTCTCAGCTAACAAGCCAAGAGTGGTGGGGGATGATGTACGATTGAACGTACTAATTTGGCGTGTGCTCCCACCAAGGTGACTCTCATCTATGGACATGGACAGTCTGCACTTATCGGTGCCTGTATCTCATCACCTATCCGGTACCTGCGTGATGAACACAAGCCAAAAATTTGGGGGGATGAGCTGAGTCTGCTCCACTTGCCAAAATATAGTGTATAGTGTTATCAATTAGTAATATACAGTTATATAGATTGTTCATGAATACAAATGAAAGTACAATCAAATCACTCATAGTATTGGTTTTTCATAAATTAATGAATACAAATGCTTT
The DNA here is from genome assembly GCA_034401795.1 of Chaetoderma sp. LZ-2023a. Taxonomy (NCBI): domain Eukaryota; kingdom Metazoa; phylum Mollusca; class Caudofoveata; order Chaetodermatida; family Chaetodermatidae; genus Chaetoderma; species Chaetoderma sp. LZ-2023a. The sequence continues at coordinate 97,586,608 of CM067371.1, forward strand.
CCATGTTTATGTAAATAAAATAGAGATTTCTTGTATCTAACTTTATCCAATACAAATTTATATCGATAATTTATCTTCAGGCATTTTAATTGTCAATTCACATAACGATGAATGAGAATCAAATATTACAGAAAGCTATGACCACACATGTATGCATATGAGCATGCACACTTGAGCGCACACGCACACGCACACACACACACATTTTTAGAATATTACGTAGTTGTTCATTAAAACTGTAATGGAATAATAGCACTAATATACGAATCTTCGTGGTTGAAAATTATTGAAACTGTTTTAACTAAGCTGTTGCAACAGCAGCGGCTTCCAGTTAATTGAATTTCAAAATAGTTGTATCAGGTCTGTAGCATTTAAAGCGTTAATCCACAAGTGACAATGGACCTTTCCAGTTTATCCATCAATCATATGGCGTCATAATCAACTATGTGCTGTGTAGCGTGACATCATAATCAATTGTCATGAATGCCGTAGCTAAGTTCATCACGAATGCTTAATTGATGATGGACTAAGCGTTGTTGCACACCGTAGGCAGCATACAGCACCGAGTCAAATTAGTTTAGGGATAGATCAAAGCGTGGGTGGAGCATAGCTAGAGATGAGCGGGGTATAACTAAAACTGTATTCCTCCATTGTGATATGACATTGATGACTCACCAGATGCCAGACCTTGGTCCCAGAATCATGATCATTGTTTCTGGAGTTCATTAAAGATACACTCACACTATTAGACCATGTAGAGCTGTCAAAGGTACCTGTGAAGACAAAACAAGGCACGCAACATAGAAACGCATTCAAATTCTCAGGTATTTTCATAGCATACAAAATAATTCCTGAAATAAATGTTAGTGATACAATCAGAATCTTCAAGCAATTTGGTAGTAATTTATGCACAGCTGCATTTCATGAGTACATATTTGCATGAACACATTTCCATGTTTAATTAAACACAGATTTCATGTCATATAATTGCCAAACTACATGTGATGGTACAAGGATCGTCATCCTTGGAACTAGGGCAATAAGTGTGAACAAAGAAAAAGGTGGTAGTAGTAGTAGTAGTAGTAGTAGTAGTAGTAGTAGTAGTAGTAGTAGTAGTAGTAGTAATAGTAGTAGTTGTAGAAGTAGTAGTAGTAGCAGCAGCAGCAGCAGTAGTAGCAGCAGCAGCAGCAGTAGTAGCAGCAGCAGCAGCAGTAGTAGTAGTAGTAGCAGTAGCAGTAGCAGCAGTCATAGTAGTAGCAGTCATAGTAGTAGCAGTCATAGTAGTAGCAGTCATAGTAGTAGTAGTAGTAGTAGTAGTAGTAGTAGTAGTAGTAGTAGTAGTAGTAGCAGCAGCAGCAGCAGCAGTAGTAGTAGCAGCAGCAGTAGCAGTAGCAGTTACCATTATAAGACTTACTGTGGTCCTTCTCAACTAACGCCATTGAAGATCCATCTTGTATGCCATAATGACCAAGAGAATTAATTCTTTTCCACGTGTCAACAACCTCGGTGGTGTGATCATCATCAGACAGTATAAGGATGGCTCCCAACGAATTTCGCATTTCTGTTGCAGAAAAATAAACTTCATTTTGTTAATGTTGATTGTAGAATTGGGTCAGACAACACAAGGCTTATCATTGATTCAGATGCTTCATCAGAATGAATTACCAGAATCCCAATATCAGTCTAACTATACAGGTAAGCTGTTGAAAATTTTATAACTAATTTGACTGGGGTCTGTTGCCGCCTATGCAGCAACAGCTTCCATTAAAATTAGTTTCAAATTATTCAACAAAATGTTTATTAAATTGTAAATCTATCAAAGACATACAATTCATACTATTTTTGAGCTTCATGCCGGAGCTAAATACATTATTATGATTGTGACATCAGTCTACATGTGATGTAATTGATTATGACGTCATAAACTTGAGTGACAGATTGGATCCCTTCATTTGCAGTTGAATTGCTGTATGCATCCGCTATTTAGATCGCAAAGCTGAACCAGCCTCCACTTCACGTAGGGTTCGACAATAAAACAGACATGTATTGGTGTAGGTGTACATAGCTGACCAATCTATCTAAGCAATGCAATCCCTGGAAGATTTTGCTTTACATTGCCCACAAGATTTATAGATGGCTAAAGTGTGCAGGTAAAGGTCAACAGATTCTTAAGCTGGCCAATATGCTTTCTGCCGTTGTATTGTGGAATTTTCATCTACAGGCCAAGAGAAGACTTTTTAAATTTATCAATGGAAAATCTGGGACAATAACCGAGCCAGTTATTTCAGTTGCAAATTTCCAAAAATAGTATTATCTTGCCCTGCAAATGAACATTCACTGAGCATAGATGATGACTTTCTTGACCAGTCTGGACCATTAAATACCAATGTGAACTATTGAGTTCTTTTGTAAGCAAACTGACGCACTAGTACAAACATTGGGAATTCTCAATTTAGAATTTAAACTAAAACATAAACCCAGTTAAATATTTTGAAATACAATTTACGGATATATATTTAAGTGAAATTGTTTTCAAACTAATTGGCAGGATTTAAACAATAGCGTATAACAAAGATCTTTGAGAATGAAATGGGTTAGATCAGTTGTAAAGTGTGCGACATGTTATCCCGAAGACACTCACCTAAATCTAGGTCATCTACAGAAGGCCGCTGTGAACATGGCGTATTACGCTTGATTGTGTCAAGGATCTTGTCTTTCACCTGCGTTATCGTGTCACAGTCGAGAACGCGTGTTTGAAACACCTCTCCTTCGTGCTCAACGTGTAATAACTAGAAATCATAAATTTCAAATATGGTAATATTTATCTCATTAAATGTATTAACACCAAATAATGACATGGCCCAGTAAGCTTCATGATGAACATTTACTATGCATCAGTGATACATTGCATCACAAAACACATACCCATGCCAAAAACCAAGCTTTCTTCAACCCTTTAACACTCATATCAGCAAAATATGGCTTCTGCAGCGGTCTTGAGAAATGTCCATTTCCAGATCAAGCTCGATAACCGAGCCAGTCATTCCAGTGGTAAACTTTCAGAAATAGTTTTCTCTTGGTCTGCAAATGGACATTTTCCATGAGAAAATTGAAAATTTCTTGAACAAATTTGAGTGTTCAAGAGTTACGGGTCGGTGAACCCAGAAAAGTAGGTCACCCTGACATACTTTTCTCTGAGTTGCAGTACTGTTGTTGTCTCAAATATATCAAGTGTCATGACTACAGATGTTGAAATTACATGGCACAGACAAATTTCTATAGATGTTCATTAAACTGTGACATGTAGATCACACTGACCTACTTTTGATATGCAACACAGCTTTAACATAAGATACATGTATACATTTCATACTACGACTTGGACAAAAAACATCCCGGATAAAATCATGGATGGATTGATGGATGAACAGATAAATAAAGTCATTACTATACTTACACCTTTGCAGGACATATAAAACATAGCAATGTTAGTAATTATCAGTGTAATATCATGTAGCATACCACAGATTTTGGTTCTATCTTCTCTCTGAGAAGTCTATCCTCTGATAATGAGTATCTAGCATCCCCGGTGAAGAAATCCACTGGGCCTTTCTCTGCTTGTAGCTTAATTGCCTTATACAGAATAAACAGGGAGGGACCAGCACACTCCTATAAGTAGAAAACATTAAATATTTGAGACTTATAGCTTTACACATCTGTAGAACTAATAAATTAGCAGACTTATCAACAAGATCAATATTATATTAACCCCTTGAAATGGCGAGCTGACTTTTACAATGGTTTTGCCCATTTGCCGACGAAGAGATTATTTTAGAAAATTGTACACCAAGCCAATGCACCTTTCCAGTTTATCCATCCATCATATGGTGTCATAATTAACTACATGACATGTAGAATGACATCATAATCAATGATGTCATGAATGGCTCGATTTAGTTCATCTTAAATGCTTAATAGTCTGATATGTTGCAACCAGTCAAATTATTTTCAAAATATTCAACAGCTTACCTGTATAGTTTACTGGAAATTGAGTCAGGGAGTTCAGGGATCGATCGATTCCAACACGGGCGAAGCCCAGGTGGAGCTTAACTAGGGATGGGCAGGGCATAGCTAAAACAGGAATGGTCTGTTATGCCAGCAGTCAATTTGCAAAATATCACTATCACGGCCCACAAATGGACATTCACTAAACAAAAGAATTGTATTTTTTTTAGCAAATCTTTAACCTGTAATAAACTGACTTGAGATTTAAGAGTAAGATATACACTTTAACACTTACCACTCTGATGTCAATATTTTTAATTTTCAAATTAAAGTAAAAGATGAACTGGTGTTTATTTTTCAACAAATTTGGTGTACGATGGTGTAGACAGCAACATCTTCCACCAAAGTTGTTGAAAAATGTACACTAGTTTCTTTGCTATTGAATGCTATTGACACTGTAAATTATAGAATATTGACATCAGTATGCTAAGGATTAAACATGGCCACCCAAAAAACTGAATTATTTACCACCACCAAACTACATGTAAGTGGCCATCTTTCATACAAGCTAATTATAAATGATTGTGACCGTAAAAGACAACTATAATGTGCAGTCTAGGTCATGCCATCGCAAATTCCCATGCTTTCACCAACTTTGACATTCTGACCCCACCCCCATACCCTCCCTGGTGGCAGAGCATAATGTAAACAGTGTCTCGCAATCTTCAATCATATGGGTAACTAATATATGATATTTGGTTGAATTCCTCCTACTTTGACATTTTGACCGCCACCTCTACACTGCCCCACCCCAACCCTAGGGGCGGAGCCTAATGTCAATGTCGGCTTGCAGTCCGCAATATAGCCAGATGAACATACATTCAGATGGACTGATGGATGGATGGACAAACAGATGGATAGATGGAGGCGATTGCAATATCCCTGCATTTTATTCAAACGGCATGGGAATAATTACTTTGATAATGCTAGATAGATCAGTAGCACAAGTATTTCTTTAAGTTATGTGGCACATTGATCACAGCAACAAGAACTCTTTGATAAAAAAGCAGGAGGTGTGAGCCTATTTGTACATTACATTAATAATCAGTACACCATAATGTGCTAAATATCATAGCCAATATAGATAGAGTCAAAAAAGCATCCGCTTTTGTTTCTACGAGAATTCTTAATACTTACCAGATGTACTATTATGATAATGTCTATTATCTAGTCTAGCTCAAAATAAACAATTAAAAACGCCGCACTCTCCTGGTCCTGCCCATACTGTGTCCGGGAATTACCATAGCCGCAGGTACCGAGTCAATTCCCAATCACAGTCAGATTCGTCTTATATTTGCCTTGGCAAACAGCGAAAGCAGCTCAGCCTCACCTCAGCGGGGCGGCTGAGGCAGGGCCATAGTACATCTGGTAAGTATTAAGAATTCTCGTAGAAACAAAAGCGAATGCTTTTTTGATTCTACTTTCGAATAATACTTACCAGATGTACTATTATGATAAACTCCGGATTTCGACAGCCAAGAAATGCCGGTCGGAGGAGGTGAGGCTCGAACCAGCACTCATCTACCATCCAACATAGATGGTTGTGAAGAGACTAGAACCCTGGCATACGCTTGGGTTCTGTCATCTGACTCATAGAGTGCTAAACTTCCATGGTCTTGACCGCGCTGCCCCCACCCCCTCTTTTGTCCGCACAAAATTCAGAGGGCTGTCAATGGGGATGCAACACCCACCAGACCCGTGTCAGCCCCAAGTCTCAGCTAGGGCAGTCCAGTAGAGTACAAAGAAGCTAAAACAACTTCTAATTTTGAAAAAACATCAGTATATCGATTAGATTTTCAAATTGGAATGAGCCTAATGTCTGTTTGAGAGGATAAGAATACTCTTGTACCAGACTATTTATCTAAGCAGTCTGGTATTTCGACTGTAAGTAAACATATTTATAGTCACTTAATTAATGTAAACACTCACCATTTTGAGTGCTTGATCTTTTCTTGATCATCACAGGAGCTCGGCCCAATCTACGGTCGTACTCAGTCATGTGCATAGCGATTGTTCAGTGTAGGTGGAAGACTTTGTGATGTGTGCGAAGTAGTGGTCGGAAGTGGCTTAGGTTAGATTCGACAAATTGGCGACGGCTACCGGATTAAGTGCGCTGGAGATGTCGCGAAGGTAGAAATCAGTGAATGACGACTCGGCATGCCATTGTGCTACAGACATCACCTCCTCTAATAAGACACCCTTATAAAGGGCCGATGATGCTGCTAGTGCTCAGACCTGATGGGCATTCGCACGATCAATCTGCTTTCCTGTAGCGATTTTGTGCGACATCTTAATAGCGTCAACTATCCAACGAGAAATAGTATCTTTCGAGGCTCGTAAATGAGGAGCTTTGAGACATAACCACAGAGATTTCGGGTCATCTCTCCACTCATCAGTACGTTTCTTATACATTTTCAGACATCTGACAGGACACCAAGCAGAAGAGTTTGGGTCATGTCTAGTTAAACTTGGCAAATTGATCGGCTGTCCTGGATATTTAAGTGACTGATTCTTTGCCAGGAAACAAAGACGTGGAAGTAGTCTTAAACCTTCACCCGTGACGACAAAACGGTCTTGTTCGGCAGAAAGCGCATGTATTTCGCTTCTCCTTCTCGCCGATGCTGCTGCAACCAAGAAAGCTGATTTAATAGTTAACAGTTTAATGTCTATAGATCTAATTGGTTCAAAGGGAGCATGCCCTAAAACCTGTAGAACAAGAGATAGATTCCATGCTGGGATAGGAATTGGCTGTCTAGGTCGCAGATTGCTCATTCCTTTAATAACTTCATGCAAGGTGTCATTCTCCACTCCTTCAATGGCCAGACTGGGAATGACTGAAGCTAATGCAGACTTATATGCTGCTAGGGTAGAAGGTACAAGTTTGTCAACTTCGCATAAATGACAGATAAAATCTGCTACGTGTTGAACAGATGCAGAAAAGGGATTAATATCTCTTCCCTCACACCACTGTGCAAATTTGTTGATTCTATAATTATGTCTTTGTTGTTGAAACTCTTCTGGCCGAAGCAACAAACTTCGCTGCTTGCTCAGAAAAGCCACCCTCAATTGCACGCTGCTTGATAACATCCATGCAGTCAATTTGAACATTTCCGGTCTGTCGTGAAGGTACAGACCCTGTTCTGAGAGATTAGATCTCTTCTGTCTGGAAGAGGGATTGGATTGCAGACCAGAAGGTCCAGCAGATCCGTAAACCATGATCGGGCTGGCCAATAAGGGGCGATCAGCAGTACTTGGCACATCCCCTCTCTTATCTTTGCCAGAACTTTCGGGATGAGAATTGTTGGAGGATACGCATACGCATACATTCCTTCCCAACTTATCGCCAGTGCGTCTACCGCTAGTGCTAGCGGGTCCGGGATCGGTGACACGTAAGTGACCATCTTTGCGTTCTGATTCATCACAAACAGGTCCACATTTGGCTTGCCCAATTGTTTGAATAGAACCTCCGCTACCGATTGGTTGAGCTGCCATTCCGTCGGACGACAAATCGTCTTTCAACTGAGAGCATCCGCTAGGATGTTCAATCTTCCTGGAATGTGTGCTGCCAGAAGAATAATATTCCTCTCTTGGCACCACAGCAGAAGGTTCCAAACCATCATACACAACTCTGGTGATCTCGTCCCGCCCTGGCGGTTCAAATAGGACACCACTGTTGAGTTGTCTGTCCTTATCAGGACAATTTTGTCTTGAATTAGACTCGAACTTTCGAAGTGCAAATACCACCGCTAATAGTTCGAGCACATTGATATGTTTCTGCGCATTGGTCCGATCCCATTCCCCTGACACTGACTGATCGTCCAATACCGCTCTCCAACCCGTCAATGATGTATCCGTGAAGATGGACATCTGAGGTGGAGGAGGTTGTAGAGGAACACCTCGCAGGAGATTCTGTTCTGATAACCACCACTGAAGGTGGAATATCAATGGTTCTTTTACTGGTATCCTCAGAGATAACGGATCTGTTCTGTGACCAGAATGACATTAGGTACATCTGAATTGGCCTGCGCCTGAGTGCCGCATATGGAACCACCTTCTCCAGCGATACTAGTAAACCCAGTATCCTGAGAAATTGGCGCGCCATCAGATAGGCTCCTAGAGAAACCGACTCCAAAACTGCAATCAGGCTCTTGACTCTGCTTTCCGCCGGAAAAGCTACGCCGTCCCCGAGATTGAAAAATATTCCGAGATAAACAAACTCCTGGGATGGAGTCAGTTCTGATTTCTCTAGATTCACAATCCATCCTAGATCCTTTAATAAGGCTAGGACTACCTGAAGGTTGCTGCGCAGAGTGACTGGATTCACCGCCTTTAGCAGCCAGTCGTCTATGTAAGTGTGAACAGCTATGTTTCTCCTGCGAAGTAAAGAAGTCATGGCGAGAACCACCTTGGTGAAGACCCTCGGAGCTGTGGTCAGGCCGAATGGAAGCGCATTGAATTCCCACACATTGTCTTGGAAAGCAAAGCGAAGGTATTTCTGAAAAGGAATTGACATTGGAATATGAAAATATGCATCCTTCAGATCTATCGACACTGCCCACATGCCTTTCCTCAGTCCTGTCATTACCGCTGCTACCGTCTCCATCTGAAATCTGGGAGAAAGAATAAATTTGTTCAACGGTTTGAGATTGAGAATTGGTCTCCATCCTCCGGTACGCTTCGGAACGAGGAACATGATCGAATAAAAGCCCAGAGAAGACTGATTGCGGACTAGATGAATCGCATTCTTCTGACGAAGCGATTCTATTTCTGAGCAAATGGCGTCCAGACGATCTAATTCCCTTGGAACAGGCATCCATATTGGAGTCGATGTTAACGGAACTAACGATTGATGGATGAGCCAGTCCGGATCGTAGCCGTTTCTTATCCACTGACAGACTAAAGAATCGTGCACGACCTGTTCCCATTGGTTTAGGAACAGTTGAAGTCTGCCTCCGACGGAAGGAATCTGCACACAGCTGTCGGTCAAGATTGCACGAGAAGACGCTAAATCGCTTGGGTGAAGATTCTCGACTCCATTCGCTCCTAACGTTACCGGATCTGGTTCCGCCGGAAACCTGTCAGGAACGACCTCCACAGCCGCCCCGCGGCTTCTTGTAATACGATGGTCCGGAACCGCCGCCACGGTTATCCTTACGGTAGCCGCCGCGGCCCGAACCGCCACCCTTCTTATCATCCTCATACGGCCTCTTATTAGAGGACTTGTATGAGGACGAACGGCCAGGTCCTTGTGATCCGGATGGCCTATGGGCATCACGGCCAGAAGGACGGACTTGGACGCTGCCTCTGCTGCTCCTGTCTATGTTGGCGGTAGGACTGCTGTGGCTGTGTCCTTTTAGTCGACTTCCACGACTTGCCGACCACCTCTTGCTCCGCAACCATTGATGCAACCTTGGAGAGAGCTTGCCGTGCCGAGCCGCCGAACAAGCCTGGCCCGATGAAAGGCGCAGAAGATAATGCAGCCCTCATCTCCGGTCCTGGTTCTACACAATCGAGAACCATTCTCCGTCGCTCTGCCAATGTCCTTGTGATCACCCTGGCCAGGCAATCTTGAGACAGGCGCATGGTGTCCCGAATAACTCTGGGAGCAGCCTCTGGCACCTGTCCACCTTCCGCCGCGCAGGCCAGCATACTCTGCAGGACGGTACACCCGTGCGAGAGCGCAGCCATGGCTGCCCTCGCCGCATCCTCAATGAGCGTGAGCTCATTGAACGGGTCTTTATTGGTCTGCGAAACCAAAGGACGAGACCGCCCCTTAGCCTTCCCAGCCAACGGCCTATTTAGCGCCTCTCGTTCCCCGACGGAAAGCCGTGGGACCCGGGCATACTGATGATAGGCCAGCTCCGGAAAACGGACCCTACTCCTTATCCCCTTCGGGGCTTTGGGCAATGCATACTCCGGCTGCACCAGACGGTATGCCGCAACTTCCAGCATGTCGGAAGTCTGCGTGTCCAAAGGGAGTGTTGGCATGGCAGAAGAGCCACTTGACAGAGCGCTAGCCGCACGCTCTGACATCCGCTCCATCGCCGGATCGCGCTGAGATCCCAGAACAGATGACAACCCAAGACGATCGGACATCCATCCAAGGACCTGCACCCATTCAGCCTCGGTGCAGAAAACGGACTCGTCCATTAAAGAACTCCCGTTTTCATCCTCCCTCTCTCCCTTAGATGAGAGGGCCACCGACGATCCATGCTGAGAGCTACGAGACACCTCGCTGCCAAGACACATCGCATCCGTAGCTCGACTACCAGTGGCACCGGTGTCCAACGAATCGCCGGACCCGGATTCTCCGCAGTCCATCGGCTCCAGCACGGGAGTCGGGACCACGACTGCTTTACTTACGGCAGGTGACGGCACTCCGATAGGAGACGCACCCAAAGCCGCCGGGATACCGGCAGGAACCGCAAAACACGGCTCCACTGACACCCCTGGTTGCACAAACAGCGGATGGAAAATACCCGACGGAACATCGAGATCTCCATCCACCTGGCAAACCCGTACAAATCCCGAGGGAGACCCCTGGGAGGTACTAGGCATTGCCGCCATCGAAATATCTTCCATAAGAAGATCTTCCTCCTCTATCGTAGGCTCTTGAGCCATGGACAGAGAAGGGGCAGGTGCTTGACCCTCTGCAGAACTAGCCGGACCACCTAAGGGTTGTCCTGCACTAGCTTGCATCGACGGGACCATGGACTGCAATGAATCGAACATTGCCTTGAAATGGGCCGCCCATACGGCCAGAGTTGAATCCATGCGGTCATTCAGACGACCTTCCAGTCCCTTCAGAGACGCCTGGTCCAGCTTCGCCGCCTTGTCCCTCGCGATCCTCTCCAGACGCGCATGTCGATCCCTATCAAACTCTGCCACCATTGCCGACGACCACTTGGCGCACACATCACATGGGCTTCCAACCTTACACTTTGCGCACGCTACACAGTGATGTCCTGAGTACTTGCGCTTCATGAACCTGTTGCATTTCTGGCAGAGAGTATCCAGGTTCTTTGGTTTCTGCGCACAGAGAATTAAAACGCTGCACATGACAAACGATGACGAGCAATACGCACAATCGACTTGATCGTTAAAAGATTTTCTTACAACACATTAACTTTCTCTTAAATTAATGATAATCAAGCCTTTAGGCAGGAAATATTTGAAACTTTTTTGAGTGAAAATTAAAAAACACAACTTAGCAGTTACCTAACGTTAAACAACAAAGAATACAACGCCGATCGCCACAAACACCCTCAACAATGAAGCGAGAGCTAAAAATCGGCGAAAACAGAGTGCCTAGACACGCCAAGCCAAGCAAGACATAATTCATGGGCGCCGCTATCTTGGCTAAGGATGCATCCATCTTTAGAGGAACCGAGTCGCAAGAGAAATTAACCGAGTACCCGAATTAAAACTAAAAGTTAACGGGTACAGAAGCGACTCCAACAATGGCTATCATTTTAAAACAATGTGCCAATTTAAGGAAATTTCAAACGGTCATTATGGCACGAATGTATAAATTCTAGATTGATCAACCTGCCCCTGTGATGATTTTCCCAGTTCCTCCATGAAGCCACCGATATAAATCCTTTTCACAACCGATTACCTCTTAAATTTAACAAATTTGAGCACACTACAAATTGCGACTTTACAAAAGCGCAAAATAGACGAATCTGACTGTGATTGGGAATTGACTCGGTACCTGCGGCTATGGTAATTCCCGGACACAGTATGGGCAGGACCAGGAGAGTGCGGAGTTTTTAATTGTTTATTTTGAGCTAGACTAGATAATAGACATTATCATAATAGTACATCTGGTAAGTATTATTCGAAGTAGAATTGACATGCAGGACACAATGTCCCAGCTTACCTTTAAATATTTATAAAGACATAATGACAGCCAGTTCGTTAACAGCTTCTCAACAACTGATTCCGTTCTGAAAAACAGGAAAGAGAATTAGCTTTCATAAAAGGTGTCACCAAAACACTAATAATAGACATCAATTCAAAGCTCTGTTTATTGCTCTCATTAAGTTAGTACAAATCTTTGTACTGACTTAAAATAGTATGTTGACAATAGATCAGCTATTTACATGTTCACTGAGCTAAAGAAGAATAATGGCTAGATAAATTATACAAAAACTAGCAAACAATTCAAATTTAATCTTTCAATTAAATAAGAGATATAAATCACGTAATTAATATTATGAATTACAGATAATCATTAATGACCAACCCGGGTAAAAAAACCGCCCTTGGCAATGGTCTCACGAAATGTATTTAAAAAATATTACCACTGTAATGATTGGCTTGGTTATCCATGCCAGTCTTTCTAGTGGTAAATTTTCAAAATAGTTTTCCCATTGCCAAAATTTAAATTTTAAAGTTTAGTGACCGACGGTGACACTGACCCCGTGCATTAGAGGGCTAAGCATAATAACGACTATGGAACAGCTCAGAAATAACTTTGTTTCTAAAAATAAAATGAAACATACTATTGCCAGTGACAATCAGTTACCGCTGCAGAAGTGACCGACATGAAAGATACACTCAAATAATTTCTACATCCCGGAGAGGTAACTAATATTTCTTTATTATATGGCTGAATGTTTTGAACATAATTGCATTGGAAAACATTGCTGCCCTATGAGTTGGACTGTACGTGTCATTTGAAACCAAATCATGAACCTAATGCCTCATACTTGGGTAGTTCTATAGGACAAAGTAAACATATAATTATAATACTAACCTCCTTAGCATAAGCTTTGGATGTTTACTACTGACAGTCTTTAAGACAAGGTCATTTAACAGTGACTTCAAGATCCTGCAGGCAGAGTAAATAGTATACTCACATAGGAATTACGACCTGACAGTTTAGACATGAGAGATGAAAGTAACATTATATATGAAATAAATAGCCCGCAATATTTTAAATTGGAATTTTATTGAACGCTAGAAGAAAATAGTTATAATCAAATTAAAAGCATTGACAAAGTGCACTGGCTTATAAGGATTTTCAAAATTCAAAATTTTCGGATAGCTTTTGCACAAAACTAAGTTATCCATTCAACGAGGCCAAATCTGGCCTTTACAATGGTCATATGGAACGTCCATTTGCAGGCTAAGAGATTATTAAAAAAAATTTACAACTACAATGACTGGCTCGATAACCGAGCCAGTCATAATCATTCCACCGATAAATTTTCAAAGATAGTCTTCACTATTTCTTTATCAATTTAGCCATGAAAGGGTTAATACATAGCTTATCAACAGCTTATATACAAACGAATGCTTGTTAACCATTTAACACTCATATCAGCCAAAAATGGCTTCTGCAGTGGTCTTTAGAAATGTCCATTTGCATACCAAGAAGACTATTTTTGAAAATTTACCACTGGAATGACTGGCTCGATAACCGAGCCAGTCATTCCAGTGGTAAATTTTCAAAACCATTCTTCTCTATGAAGAAATTGATATTTTCCTGAATAAATTCGAGTGTTAAAGGGTTAAATAGTTTTAAAAGAACTATTGGATCTAACCAATTAAAATATAATGATCTTCTTCTTCTTTTCGATCGCTGGTATCACACTTGGAGAGCCGTTCTCAAGATGAAATCTGTGGTTTTCTGCAGTTCTTCCACAGGCCCATACAGCTTTTCAAGAAAAGAGATTGACAAAGGCCAGATCTCTTCTCTCAGCAGCTGATACGTACTGCAACATTGAAGTATGTGCTCTGTGGTCTGTTTTGCTTCTCCACAAGGACAAGCGGGCGATGTCGTAAGGTGGAACCGCCTGTACATGTGTTGGTTTAGTCTGTTATGTCCAGTTCTGAGACGAAAAATGGTCACTTGCTCTGGCCTCGAGAGATGATGGTAGGCATCTTCTGATTGAGGTGTTCTATAGAGTGACTTGATGATAGTCTTCATCTCTGTATGCATAACCATGTTTTCTGTCTGATTCTCTTCTGCACCCACCTTTGCCATCTTGTCTACTTCCTCATTTCCTTGGACTCCACAGTGTGAGGGGATCCACTGCAATGCTATCCGAAAGCATTTGATGGTTTGTAGTGCTTCTTCAAGTTGTGGCAGCTTACCTTTGGTGATAGCCTCAAGGACGGAGCGGGCATCAGATAAAAAGACAATCTGTGCAATAGGGTCTGCTGTTCTGCTGATGGTATTAGCTGCATGGACCAGTGCTTCGACTTCAGCTCTGTAGTTTGTGCAGTGTTTGCCTGTCGGTATTGCAGCTGACTCATATTGTCCGTTTGGATACTGTATGTGCAGTCCAGCACCTCCACTCCTAATTGCATCTTTGGCTGATCCATCTGTGTAGATCTTTATCCATGTCTCCTGAGGGTACATTTCTTCCAGCATGGCTTGGGTCAGGGCCTTCTTGCTCACATCACTGTGTTCATCTTTGGTTGTGCGATGAGGTACTGTGGTGCGAATAGCTATGCTCTCTAGTTTGTTTTCCCAGGGTGGAGGATCAAGGGTGTGGTCTGGGTCTTCTATTTGTGCTGGCAACATTTCTTGGTGTTTCCTTTGAAGTGCTTTTGTCTCTTTCACAAAACTTGATCTTTTAAGTCTTCCTGATGACAGCTGTGCTTGCCTGATCTTCATCGGGTGGTTGTTGAACGATTTGAACTTTGCAGCTTGGATCAGTGCTTTGCATTCCCTTCCTTTACTAAGTGGGGGGATGCCTGCTGTCTGCTCCATTTTTTCTATTGGTGTTGATCTCATTCCACCAGTGATGATGCGCAGTGCCTGGTTTTGTACTCTGTCGAGGTTCTGTTGATGAGATTTAGCTGCTGTCATCCATGAGCTGGATCCATACTCAAGATGTGGTCGTACGACACCTAGGTAGATGGTCTTGAGGATCCTTTCATTGGCACCCCACTTTGTTCCTGCCAGCTTCCTCATGATGTTTAGCTTTCTTCTGGCCATTGCCTCTGCGTTCTGGATGTGCTCCTTCCATGTTAATCTTCTGTCATAGGTGACTCCCAGGTATGTCTGCTGGTCCTCGTACTCGAGTGGAGTACCGCCCAGTGTCAGATTGCCAACCTTGGTTTTGGTGGACAGTATGTATGTATGTATGTAAATATTTCTAGAGCGCCAATTCCGAAATTAATCGCTCAAAGGCGCTTTACAAATTTTAAAGATGAAAAAGATACGTTTTTAGGCTAGATTTAAAAGGCTCAATTTTGTGACAGTTTCGGATATGGGCAGGTAGATTATTCCAAAGTCTTGGACCGGAATTCGAAAATGCATGCTGTCCAACAACTAAATTAGTAGACGGGACCACACATAATGTCTGATCACTTGATGAGTGAGAATAGCATGGCTGATGATTTTTCTTTGTTGATGGTAATACACCAGCGATTACCCGAAGCTGTAATTCTGTCCAAGGCGAGCTGCATTCTGTACGTGGCAGTCGTTGTGTACTCCTCGGTGCACCAGAGTACGAGGTCATCTGCATAGCGGGCTGCTTGGATCCCATTGGGCAGCTCTGCTACAATATCATTAATGAAGAGTATGAACAGAGTTGGTGATAATACTCCGCCTTGTGGTACCCCTTGTCTCAGCAATACATTCTGTCCAGATTGTCCATCCACCAGCACCCTAGCTCTGCGATTGTGTAGGTATGACTTGGTCCATTGGAACATGTTGCCACCGATGCCTGTGCGCCGGAGCTTCACGAGGAGGCCATCCTTCCGCACCTTGTCAAATGCCTTCTGCAGATCAATAAAGGCAGCTAGCATCACCTTCTTGGCTTGAAAAGTGTCCTCTATGACCTGTGCAAGATGTGTTGTTTGATCTTCTGTGCTCATGTATCTTCTGAAGCCAGCCTGCTCTGAAACTATAGTGTTCTCCGACTCCAGGTACCACTGCAACCGCTGGTTGATGATGCGCTCCATGGTCTTGCATATGCAGCTTGTAAGACTGATAGGATGGTAGCTCAGCACTTTCGTCTTGTTCTTCCCTTTTTTCAGACTAGGAGTCATTCTGGCTTCCTTCCAGCACTGAGGAACCTCTCCATTGGTCCAACTGAGATTAAAGATATCTAGCAACTTGCGGAGAGATGCATTACCAAGGTGTTGGTTCATTTCATTCGTAATGCCATCTGGCCCGGGAGATTTCTTCTTCTTCAATTGGCGGATAGACTTCCTCAGTTCTGCTAAACTAATGTCAACTTTCATTGCATCGTGAGTGTTGGTGTCTGTTCTTTCCTTTTGCTCTTTTCTAACCTCTTTTTGACGCATTCGTGGTAAAGAAATGTTGCTTTCTTTTGCATATGCCTTTGCAAAGGCATCTGCAGCCATCTTTCCTGACAGTGTTTGTCCATCTTCTTCAAGAGTAATCTTCTCTCCCCCGACACCCTCATCATTCAGTGCTTTAGTCAGTCTCCATAGCTTTGTTGTGTCTCTCTCTATATTAAACCCTGCCGTCTTTTCCCTCCAGCTTCTTCTTTTGGCCTCCAGCTTGGTCTTTAGATACCTGGCTTTAGTTTGTTGTAGTGTGAAGTGGTTTTCATGACAGGGATTACCCTCTGCATCTTCTCTGGCCTTGTCTAGTTTATCATGTGCTGCTTGCAGTTCTGTTGTCCAGTAGGGGCGGTAGTTTTTCCTGAACCCTCGAGGAATCGCTTCGTTGGCAGCCTTGAGGATACTTGAATTAAATTCCTTGACCGCATTGTTGATGTTTCTCCCTTGTACTGCTATATTTTGGGTAAGCTCATTGGAACGAATGCCGAACAGACTCCAATTTGCCTTTTTGTAGTTCCACCTTGGATGTTGAGGTGAGCTTGTTGAAATACTTACATAAAGAGAGAGGAGGACTGGGCGGTGGTCGCTTCCTCCTAACTGCGATCCGACCATTCTACTGAGGTTTCTGTGAATGTCTTCTGTACAAAATACCAAGTCCGGCGTTGTTGTCGAGTGCCACCGGCGCGAGTAGAAGGTAGGCTGATCTGTGGGATCGTTGACAAGTAAAAGGTGCTTTTCATCTTGCCATGCTTCAATGTCTTCTCCTCGTTTATCAAGTGTTCTGTATCCCCAGCTCTGAGACTGGCAATTAAAGTCTCCCGCAATGAGGAAGTGGCAGTCCGGGACCTGGATTGTGTCAAGTGAGAGATTCTTGTCATTAGGGCAGTAATAATTGACAATGTCAATCACAGAGTTGCTGGTTGTTACCTTGATCTTGATATATTCTGCCTCTTCCATAAAGGTTTTGATCTGGCTGGCGTTCACGCTGTTTCGGACCAAGGTGATCACCCCGCCTTTCTTTCTTCCTCTTCGATCACACCGGAAAATCTGGTAACCTCTGATCTTAAATGGTTTTCCTTCTTGCAGGTGTGTCTCTTGGATGCAGCAGATATCAATGTTGTTTTCGTACAGGAACTGTTCGAGCTCTGATTTCTTGTTGGTAACCCCTTCTGCGTTCCAGTGCATGATGTTGATACTGGGGTTATCTTTGGTTGGCCAGTAGCTCTCCATCCTCGTCTCCTGGCTCCACAAGACAAGTTGATGGGACCTCCAGTAGCTGAGGGTGGGCTCCTTCGAGGCGTGGAGCCCGGCGCTGCACCTGCCTGGCGGATCCTCACAGGGCGAGCACCATTTCGTTTGATTCGATCTCCAAGTGTTATTCATTTGCGTTGTGCATAATGCTCTGGTTAGCCCCTCCAAATGTCTGGATTGACACCCAGTGGGTTACACCCCTGCGCCACGTTGAGGCCGAGCATAGTCTTAAACAGGGGAAAATATAATGATGAAAATATAATGATGATACAAGATTTCATTAAACATTATGGACTAATATTACTTAACCATGTGTTAGTATTTTCAATTTAGATTTGATAGTCTAAATATAAAGTGTCATGTTTATAGAAGAACGATGTAAGTATTGTACTCACTCTGTAGCGTACTCTAGATTGTTCAGGAAGACAATCATGACTAGTGATGCCACATTGCACCTGTTAAACACACAAGTATACAGCGACTACAGCGATATAACAGGTCTATTATAGACACACTATAGGACATCAAAGACACATAAGGCAATGCACTGGCTGTAGCAAATAGTACAGAGGGACAAATGACAGTGGCTTCTTGAGACAGGTGGTCCAGACTATAATTTTCATAGGCAATAACTCTGGACCTGCTGAATATTTTGAAAACAATTTGACTGAAAGTTGTTGGTGGCTTAGCCATCAACAACTTTCAGTCAAATTGTTTTCAAAATACACAGCATATCACGAGCTAAACCCCATGGAAAATGTTATGAGCCTCTGCTGTGGTTCTCGAAGACGTTTATTTATAATAAAATAAAATCAGCCTTTGGAGTGGCCATAACAAATATCCATTTTCTGCCCAAGGGAAGACAATTTTTGGAACTTTATCATTGGAATGACTGGCTCGAAAACAGAGCCAGTCATTCAAGTGGTAAAGCTTCAAAAGTAGCCTTCCCATGACCTGCAAATGGAGATTGACCATTAAGGGCTAAAATAGCAAAATCATTCACCAAAGCCATTCTGACGATTACTGAACTAAGTAATAATTACTAGTGGAATGCATAGGAAATAGACGATTGCAATTGGGTGTCAGCTCGTTTTTCTCATACTCGATTCAAATTTTAAGTTGTTTCCATAAACTAAGATTTTTAAAATTAATTCACAGAAGTGGAAATGGCAAAATTTGCCAATCTATGATTGCTCTTGCTACTGAATGTGATGTCAAGTATGTAATGGACCTTTGAAATTTTAGCTATGCCCCGTCCATCTCTAGTTAAGCTCCACCCACACCTCGCTCGTGTTCGCATTGATCGATCCCGGAACTTCCTGACTATCAATTTCTAGAAAACTATACAGGTTAGCTGTTGAATAGTTAGCAACTACTATTCACTAGTATATTTATTAACACTTTAGGGACTAAATTTGGTCCTGAAAACTAAAATATTTGCTTATCAAATGTCTATTTGCAGACGAAGAGAAGACTATTTTTGAAAACTTACCACTGGAATGACTGGCTCGGTTATCGAGGCAGTCATTCGAGTGGTAAATTTTCAAACATAGTATTCTCTAGGTCTGCAAATGGGCATGCCTCAAGACCACTGAGGAGGCTGGTTTGGGCCGATTTCGTCATGAAAGGGTTAAATAACAAAGCCATACAATTCGTACAATTTGTCAGACTATTAAGCATTTAAGACGGACTAAATCGAGGCATTCATGACATAATTGATTATGATGTCATCCTACATGTCACGTAGTCGATAACCACTTTACTGCTATCTTCTATACTTACTTATCTCTGATACTGAAGCTTTTCTGTTCTTCCAGAGTTTTAATGAATGATATCATAAAGAATTTATTATTCAGAAGCCGATAAAACATCTGCAGGCCCTGGTCACTCTGATTGGTAGACTTCAAAAAGGAAATTTATACAAATTATTTAAATTATCTAGAGACGTGATATGATAAATAGGTTGCAATGTAGACCTGTGTTGAATATTTTGAAATTACTTCAACCCTTAGCACTCTGATGTCAATATTCTATCTTTTACTGTGTCAGTAGCAAAGAAACTGGTGTACATTTTTCAACAATTTTGCTGGAAGAGCAACATCTCCCACCAAATTTGTTGAAAACTGAATCAAAAAAGCATCCGCTTTTGTTTCTACGAGAATTCTTAATACTTACCAGATGTACTATTATGATAATGTCTATTATCTAGTCTAGCTCAAAATAAACAATTAAAACTCCGCACTCTCCTGGTCCTGCCCCTACTGTGTCCGGGAATACCATAGCCGCAGGTACCGAGTCAATTCCCAATCACAGTCAGATTCGTCTTATGTTTGCCTTGGCAAACTACGAAAGCAGCTCAGCCTCACCTCAGCGGGGCGGCTGAGGCAGGGCCATAGTACATCTGGTAAGTATTAAGAATTCTCGTAGAAACAAAAGCGGATGCTTTTTTGATTCTACTTCGAATAATACTTACCAGATGTACTATTATAATAAACTCCGGATTTCGACAGCCAGAAAATGCCGGTGGGAGGAGGTGAGGCTCGAACCAGCACTCAACTACCATCCAACAGAGAAGGTTGTGAAGAGACTAGAACCCTGGCATACGCTTGGGTTCTGCTATCTGACTCATAGAGTGCTAAACTTCCATGGTCTAGACCGCGCTCACCCCCCCCCCCCCTCTTTTGTCCGCACAAAATTCAGAGGGCTGTCACTGGGGATGCAACACCCACCAGACCCGTGTTAGCCCCAAGTCTCAGCTAGGGCAGTCCAGTAGAGTGCAAAGAAGCTACTACAACTTCTAAGTTTGAAAAAATATCAGTATATCGACTAGATTTTCAAATTGGAATGAGTCTAATGTCTGGTTGACAGGATAAGAATACTCTTGTACCAGACTATTTACCTAAGCAGTCTGGTATTTCGACTGTAAGTAAATATATTTATAGTCACTTAATTAATGTAAACACTCACCATTTTGAGTGCTTGATCTTTTCTTGATCATCACAGGAGCTCGGCCCAATCCACGGTCGTACTCAGTCATGTGCATAGCGTTTGTTCAGTGTAGGCGGAAGACTTTAGTGATGTGTGCGAAGTAGTGGTCGGATGTGGCTTAGTTTAGGTTTGACAGATTGGCGACGGCTACCGGATTAAGTGAGCTGGAGATGTCGCGAAGGTAGAAATCAGTGAATGACGACTCGGCATGCAATTGTGCTACAGACATCACCTCCTCTAATGAGACACCCTTATAAAGGGCCGATGATGCTGCTAGTGCTCAGACCTGATGCGCATTCGCATGATCAATTTGCTTTCCTGTAGCGATTTTGTGTGACATCTTAATAGCGTCAACTATCCAACGAGAAATAGTATCTTTCGAGGCACGTAAATGGGGAGCTTTGAGACATAACCACAGAGATTTCGGGTCGTCCCTCCACTCATTAGTACGTTTCTTATACATTTTAAGACATCTGACAGGACACCAAACAGAAGAGTTTGGGTCATGTCTAGTTAAACTTGGCAAATTGATCGGCTGTCCTGGATATTTAAGTGACTGATTCTTTGACAGGAAACAAAGACGTGGAAGTAGTCGTAAACCTTCACCCGTGACGACAAAACGGTCTTGTTCGGCAGAAAGCGCATGAATTTCGCTTCTCCTTCTCGCCAACGCTGCTGCAACCAAGAAAACTGATTTAATAGTTAACAGTTTAATATCAATAGATCTAATCGGTTCAAAAGGAGCTTGTCCTAAAACCTGTAGAACAAGATATAGATTCCATGATGGGATAGGAATTGGCTGTCTAGGTCGCAGATTGCTCATTCCTTTGATAACTTCATTCAAGGTGTCATTCTCCACTCCTTCAACAGTGAGACTGGGAATGACTGAAGCTAATGCAGACTTATATGCTGCTAGGGTAGAAGGTACAAGTTTGTCAACTTCGTATAAATGACAGATAAAATCCGCTACGTGTTGAACAGATGCAGAAAAGGGATTAATATCTCCTCTCTCACACCACTGTGCAAATTTGTTGATTCGATAATTATATGTCTTTGTGGTTGAAACTCTTCTGGCTGAAGCAACAAACTTCGCTGCTTGCTCAGAAAAGCCACCCTCAATTGCACGCTGCTTGACAACATCCATGCAGTCAATTTGAACATTTCCGGTCTGTCGTGGAGGTACAGACCCTTGTTCTGAGGGATCAGATCTCTGGCGTCTGGATTTCAGACCAGAAGGTCCAGCAGATCCGTAAACCATGATCGGCCTGGCCAATACGGGGCGATCAGTAGTACCTGGCACTCCCCTCTCTTATCTTTGCCAGAACTTTCGGGATGAGAATTGTTGGAGGATACGCATACGCGTACATTCCCTTCCAACTTATCGCCAGTGCGTCTACTGCTAGAGCTAACGGGTCCGGGATCGGTGACACGTAAGTGACCATCTTTGCGTTTTGATTCATCGCAAATAGGTCGACATTTGGCTTGCCCCATTGTTTGAATAGAACCTCCGCTACCACTTGGTTGAGCTGCCATTCCGTCGGACGACAAACCGTCCTTCGACCGAGAGCATCCGCTAAGATGTTCAATCTTCCTGGAATGTGTGCTGCCCGAAGAATAATATTCCTCTCTTGGCACCACAGCAGAAGGTTCCAAACCATCATACACAACTCCGGTGATCTCATCCCGCCTTGGCGGTTTAAATAAGACACCACTGTTGAGTTGTCTGTCCTTACTAGGACAATCTTGTCTTGAATTAGACTCTCGAACTTCTGCAGTGCAAATACCACCGCTAATAGCTCGAGCACATTGATATGTTTCTGCGCAATGGTCCGATCCCATTCCCCTGACACTGACTGATTGTCCAATACCGCTCCCCAACCTGTCAATGATGCATCCGTGAATATGGACATCTGAGGTTGAGGAGGTTGTAGAGGAACACCTCGCAGGAGATTCTGTTCCGATAACCACCACTGAAGGTGGAATATCAATGGTTCTTTTACTGGTATTCTCAGAGATAACGGATCTGTTCTCTGTGACCAGAACGACATCAAATACATCTGAATCGGCCTGCGCCTGAGTGCCGCATATGGCACCACCTTCTCCAGAGATACTAGCAAACCCAGTATTCTGAGAAATTGACGTAAATGGGGAGTGAGATAGGCTCCTAGAGAAACCGACTCCAACACTGCAATCAGGCTTCTGACTCTGCTCTCCGCCGGAAAAGCTACGCCGTCCCTGAGATTGAAAAAAATTCCCAGATAAACAAACTCCTGGGATGGAGTCAGTTCTGATTTCTCTAGATTCACAATCCATCCTAGCTTCTTTAACAAGTCTAGGACTACTTTCAGATTGCTGCGCAGAGTGACTGGATTCCCCGCCTTTAGCAGCCAGTCGTCTATGTAAGTGTGAACAGCTATTTTTCTCCTGCGAAGTAAAGAAGTCATGGCGAGAACCACCTTGGTGAAGACCCTCGGAGCCGTGGTCAGGCCGAAGGGAAGAGCATTGAATTCCCAAACATTGTCTTGGAATGCAAATCGCAGGTACTTCTGAAAGGGAATTGACATTGGAATATGAAAATAAGCATCCTTCAGATCTATCGCCACTGCCCACATGCCTTTCCTCAGCCCTGTCATTACCGCTACTACCGTCTCCATCTGAAATCTGGGAGAAAGAATAAATTTGTTCAACGGTTTGAGATTGAGAATTGGTCTCCACCCCCCCGGTACGCTTCGGAACTAGGAACATGATCGAATAGAAGCCCAGTGACGACTGATCGGTGACTAGGTGAATCGCCTTCTTCTGACGAAGCGATTCTATTTCTGACTGAATGGCGACTAGACGGTCTAATTCCCTTGGAATAGGAGTCCATATTGGAGTCGATGTTAACGGAACTAACGATTGATGGATGAGCCAGTCCGGATCGTAGCCGTTTCTTATCCACTGACAGACTAAACAGTCGCGCACGACCTGTTCCCATTGGTTTAGGAATAGCTGAAGTCTGCCTCCGACGGACGGAATCTGCACACAGTTGTCGGTCGAGATTAGCCGACAAGACGCTAAATCGCTTGGGTGAAGATTCTAGACTCCATTTGTTTCCAAAGCCGCCGGTATTGGTTCCGCCGGAAACCCGTCAGAAACGAGCCCCACGGCTTCTTGTGGTATGACGGTCCGGAACCGCCGCCACGACTATCCTTACGGTAGCCGCCTCGGCCCGAACCGCCACCCTTCCTGTCGTCCTCATACGGCCTCTTACTAGAGGGCTTGTATGCGGACGAACGGCCAGGCCCTTGTGCTCCGGATGGCCTATGGGCATCACGGGCAGAAGGACGGAAGGGCGATCTAGGACGCTGTCTCTGCTGCTCCTGCCTATGCTGACGGTAGGACTGTTGCGGCGGAGTCCTCTTGGTCGACTTCCATGACTTGCCGACCACTTCTTGCTCCGCCACCATTGACGCAACCTTAGAGAGAGCTTGTCGTGCCGAGCCGCCGAACAAGCCTGGACCTATGAAAGGCGCAGAAGATAACGCTGCCCTCATCTCTGGTCCTGGTTCCACACAATCGAGAACCATTCTCCGTCGCTCTGCCAAAGTTCTCGTGATTACCCTGGCCAGGCAATCCTGAGACAGGCGCATGGTGTCCCGAACAACTCCGGGAGCAGCCTCTGGCACCTGTCCGCCTTCCGCCGTGCAGTCCAGCATACCCTGCAAGACGGTACACCCGTGCGACAGCGCAGCCATGGCTGCCCTAGCCGCATCCTCAATGAGCGTGAGCTCATTGAACGGGTCTTTGTTGGTCTGAGAAACCAAAGGACGTGACCGCCCCTTGGCCTTCCCAGCCAACGGCCTATTCAGCGCCTCACGTTCCGCAACGGAAAGCCGTGGAACCCTGGCGTACTGATGATAAGCCTGCTCCGGAAAACGGACCCTACTCCTTATCCCCTTCGGGGCCTTGGGCAACGCATAGTCTGGCTGAACCAGACGGTATGCCGCAACTTCCAACATGTCAGAAGTCTGCGTGTCCAATGGGAGTGTAGGCATGGCAGAAGAGCCACTGGACAGAGCGCTAGCCGCACGCTCTGACATCCGCTCCATCGCCGGATCGCGCTGAGATCCTAGATCAGATGCCAACCCGAGACGATTGGTCATCCATCCAAGAACCTGCACCCATTCAGCTTCGGTGCAGAAAGCGGAATCGTCCATCAAAGAACTCCCGTTTTCATCCTCCCTCTCTCCCTTAGATGAGAGGGCCACCGACGATCCTTGCTGAACGCTACGATATACGTCTCTGCCAGGACAGAGCGCATCCATAGCGCGACTACCAGCGGCACCAGTATCCAACGAATCGCCAGATACGGATTCCCCGCAGTCCATCGGCTCCAACACGGGATCCGGGACTACGACCGCCTCAATTACGGCTGGCACTGTCACTCCGATAGGAGCCGCACCTAACGCCGCCGGGATAGCAGCAGGAACCGCAAACCACGGCTCCGCCGGCATATCCGGTTGCACAAATCGTGGATGAAAAATGCCCGACGGAACGTCGACATCACCATCCGCCTG
This sequence comes from Chaetoderma sp. LZ-2023a, assembly GCA_034401795.1. NCBI lineage: Eukaryota > Metazoa > Mollusca > Caudofoveata > Chaetodermatida > Chaetodermatidae > Chaetoderma > Chaetoderma sp. LZ-2023a. The sequence continues at coordinate 97,611,744 of CM067371.1, forward strand.
GCAAACCCGTACAAATCCCGAGGGCGACCCCTGGGACGTACTAGGCATCGCCGTCATTGAAAGATCCGGCATGCCGGAATCTTCCATCAGCAGCAAATCTTCCTCCTCTACCGACGGCTCTTGAGCCGAGGACAGAGAAGGGGCAGGTGCATGACCCTCAGCAGAACTAGCCGGACCACCTAATGGTTGTCCTGCACCAGCTTGCCTCACCGGGACCGTGGACTGCAACGAGTCAAACATAGCCTTGAACTGGGCCGCCCATACGCCCAGTGCTGAATCCATCCTCTCATTCAGCCAACCTTCCAGTCCCACCAACGAAGCCTGCTGCAGCTTCACTGCCTTGTCCTTCTCGATACGCTCCAGCCTCGCCCGTCGATCCTTGTCAACCTCCACCACCAATGCCGATGACCACTTGACGCACACATCACAAGGGCTCCCGACCTTACACTTAGCGCACGCCACACAGCGATGACCCAGATACTTCCGTTTCATGAACCTGTTGCACTTCTGGCACAACGTGTCCGGGTTCTTCGGTTTCTGCGAACACAGAGAAGAATTAAAACGCTGCACATGACAACCGATGACGAGCAATACGCACAATAGACTTGCTAGTTAAGATTTCTTAAACACATTAACTTTCTCTCAATTTAATGATAACAAGTCTTAGGCAGGAAATATTTGAAACTTTTTTGAGTGAAAATTTTTTTAAAAACACAACTCAGCCTTTAACTAACGTTAAATAACCAAGAATAACTCGCCGATCACTACAAACTCCCTCGACAATGAAGCGAGAGCTAAAATCGGCGACAACAGAGTGCCTGGATACACCAAGCCAAGAACGACATAATTCATGGGCGCCGCCATCTTGGCTAAGGGCGCATCCATCTTAGAGGAACCGAGTCGCAAGAGAAAATTAACCGAGTACCCGAATTAAAACTAAAAGTCAACGGGTACAGAAGCGACTCCAACAATGGCTATCATTATAAAACAATGTGCCAATTTAAGGAAATTTCAAACAGTCATTATGGCACGAATGTATAAATTCTAGATTGATACAACCTGCCCCTGTGATGATTTCCCCAGTTCCTCCATGAATCCAACGATGGTTTTCCGAAAAAACACGCTAAAACTGCTTATTCAATTAATAAGAGAGCACTAAATACACGCGACTTTCAACAAGCGCAAAATAGACGAATCTGACTGTGATTGGGAATTGACTCGGTACCTGCGGCTATGGTATTCCCGGACACAGTAGGGGCAGGACCAGGAGAGTGCGGAGTTTTAATTGTTTATTTTAAGCTAGACTAGATAATAGACATTATCATAATAGTACATCTGGTAAGTATTATTCGAAGTAGAACACTAGTTCATCTTTTAATTTAATTTTAATATTTAAAATTTTGACAACAGAGTGGTAAGGGTTAATTGGATGATGTTGCTGTCTATGACATCTTTAAGTTAAATTAATTTCAAAATATTCACCATCTTATCTGTAAGGAATAGAGATACTGTGGTTTCAGGGATGCATTTAGGTTAATGTATATTTCTTTCACATATAGTAAGGTCTATATTCGAGAGTTGATCACCTTCAACATTTACTGTTTCTATCGGCAATGTCACTATAGATATCTCTGGTGTGGGTGTGAACAGAAATATGAAAGCAAAAATTTGAATATCTCGAGCTAATAACGGAATCATTAAAAAAATAGTAGTAGTAGTAGTAGTAGTAGTAGTAGTAGTAGTAGTAGTAGTAGTAGTAGCAGCAGCAGCAGCAGCAGCAGCAGCAGCAGCAGCAGCAGCAGCAGCAGCAGCAGTAATAGTAAGGACATACCATAACAGGATGCAGAATAACATGGTCTGAAAATCCGGAAAACAGTATTTTTAAGGTATATGTGTGATAGTCCCAGAATGGAATTCCACCTATTACCAGGTCAGAGGTCAAATCTGTCATGTCTGTCTGTAGCTCAGCAAATGCTGTAAGTTAAAAAATACATAAATGGCATTACATATAGACAGAAATAAGATTTTGTTTTTTTTATGAGGAAATGCTAAACATTTAACTCTCTAATGCCAAAACCGGCCTCTGTTATGGTATTGTGAAATGTCCATTTACAGGACAGAAGACTATTTTTTTTAATTTACCACTGGAATGACTGGCTCTGTTATTGAGCCAGTCATTCCAGTGGTAAACTTTCAAAAATAGTCTTCTCTTGGTCTGCAAATGGACGTCTCAAGACCACTGCAGAAACCATTTTTGGCTGATATGAGTGTTAAACGGTTAAGTTACCCATAGGTTAATTGGATCAAAACTGTTCCATTCTAGTCTTCCATTGGAGACTGAACTTTGAAACAAGCATGTCTGAAAGCCTGCATGTTACATGCATTTGTGTGACATTCTCTGTAATAAGCCAGTTATAGCCATGAAGTTGTTTCAAAAATACATTCAGCTTGCCCCAACAATGGCCTCTGTATAAATCATAGAAGCTGAAGCTCCCCCCCCCCCCCCCCCCCCCCCCCCCCCGCCTCTCTCTCACCTTGTTTGCATTCATTGCGCACGTTACTCTCCATATTGTCAAGTTGTATCTGCAGTTTGCGCAATGTCCGGTCTGCCTTGGTGCCCCGTCGATGTGAGATGACGAGAATGATGATGATAATAAGCAACAGGAATCCACCAGCTGCAGCAATTCCTGCAGTAGCCTCCATAGGAAACTCATATTCACGCTGTTCCAGAGCGTATTCGATACGACCAATAGGAAAGCGTGCATTGCCAAGCACCACCTGCAGATAAAGCAGTAGTTGATTTTGTATGTTTTGCTGCTGTGCTCCTAACAGTTTAAAGGTGAATATCTATGACGAATGTGTTTATTTTTTATCAGTGAATGTCAACTTGCAGGCTAAGAAGACTATTTTTGAAAATTTTCAACTGGTTCAATGACTTGTTCCATTATCACGCCAGTCATTCCCTTGATCAAATTTTAAAGGTATTCCCTTGATTTGAAAATGGATATTCCTTTTGGCAGGAAAATTATCAAAACCTAAAGAAAACCAATTTCGACTTCAAAATCTATGAAATAAAAAAATTCTATATGGAAGGGAAGTTGTATAAAACGATCCAATATGGCTGCCAAACATGCTACATTTTGATTGGCCCATGGTGACCATGTTAAAAAACATGGCTGCTGTGAGTCAATCAAATTGTAGTGTGTTTGGCAGCCATAGTGGATTTTTTTTATAGAACTTCCCTTGAACAAACTTTAATGGCCCTTAGTCCGTAATCATATCTCCCAAATTTTGGCCCGAGTCGTTCAGCGGGTCTGGAGTTCTTTCTTACGAAATTTTGGTCATCCAAGATGGCTGCAGAACTATTTAGTTCCCTTGAACAAACTTAGTTCAGCTCTTGCCCGAGATGATATTTTCATGAGTTTTGAATCAATCCCTCAAACAGTTTCAGAGATTTTTAAATACATTCCTAAAAATTGGCTAAAATCCAAGATAACGAATGCCGGCCACTGCCCAAATTGGCCGATCGACTTCGTTTGAACAAACTATGATCTCTATACCCTAAGGATACTTCCCGCCAAATATAACTGAAATTGGCCCAGTGGTTCTTGGTCGTTTAAAAAGGTGATAAATGACTGGCGGACAGTCACCATGGCATATGCTCACATTCTGGCCAGATGAGCTAATAATATAGTATATAACTTACAGTGACGAGCGGTAGATGTTCAGTCACCTCTCCTCCGATGCCCGTCACAGCTTTAGGTTGATCTGGAGGCGGAGTACACACAATGTTATCATCAGATAATGACTGAATCTCACACAGCTCTTGTCCAATCAGGATGTGATAGTCATTTTTATTGCCAGCCAGATCGAGGTAATGACCCTGGAATGACGCAACAAGAACAGAATCAGGAATCAAATTGAGGACATGAATCAGAAATTCTACTGTAAGAAGATTAAGCCATTAACCCTATACATATAATAGTCAAACCAGCCAAAAACAGCATCTGTAATGGTCTTGAGGATTATTAGTATGGTCAAAATATGAAATAAACGAGCTAAACTACTACACCACACCCCCAAATGGCAAGAAAACATTTCATGGTGGATTTCTGTAGCAGAAGATCCGGAGAAGAACATTTCAAAGGTTGGTCGAAATCGGACCACCAGAAAGGGTTTAAATATGACGTCAGAAAATATGGCTACAATGTTAAAAAAGGCGAAAATCTACTCATATCTGTTGAATTCAACAATTTCTCACCACTTTATGTGTGAACATTATCTAAAATAGTCATTATATTGCTAAAGGTATAATTCTTTTTATATGTTCCTCTCCAGACCTTATGCTACAGAAAAATACCAACATTGTCTTGCAATTTGTGGGTGCCATGTAGCATATTGATCTTACTATATACCATTTGCAGGTCAAGAGAAAACTATATCTGAAAAATTACTGCTCGAATGAGTAGCTCATTTATGGAGCCAGTCATTCCAGTGGTAAACTTTCAAACATAGTTTCTTTTGACCGCAAATGGACATTTCTCAAGACAACCGCAGAATCTGTTTTTTGCCAGCTTGGCCATTAAGTGTTAACGTCCTATGCACAATGCAACTTAGCCACAGTTGAACCTGTATTTTAAATTAGAATTTGTCTGCATAAATGCTGAATCTATAATTTTACCCAGTATTGGTGCAGTCAGATCCAAGATAAAATAATTAGAGAAACTATTGTGATACTGTGTTAGTGCATACAACCTACATTGTTTTAACCCTTTAACCGTCATATTGGCCAAAAATGGCTTCAGCACTGGTCTTGAGAAATGTTCATTTTCAGACAAAGAGAAGGGTATTAAAAAAAATGTACAATTGGAATGACTGGCTGGATAACCGAGCCAGTCATTCCAGTAGTAAATTCTCAAAAATAGTCTTCTCTTGGTCTGCAAATGGATATTTTCTATAAGAAAATTTAAATTTTCTTGCAGAAATTTAAGTGTTAATGGGTTAAAAAATAACAAAGTCATACCTCAATAATTAATGCTTCTCCTTTGAAGCGCTTTATGCCACCATCATCAGTGAAATTATACACAAATGGATCAGGATAGTAATACAACTCCGATCGAACTCTCTGATAATAAATTGGTAAATCCTGCACCTCCCGTACACCATCCATCACAAAGCCAACCCGACTCTTCCTATGAACAGCTTGTGATGACCGCTTATAGCGCCGCGAAGATGACCGCCGGAATCTCTGCAGAACACCCCCTGATGCCATGGAAAGAAACTCGTATCGAATACTAGCTGGAGCGCGAGGAGTCGGACATGCTATGGATGTATCATCAATTTTTTGACATTTCTGAAAAACATATAATCACTTGTATATAAGACTTAATGTTTATGATGGAATATTTTGAAAATGTTACTACTGTCATGACCGGGTTGTTCATCTGCAAATACTTTTTTCACAAAGTTTATATATTTTTTGACCATTTTTGGCCATTAACTCTTTGGCTGACCACCTTACATACAACCAACAAGTGGTCTCGTAAACCTTACAGGTCAAGCCGGCCAAAATCAGCAATTGCAGTGGATTTGAGGAATGTCCATTTACAGGCCAAAAGAAAACAATTTTGAAAATTTACTATTTTTCAATGCTTCACTTCATCACTTGGCCTACACATTGACATTCACTAAGGAAAAATCTCAAATATCTTAACCAACAGTGAACATTAAAGGGCTAACATACCGGTAGGTCAGTTACCAAGAAATATATTTCATGGTGGGTGGGGGACATACGTTTTTACCAAGGTCACACTGACATTGCCCTTGGGCCTTTTGACATCAAATTCATTGTGGGATGCCCTGTCATTATAAGGAAGTGTGTTTCCAAGTTTGGGTTCAATATGATTAGCCAAAAATGAGATATGACATGATACACGTTTAAGTTGAGCTAAACACAAATAGGACAACACCGCTGCTGCTGCTGCCAGGCGGCACACAGGATATCACAAATTCACAATAAGCTCGTTTTACATCGTAGTCGAGCTAAAAATAGTGTTCTCTTGGCTCGAAAACAGACATTTCTCAAAATCACAGCAAAGGTTGCTCATTAAAGTGTTAGTGAAAAGAGACAGGTGCTTTAACTGTATATTATTAACACAACTAAGCTCAGATTGTATTAAATTTATATATTAGATTTATTCTTTCTTATTTTCACAAATTCCCACAAAAGGATAACACTTACTGTATATTCCGATGTGACATCTTCAACGCGGACAAACATTTGTGGCTGCTGGATACTTGCAAAGTTACGTCCTTTTACCATTACTTCCTGCCCACCACTAAAGAAGGTAATACCAAGAGAATGAACATTAGCTAACTTGATAGTGATTATAACGCTCAAAACAGTGTCTGATAATAATTTACTAAAAACGTACACAAAGGCGCATAAGGAATACAAAATTCGATACTTTTGCAATGACGATTGAATAGAACATTTAGCATTGTCACCCTGGTATGTAAAGATGCCATGGATGAACTAGATATAAGCATTATACAATATCCAAGTATACAGCCATTATTAAATCACTGTTGACCAAACTTGAAGCATCATGCAGAAAAGAAAGTTATATCTTTTGTAATAGTGACCGTAACCTTTGACCCAGAGAATAAGTCTCTCCCCTGCAAAAGGTACAGCAACATCCCAAACACTATCAAAAATGATTTGGGAGAACTTGAGTCATTAGGCATAACAAACATGTCTAATTCTCTTAGTGATTGACAATGACATTGACATTTGACGTATTAAAGCACAAATATAACTGACTTATGGTTGTTTATTACAGCGGAATAGAGTAATCCAGCTTATCTTATCAATCATATGATGTCATAATCAACTACGCCACATGTAGACCGATGTCATAATCAATTATCCCATGAATGACACGATTTAGTCTGTCTTAAATGCTTACCAGCTAAAACTGGATATTGTTGACTAACAACATTGTTTTTGATTTACGAATCACTGAACCGTTTAACCCTTTAATACTGAAGTCAGCCAAAACCGGCCTCTGCAGTTGTGTAACTGGTCTTAAGGAATGTCCATTTACAGGATAAGTGAAGACTATTAAAAAAATTTACAACTGAAATGACTGGCTCGATTACTGAGCCAGTCATTAGTGGTAAATTTTCAAAAATAGTCTTCTTTTGGCCTACAAATGGGCATTCAATAATAACTGTTTTGATATTCTTGATAAAATTTAGTCATTAAATGAACAATTCTTTATGATGTAAGGAACATTTTGTTTTCCATGGCAGTAACAGGTTCATGTCAAATTACATTCAAAATAATCAACAGCATTCATGTATAGGTGTCGTGAAACCAAGGCACTGGAATTTCGACGGCTAAAGGATTAACAATCAGGAACACACAAAAGCATGCATCGCTTAACCACCTGACTGATACAAGCCACCCGACAATAACTTCAATGACCACCACCTGACTGATACAAGCCACCCGACAATAACTTCAATGACCACCACCTGACTGATACAAGCCACCCGACAATAACTTCAATGACCACCACCTGACTGATACAAGCCACCCGACAATAACTTCAATGACCACCACCTGACTGATACAAGCCACCCGACAATAACTTCAATGACCACCACCTGACTGATACAAGCCACCCAACAATAACTTCAATGACCACCACCTGACTGATACAAGCCACCCGACAATAACTTCAATGACCACCACCTGACTGATACAAGCCACCCGACAATAACTTCAATGACCACCACCTGACTGATACAAGCCACCAGACAATACCTTCAATGAGCAATAACTCTGGATATGTTGAATATTTAGAAATAATTTGACTGAACTGGATTTATCCACCAACCGCTTTCAGTCCAATTGTTTTCAAAATATTCAGCATATCCAGAGTTAAATGCCATGGAAAATGTAGTCTGCATAAATTCAGTGGGGAGACCACTACCAAGCCAATATATAGTCTTAGCATGAATTTCTCTCACCCCGCTTACCCTCTGCTACACTACTCAAACCCGCCTCCACCAACCAACCTCCTACAACTCACACACCATCTGTTCCTGGTACATCAAAGTAATACACTAAACATGAACATATACAATTCCGATGATCATTGATTGACAGATGCCTATGCTACAGACTCGCTCCACAGACACACGTGCGTCGATGCCTACCTGAGGATGCTTTTCAGAGGTTTGATGCGTGTGATAATGGGATCAGGTCGATACTGGAATGTCTGGTTGAGGACCCGGCGTGTATTATCAAATATAACAGTCAGTGGGTATAGAGCGCCAGGCTTGGGTGAACGACCCGTACGACACATTAGCTTCTCATCCATTACTTCATTTCTGGGAGGAATAAGATTTATATACAGTATTTAAAGTAAAATTTTTAACCTTTTCATTCTCAGATCTATTTTGAAAGTGCTATTTATAAAACTGAATGAATTTCTTTTAAAACCTAGACTAAACGTCATTGTTGTCTTAACCAAACAAATTATTTTCAAAATAACGACGTTTTTACGACAGATTGTAATGGATATCCTCCACAAAATGTTTTACGTTAACCCATTACTGTCCAGGCCAGCCAAAACTGGCCTCTACAGTCGTCTTGGGGAGTGTTAATTTACATGCATATTGACAAGAAAATACAATTTTTTGAAAGTTGACAACTGGAATGAGTACCAGCACATTATTCCAGTGGTAAATTTTCAAGGCATGTAAATGGAAATGAACAATCATTTTTTTTAAAGATAATGGACAGATGACATAGTATAAGTTCATTTCACACATCTGCCCAGTTGAGTTAAATATAATTATAAAGACCATTTCTGATCAACATTTTTTTCAACGTGGTTCATAAGAAATTATAGCATATTTAGGATTGTAATTTTATGTATCAATTATTTTCTATTGTCGTGTACCTGTCTATGTTACATGATACATTCCCGATAAAAGCTCTAATTACACTGCCTGTCCTGAGGTTCTTGCCATAAATAGTAATGGTGGATCCACCAGATACAGGACCTTCAGTCGGCTCCATCCTCTCCACAACCGGGTCCTGCGAGTCAATGAACACAATTATATATGCATCGCAAAGGCACCATAAATTAATGACAGACCTTAGTACAGGTAGACTTAATGTTGTAACTAGTTCATTTTTTGCATACTTCCTCCTCCCTCCATCCCTCCCTACCCTCACTCCTCTCGCTTTCTCTCTCTCCCTCCCTCCCTCCTCGGGCATAAGCATGTACACAAGCGACCGAACATTTTTCATGGCAAGCTCTTATCATCTTATCTTACCAGATACAAAAAGCATTTTACATGATGCCCTTCAATTGCTTAATATTAAAACTTATAAAAACACTTTTTGAATTAATCACAAATAGCAATGTTGCTATACATTTGAAGAAGACTTACAAGATATTGGAAATTCTCTTTTTCATACAAGACTAAACCAGAGCGATGATGTATCGCAACAGGGCCAGACAATGGCTTCCAACTCGCCTGCATCGTACACACAATACTATCAACACAAATGGAAAATTCATCAATTTTATTAAATTAAATAAAGCACAAGCTAAAATATCAATTAACTTTAATGATTTCATGACAAAACCGGCCAAAACCAGCCTCTGCAGTGGTCTTAGGGAATGTCCATTTGCAGGTAAAGAGACAAGTATTTTTGAAAATTTTCTACTGGAATGACTGGCTCGATAACCAAGCCAGTTATTTCAGTGGTAAATTTTCAAAAATACACATCTCTCGACCTGCAAATGGACATTCAATAAGCAAATATTTAGATTTTCTTTGCCAAATTTAGGCATTAGAGGGTTATACACCACATCATACTATTAATCCGTGTTAAACAATACTAATCAATAATTGCTAAAAATGAAATGGAACAAGCCAAACATAATCGCTCTCCACTTTAATAAGTCATGTATATATGACCTAATCATTAAAAACTAATTCTGCGGAATTAAATGTCTCGATTATCCTCCTAATTATCGATAAGTGCCAAAGATCGGTGACATTGACCTTTGACTTTGTAACCTCAATATAGTGATGCTAATTCCTACAAGCATAGCCAACCCTGCATCCAAGTTAGTTCCAAATTGAGTTAACCAATCATGAAATATAAACTCAAAGGTTCTGCTAAATGCAAACACTTAACTTTGATAAAACATAGTTTTGTGTCAAGGTCATATTGACCTTGAAATTAGGCATTGTGAGTTCAATGTCACCAAGTGGATTCCTACTCGTATCGGCAACCATATATCCAAGGTTACTTCCAATAGGGTCAACCATTCCTGAATTTATATAAGCTGAGAAGATTTAACAAATGTAAAAAAATTTAATGTTGCAAAGTTGTGTACCAAGGTCAGTGACCTTGTGACCTGGTGACTCCAATGTCATCAGGTGGATTCCAAACAGCATAGGCAGCCACGTATCCAAGTTTATTTCCAATAGGCTTAATCAAGCTTAATATATAAGCTGAAGCAATTAGCTAAATGCAAAGCTTAACCATTTCTCCCCCGATACATTCCGCACATCTCATTTTCACTAATTTGACTGGAAGCCATTGCTACCTTAGACAACAATGACTTCCAATCAAATTAATTTCAAAATATTCAACAGAATAAGTTTTATATATCACAAAGAATATACTTTTGGGGGGATTTGTCGGTGAACGGGTTAACGCTGATACTGCCATTGCTGCTGTCGTCATTGTCATTGGAAAATTGATACCTAGATCTTGCTTCCACTTCGCAAGTGGGGCAAAAAAGTTCACAGAGGAACTAAAAAACTAATTGCTTGCGGAATAAAATAAAATAAATTACTGTTATTCCTAATTGGTAAGTATTACAGTAAACTATGATGACCAATATCTGGAAAGATTAAAATAATTCTGAAGAAGAAATACATGTAAATGGTGTTGTTAATATCTGGGATGTTCTTGATAGTATGAGGTTTGACTTGTACTTACGTTCGAGATACTTGATATTTATGTCTTATCGGAGAACACTTGTATCCAGCCACGGTGATGTTTTGTTCAATATCCTCAAATCTAGAGCCCAGATTGTGACCATGAATCGTGATATTTGTGCCGCCATCTAAAGGACCAGTCATTGGCTCAACCTGCAGTCAAATGTTAACAAATGGTGGATTAATTCTAGTAAAATCTGCAAATTATTTATAAATATAACATGGTAACATCCACGAGTTATATAACCTTCATGACATGTTCATGAAGTATGTGTGCATACATGCTGTGTGTGTGCGTGTGTGCAGTGTGTGCGTACAGTGTGCGTGTGTGCCTGCATGTGTGAGCACGTGTGTGTATGTGCATGTGTACATGGATGCATTCCTGCATAGTATGTGTGGGTGGGCTCCTGCATGTATATATGCACACATATGAAATTTGACCTCAAAAGCATCTAAATATCAACAGACAGTCGTGACTTGTGAAAAATGCATAACAAACAGATACATATAACATTCACCATCCCCACCCCACCCATCACCCCTATCTACCAACAGTGAACAATCTACATACGTGTGTGATGACCGGTGCTGGGCATTGAGTGACGGGTGCACGTAAACACTGACTCCTGTGTTGACAGCCACCATCACACCAGCGACACCCGTGACGAGGATTGTCATAGTTAGCAATCATGCAGATTAAACATTCACCTTCACCAATCACATTGCACTTGTAGATAGTCACTGTGAAAACAGACACACTCATGAAACGGACATTATTTAATGATTTACCATGTTAAATGTCGAAGTTGTTCAAGAAATTTCAATTTTCTAATAGAAAATGTCCATTTGCAGACCAAGAGAAGACTATTTTTTAAAATTTGCCATTGGAATGACTGGCTCGGTTATCGATCCAGTCATTCCAGTGGTAAATTTTTTAAAATAGACTTCTCTTGGTCTGCAAATGGACATTTCTCAAGTCCACTACAGAAGATGTTTTTGGCTGATATGAGATGTTAAAGGGTTAATGGTCACGCTGGCCAAAATCAGCCTCGAGTGGTATAAGAAATGGACATTTGCAAACCAAGACTTTTAAAAAATTTCACTGCAGAAATTAATGGCTCAATAACAGATCAGTTTTTCCAGTGGTCAATTTTCAACAATAGCCGCTTGACCTACAAATGTATCTTTACTAAGTTAAGATTTTCTTTCTTTTTAAGGGGTAGGGGTGCATGTGGAAAAATATCTGTCTGTGCTAAGTGGTGACTGATCAAGAAGAATTAGATTTCAGATGGCTTGGTGGGCATCTTCCAAAGTTAGATTTCAGATTGCTCAGTGGGCATCTTCCAAAGTTAGATTTCAGATGGCTCGGTGGGCGTCTTCAAAAGTTAGATTTCAGATGGCTTGGTGGGCATCTTCCAAAGTTAGATTTCACATTGCTCAGTGGGCATCTTCCAAAGTTGGATTTCAGATTGCTCAGTGGGCGACTTCCAAAGTTAGATTTCAGATGGCTCGGTGGTCGTCTTCCAAAGTTAGATTTCAGATGGCTCGGTGGTCATCTTCCAAAGTTAGATTTCAGATTGCTCAGTGGGCATCTTCCAAAGTTAAATTTCAGATGGCTCAGTGGGCATCTTCCAAAGTTAGATTTCAGATTGCTCAGTGGGCATCTTCCAAAGTTAGATTTCAGATGGCTCAGTGGGCATCTTCCAAAGTTAGATTTCAGATGGCTCAGTGGGCATCATCTTCCAAAGTTAGATTTCAGATGGCTCAGTGGGCATCTTCCAAATTCAGATGGTGAACATCTTCCAAAAGTAAAATAATGTTTGTGTCATTAGTGTGGTCATAAATAATACTACTACTAATACTAGCATTGCCACTGTGGCTGCTGCTGTTACCACTGTGGCCTGATACTTACTTGTTAAGCTTTGGTCAATGTGGTATCTGTGACCCCAAACTACATTCAGCCTTGCGGCCACATGCTTCTCGTGGCTAAAGTATATGTACTGAAATAATAATAATAAATTAATTTATTTGTTTATATATAGAACAAATGCACACACCTGCCTGCCTTCCTGTCAGCATACACACCGGAGCACATGCACACAGACATACATGCATACACAGGTGCACATGTACACATTCACTGTATTCACACATGAATGCACACCTTCCACTGCTTCCAGCACACATGCACGTATGCACAGACATACACACAGAATGCTGTACAATGAAGCGAACCTTCACTACTTACAGCATGTGAATGACAGCGCACGAGTGATGTATTTTGCCAGGTAGCATTGATGATTACATGAGGTACGTCAAGAACCGTCACCATGCACTTATAGCCTGCTTGACCAGCCTGAAATGTAATACATACACATATACTCTTAGAAATAAACCGTATAAATAAATACATATTTTAGTATGTACAAAATGTATGTCTGAAACAATGTATTACAAAAACAGAGTAGGAACATTGATTATTCATTAGAGGATCCATTTGTATCTATGCCTGACCAATATCTAGCTAAGCTCCGCCTACTTTGTATGCATGCGGGCATCAATTTGAGCGGACATCAATTTGAATACTTTGAATAGAAACTGAATTCCAAGAATCTAAGTTTCATGGTAACTATATAGGTAAGATGTTGAATATTTTAAAACTAATCTGACTAGGATCTGTGAATTCATCAAAGACACACAATTCATACACATCATTGAGAATTCTCTATTTTATTGACAGAGTTACGTGACTTTGATTGTGATGTCGGCTAACATGTGACTATATGATTATGACCTCAGATACTTGAGTGACAGATCGCCTCCCTCTATTGCTTTGATCTGATCATTCTCTGAGTAACGCTGGCATTCATACTTACAAATGGACGTGGCAAATGGTGTCCTGACACGACAATCTCTTTCTTGACAGCATGGGGGACAAGGATCTGTCCAGTCTTGAATGAACTCAGACGTGGGCATGACGATGGACCCTTCCTTGCTCTGTCCAGGGCTGGCTGACTCTGTGTAATAAATTAAGACTTGAAACATAAATCTAAAAAAGAGTAAATTAATTACAGTCACTTTCACAAACAGTCAAAATATGTGAAAATTTAAAAGTTGGTGAGTGAGTGAGCTGGCCGAGTGGAGTGAGAAAAAAAGGAGAGTGAAGTAGAGAAAGTGAGTGCGAGAAAGAGAGCAAGACAGAGAGTGAGTGTGAGAGGGAGCGTGAAAGAGAAAGGTATAGTGATTGAGCATGATTGCAGGAAATGTCAATTTCCCTTTCTCCGAGATCTAACAATACTCACCATTCTGTTACTTCTGATATACAGCTGGCCTTGACAGCGGCTCTAGGATTATAGACTTAGAAAGCTTTACCGACTCCTGGGAACCGGGTACTCGGCTCCCCACTGCCGAGTACCCGTTTACCATAGAGCTCATATTGTTTGCATAGCCACCAAACAAGAGAAAACTATGGCTTGCCTCCGTGGGGCTGGGAGGCTGGGTCCGTAACAGAATGGTGAGTATTGTTAGATCTCGGAGAAAGGGAAATTGACATTTCCTGCATTCTCCTTCGATCAATACTCACCATTCTGTTACTTCTGATATACACCAGATTTGATCAGTAACCTGGTGGGAAGGGGCAAGCCATACATGCTAATTTTGCCCCTTGGAGAAAGATTTTAGACTTCAAACTTGACTAACGGAGACCTAAAAGGACCGTCAAGTTCACGGAACCGAATCACATTCGCGTCACAGCCCCCCCCCCCTTTTTCCTCCTAAGAAAAGGGAGAGAACTAACGAACATGTATCTCGCCTGAAACACCAATATGCCAAGAGGGTTAACTACTCCCTGCATATCGCTTGTATTAGCCTGGGAATGAGCATGAATATATAAGATGAATGAACATGATACATATACATGATACAAAAAACTCTCACTTGTTGAATTACCTTATGATAACAGGACTTCAGACGTACCGCCTACAACCATTCACCGGTTCGGCCATCAGTGACACAATCTGGTTGACATCCTCTCGCTTGACCATGCCTGCTTTAGGTTCTTTTCTTACCAAAGTGAAAAAAGGGAAAAAGCAGTGTGGTCACTAACTATCGTTTCAAAACAGCTAAAGCGAGTGGATTGGCTGAGTCTGACACATCCCTCATATAGTAATCCGTAAATGAGGACTCACAGTGCCATTGTGCAACGGCCATGATGTCCTCTAACGGAACACCATTGTAAAGGGCGGTCGAGGCGGCTATTCCTCTAACATCGTGTGCCCTTACGCCCTGCACCTGGTGCCCAGTCGCCATCTCATGAGTAGTCTGAATGCATTCGACCACCCAACGAGAGATAGTATCCATGGATGCGGCGCCATAAGGCTTTTTATGGCAGATCCACAGATGTCTATCGTTCGACCGTAACGAGTCAGTCCGTTTCTTGTACTTAGTCAAAGCACGGACCGGGCACCAGACACTGGCATCACGATCAAACCTGGTTAACTTTGGTATAATGATCGGTTTGCCGGGATATCTCAAAGATTGGTTCTTTGACATAAATTCTGCTCTTGGCAGAAGACGCAGACCTTCTCCAGAAACAATAAATCGGTTCCTCTCTGCCGAAAGCGCATGGATCTCACTGCGCCTTCTAGCTGAGGAAGCTGCCAATAGAAAGACCGCCTTTAGAGTCAAATGCTTTAGACTAGCCGAACGCAACGGTTCGAATGGGTGCTTGGCCAGTACATTAAGCACTAAAGATAGACTCCAGGCTGGAATGACTACCGGTTGTCTCGGGCGGAGATTGCTCATTCCCTTCAACATCACGTTTAACTGGGCCACCTCTGGACTATCCCTGTTGGCTAGACAAGGGATAACTGATGCCAAAGCTGACTTGTATCCAGCAATTGTGACGGGAGCTAGTCCTGTAAAGAACAGCTCACAGAGAAAGTCTGCTATTTGCTGAATAGTGGATTGAAAGGTATCAATACCCTTTTCTTCACACCAGTCTGCAAATCTGTTAACCTTGTTGTTATATGACTTGAAGGTTGACCTCCTTCTCGCAGCCGCGATGAAATCAGCAGCCTGTCGAGAAAAGCCTTCCGACGTGGAACGTTGTTTGACAACATCCACGCAGTCAATTTGAACATTTCGGGACGCTCGTGTAGGAAGCGTCCCTTGGCCTGGGAGATTATGTTCGGAATCTCGGGCAACTGCACAGGATTTTCCACCAGCAGATCCAGAAGATCCGTGAACCACGCCCTGCTCGGCCAATACGGCGCTATTAGCAGGACCAGACACGGCTCCTCCCTGACCTTCACCAATACCTTCGGAAGAAGAATGGTGGGTGGGTACGCGTACGCGTGCATCCCTCTCCAGCTTATCGCCAGAGCGTCTGTATCGACGGCATTTGGATCTGGAATCGGCGAGACATATGTCATGATTTGAGCATTTTCCTTTGTGGCGAACAAGTCCACGTTGGGTTTGCCCCAATGCTCGAAGATCCGTCGCAGAACTGGAGGGTTGAGGGACCATTCTGTTGGCAAGATTCTCTGTCTGCGAGACAAAGCATCCGCCAGAATGTTCAATCGGCCAGGAATATGAGCTGCTTTCAAAACAACCGAGTAATTCCTGCACCATTGAATCAAGTGCCACACCCTGATGCACAGGGTGGGCGACCTGGTCCCTCCTTGGCGATTTATATATGATACTACTGTCGAATTGTCCGACCGTATCAATATCACCTTGCCCCTGATCATCGGAAGGAACTCTTCCAACGCCAGTTCCACTGCCATCATTTCCAACAGATTGATATGCAGCTGACTCTCCGGGAGAGTCCATGTGCCCGAGACCTGGTGTTCTCCCAGGCAGGCACCCCACCCTTCCAGCGATGCATCCGTGTAAACGGACAGCTGGGGGTGGGGTAGGTGCAGCGAAACCCCTATTAGGAGATTCTGACGCTGTTTCCACCATAGAAGATGCGATATTATCGGCTCCAAAACTGGCACCAGTTTTGACAGGGGTTCTGTTCTCTGTTTCCACAGAGACATCAGATACAACTGGATAGGTCTTCGCATTAGAGCAGCGTACGGGATAACCTGCTCCATGGAGACCATCATGCCCAGCATCTGAAGGAACCGCCTCGCCTGAATGTGGTTTCCCACTCGAAAACTCATGAGGATGGCTAACAGAGACACCACTCTGGGCTCTGATGGGTAAACCCTGCCCTCCTCGAGGTCGAATCGCATCCCCAAATAAACGAAATGTTGAGTGGGCGTCAACTCGGATTTCTCCTCGTTGACTATCCAGCCTAGATCTGAAAGTAACTTCAGAGTCAGAGCAGTATCCACGTTCAACCTGGCTGCCGAGTCTGCCTTGAGCAGCCAGTCGTCTATGTAGGTGTGTAGCGCCACGTTCTCTTTTCTGAGAAACGCTGTCACCGCAAGGACCACTCTTGTGAAAACCCTCGGAGCTGTCGACAGGCCAAACGGGAGAACTGTAAACTCCCATACTTGATTCTGAAACGCAAATCTCAGAAACCTGTGCCAACTCCGATTCATCGGAATGTGGAAATATGCATCTTTCAGATCGATCGATACACACCACATTCCTTTCCTCAATCCCGCCATTACCGACCTCGGCGTTTCCATCTGGAACCGAGGCGTATGGATAAACCAATTTAATGGCCTGAGATTGAGTATGGGTCTCCATCCCCCCATGCTCTTGGGGACAAGGAACATGTTTGAATAGAAGCCTGGAGTGTTCCGGTTTGCTGGTTTTATTGCTCCCTTCAGAAGCAAACCCGACACTTCCTTTTGAACGGCTTCTAACTTGTCTGGCTCCCTTGGTACGGGTGTCCAGACAGGTGCCAAAGACAGATTTTGTGGCGGAAAGTCCCACCACTCCGGCATGTAACCCTGGGATAACCATCCCAGGACCAGACTGTCTGACGTCACACCTCGCCAAGCCTCGACGAAACGCATGAGCCTTCCACCCACCATAGACGCCTCGACGTCTAACGGGGTTGTCCGGCTCGCAGTCCGCACCCCCCCCCCCCTTTCTTAACGAGAGAGAGTGAGAACCATTTCGTTCTAGGCACGACGGGTATAACTGGCACCGCTGTTCCTGTCGCACAGGTGCGGTCCAGGCGGATATGAAGGGAGCTTGCGTACCCTCAGGTACGCTTCGGCCCCTTCTGTCCGCCCTTTGAGGCCTTACCCTTACCCTTCCCCTTCCCACCTCTAGGGCGGTCAGGAGCAACATTGGGGAGGGTAGGCGCCTCTACAACCTTCCTGGGTTTCTTCGCCGGCGGCGGCTCCGAGAACCCAGCCGAAACAGACGTCGCAATAGGCCTGGCTTTCGCCTTGCTCTTATGCTTTTTCTGTTTCTTTGAAGGCTGTCCCGTTAGCGGCTTGCCCACAGCCCCTAGTGCGTGCGCTTGCCGCACTAGCTCTAGCTGTAGATTTAACGCTAACCGATTCTGCGCAATACTGGCGGTGTCCTCTAAGATGGCCCGCGCTTGGCCACCAAAGATGCTAGGCCCTGTCAGGGGCGTCCCAAGAAGACATTCCCTGACTGCCGTAGCCGGACGCATATGGTCAATGACCATTTGCCTCCTGGACTTCGTCACACGCGCTTGCACCCTTGCCAATGCGTCCATTGACAGCACCAAGCCGTCATTAACGCACGATAGCGCCACAGGTGGCACAGGGTGGCCTGCCCCCGCTTCAGCCCACACCGACTGAAGTAGACGATAGGAGTGATTGACAGCGCTCATCGCTGCCCTCACACCCTCATCGCATAGGGCCAGGACTTCTTCCTGGTGTACCTGGGCCTTATCCACTAGTGCCGGACCGGGACCACCCGATCCAGCACTCTGGACGCCCAGTACCCATCGGTCATCCTCCGTGACCGACGGGACTACACCATACCTGTCGTATTCACCCCGCGGAATACGACATCTTGCCCGCACCTCCCTGGAGGCCGCAGGGAGCTGACCCTTGGTCATTAGTTGTTTACTATAAATAGCATCCAACAAATCAATGAACCGTGGATCCAGTCCCACTGACTGGATCCGGGCCGCGGGCAAAATCCCCGTCCTAATCGACGCACGGGGCGCATCTTCATCGGCCGTGGCCGAAACCACAGACGGGTCCACTCTGGCTAGCCACGCCAGAGCATCAGACCAATCTACCTCCGAAGAAGATACCCCCGCAAACACGTCACCCGTTGACGTGCTCACGGGTCTGCCAGCCATGGCCTCCCGGCAAGGAGCCACGGCTGACACGCCAGGCACTCCGCTACCACACGGTTCCGCCGCCACCCCATGAAACACTCCGGTCCATGGGGTAGGTCCGCACGGAAAACCGTACGGACCCGTAACCGTCGCGGAACCATAGCCGGACACGGGCGCCAACGGCACCCCATGTCCGGCTGCCGGACCAGGCGAGATAGGTGAGTACCACGCCTGGCCCGGCACACCCGTTCCCCTGACGGCTGGTGACAAACCAAGCCGCGCGGAACCGGTGCACGGTAACGGATTGGCCTCAGCCGCAGGTGGAGCCGCTGACCTGGCTTGCGCCAAACCAGACAAATGGAGGCCGGTTCCGTCCAGGACGGAATCAACCTCCATATTCTCCACCTGCGGCTTCACGGGCCGCAGCAACCTCTCCTCCTCGGCCTCATCGTCTTCAGACTCCGAAGAGCCGTCACTAGACGAATAAACCGTGGAGCCGTCCTGGCGGACGGCTCCCACACCTGACGGACCGGCCACCGCTACTGGACCACCCGGAGGTGGCCGCAGAGAGACAGAACCCGTCTGGCCGAAGCCAGACGGGACCGCCAGGGGGCCGTACGAGACGGCCCTCTCGGTAACCAGTCCAGAATCCTGTCCGAGGACAGGATCCGTACCAGGCATGGGGAGAAACTGCCCCCCAACCTTTGGTAGCAGGGACGACACCAGCGTGGGCAGAACGCTATGCAGAAAACCCTGCATAGCCGGACCAAACCACGCCGGCGGTGCCATCTCCGCCACCTCCAGCTGGGGACGTGGAGCACCCCCACCGGCCGAACCGGGCGCTCCACGATTTCCTCTCGGACCGCCTGACCCCGCGTCAGACCCAGCCAAGTCCTTCTGGGCAAGGAACTTAACCATCGTTTCGACGGACCACACTGCACAAACATTACACCTATGATCTATATTACACAGGGCACACCTAAAACAGACATGGTCCTTGAACATTACACGGACAAACTTATGGCAGTCGTCACATGATGGCGGGGCTGGCTTGGCCTATAAAATAAGCACAAACCTACAATAAACAAGCGGAACGAGACACGGATGGAAGGCAGACAATTAATTTTCAAATATTTTGACTCATAAATTAACCGTAACCTCCCCGCACCCCACCCCGCCACGTTACAACAACGATCGCATTGATTATGACGACAAGTACGCGGCGGGCACAACACACCCATAATAGATCCTACAGGATGTGTAACGGCTCCAGGAATCATATCGCATAGCATTCAGGGTATATTTACTAATCAATATAAATTATACTCCTAACGAACGCAGCACGATATGTGAAGAAAACAACAAAATGTATAACAACTGCTGTCTCACACGGTAAAACCGCAGACCACACATCTACTCAAGAATTTTGAAACCACCGATCATTGCAAACCGATCGTGATCGCACGTAAACTTGATCATTCTAAAGTTTCCGGTACCATTTTTAGTACGCAGCACCCAGAACAAGATGCGCGAATTAATGAAAAAATTTTTCTTCACATAAACATCCGAGCGACCGGGTGTGACGTCACCCGCTCGGATTCTACGGAGAACGACGTCAGCCGATATTCGTGTTAGAAATACCGTAGCAAACACCTATTTTCATATCTGCCGATCGCCTGTTGGGGTTTAAAGAAGGCGATCGTCTGGCATATATCGTTGTTAGCACACGTCCCAGATTCTATGGGGTCAGAAATTGGAACATGCGACACAACGAAATTTAGAGACCTAAGTCTTTTAACTATGGATAATAAAGAACAATACAACCTGGTTGTCTTGGGCGGTATTCTCCATAGTCCTTAGTTATCCTTTCAGAACACACAAACTATCACTGATTAAAGACTTAGATTATTTTAAAACACTAAAATCCTTAATGCAAAAAGCATGTATTGCTCTTGTTGCTATGCAAACAAGAATGAGCTCTATGGTAAACGGGTACTCGGCAGTGGGGAGCCGAGTACCCGGTTCCCAGGAGTCGGTAAAGCTTTCTAAGTCTATAATCCTAGAGCCGCTGTCAAGGCCAGCTGTATATCAGAAGTAACAGAATGGTGAGTATTGATCGAAGGAGAACTTACATGTCGTCCAATAATAATCCCTGGCTGACATCCGCGAGAATCATGGGTACACTTGTTGTCATAGATACACCAGTCACATGACCATGAGCTGCCGGTACACTCAGTGCAACTGTAAGAGAACAAAAGGAATAAAAATCACCATTAAAGCTTTCACTGACAAATCCCCGAGAAAATAAATTCTTTACAATATAAAATTTATTCTGTTGAACATTTTGAAATTAATTTGACTGAAAGCTGTTGCTGTCTAAGGCAGCAACGGCTTCCAGTCAAATGAATTTCAGAATCTTCAACAGTTTTCCTGTATATTTGCCTTGAAAATGAGACATGGGAAATATATTGGTGAAAGGGTTAACCATTAGACTGCTGACACAAGAATTCAGTTAATATTCTGTCAATCGTTCACAGATATACACATATAGTCCAAATTAGACACATTCAATTTACTGTTCTTTCACGATGTTTGTAAGAAAATTATCAGATAAATAGCAACAGTATTTAGTTGCTATATTTTTAACCCCTGTTCAATATTATAAAGAGCTGTAAGAATAGCATAGAAGATATTTGAGTGATTTAATGAGTTTATACATACGTGGCATAGCTGCTACAGTTGTAGAATGAGAGCTTTTTCTCAAGGAACAAGACACCTGTCTCACTAGAGTTCAAAGCCAGTGTTACAACCTTATGATCTGAAATATGTATACAATGTACACACTAATAATAACAATCTAGATACTACAATTATAAATACAAGTAACGCTTGTCATGAGCCAGGTTGATGGAGAAAATCACAATTTTGGCCTAGTGAACGGCCATTTGCAAATCCAAGAGCAGACATCTTTTATATTTTTGTGCTAGGATTAATGACTGGGTTATTGAGAGATTAAATTCTCAAAAATTGTCTTCTCTTGGCCAGCAAATGGACATTTCATATAAGGCCACTACAACCGGTTTTGGCTGGCTTAACCATTAAAGAGCTAAACAATCATAACTAACCAATAGTGTTAGATAAACTGGATACATCGAATACCCACCCTGATTTCAACATCACATAAAATCTATCCTTTTCATTTAGAATCTTCATATATGTTCATCCTAAAAATAATTTGGCGCAAGACAGTTGCAGCCTAAGATCAACATATAACAATAAAAGTCATTTCAATCTATTCAAAAGTTTATTTCTTAAGATATATAAAGCCTTATAGCGGAACAGGTAGTGAACTTACCGCTGGTACCAATAGACTTGCCAAGCTTGGAGACATCAGGTGTGCGACATTGTAAACCATATGTCATTCTACGGGCTGGTGAACTCCAGTTAAAGTCACGAAACACACAGCTGTATTCACCTCTGTCAGGTAACTGCGTTAGATTCATGGTCAGAAATAACTGAAAAAGAACATCATTTGTGCTAAGAACTAAGCTGAACAATAGTTAACGATTTCAATGACAAATCCCATATAAACTATATTATTTTTTCTGAAATATAAAAGTATATTTTGTTAACTATTTTTGAAAATTTATCTCTGGAATTACTGGCTTGATAACGAGCCAGTCATTCAAGTGATAAATTAAAAAAAAATATATCTTGGTCTGCGAATGGATATTTTTCGAGAAAATTGGAAATTTTCAGAGCAAATTGTTGTATTAAAGGGTTATGAAACAACTTATGATGCTAACGAAGGCTATGAAGTTACCTCCCTTAGCCCATACATGTACAGGTAACTTGTATTAGCGCTTGATAATGCATGAGACATTGACCAGTGGACATGCCACTATGTTTTACACCCTAATACTGACCTCTTCTACTCTGTTGACCGCTACACTGCGAGGTGACATGTCAAGGATCGATATACATGAACCATACTGACCATTAGCGCGGCCACCTCTACACTGAGACTGCCGTGTAAACCTGGATAAGTAGAAGATAAACAGTGCATAGAAAAACTTTATTTATCTTGATATATTTGAGGCAGTATTATTCAGAAAAAGTGTGAATTACTTACAGTTGTAACTTTTGTTTTGTTGTTCAATATTTAAAGATCGACGGATGGACTGACTTCTACTAGCTGCTGGTCACCATTAAAAGGCCTATGATCTATAAGCATTTAGAGCAATCTAGCCGTCAAGCAGATGCTAATTCCTTAATGGGCAATCCAGCAAAAAAATGCATCTGCAGGAGTCTCGAAGAATGTTCATCATGATTTGCCAGCCACAAGAGAAAACAATTTTTGAAACTATTACCACCTGAATGCCTGGCTCGATAACTGAGCCAGTCATTCTAGTGGTAAAGTTTCAAAAATAGTCTCCGCATAGTCTCCA
This sequence comes from Chaetoderma sp. LZ-2023a, assembly GCA_034401795.1. NCBI lineage: Eukaryota > Metazoa > Mollusca > Caudofoveata > Chaetodermatida > Chaetodermatidae > Chaetoderma > Chaetoderma sp. LZ-2023a. The sequence continues at coordinate 97,635,459 of CM067371.1, forward strand.
AATGTACACTTACCATACAAATATTTTAAATTTTCTTAAATGGTTAAAATATGAAATTCAGACACAAAAGTTGGTTTAAAACAAGCTATTGTTTACTAATCTTAATATATTTCAGAATATAAATAACTACAAATCCTGCTTCCTTTTACTCCGACAAAACTTAGACAAGTGATGTCACTTCATTGTGATCTCGGCTTGCGATGTCAGTTGAATTGACTTCAGTTGGAAAATGATGGTATGCTTAAGTGGCAGATCAGAGACATGAATTATGGATGGACGTAATCAGATTGCCATCAACAATATGTTCCATGTCTGTTAATACAAGCCTCCTCTAACCCTTTAATGGTCAAATTTGGTCTCGAAAATTTCAGTTTTCTCATGGTAAATGTCCATTTGCAGGCCATGAGAAAACTATTTTTGAAAATTTACCACTGGAATAACTGGCTCAGTCACCGAGGCAACCAGTCCAGTGGCAAATTTTCAAAAATAGTTTTCTCTTGGCTTGCCAATGGACATTTCCCAAGACCACTACAGAGGTCGGTTTTGGACGGCTTGACCATTAAAGGGTTAAAGATGATCTTAATATTGCAGGATAAAGATTCATCATTCACTCAAATCCAGTCTCACCTGCTTTGTAGAAGACAACATCCACAGAACGGGTCTCCCTGTGCTAGGCAGGTGGCACAGTTATTGTGATGGTGGCATTCAGCAACAGGCACCTTGGTCAGCTACAGGTAGAACACACAACAGTTATAATTAATATATAGATTATACACTCATATGTACCAATGGGGACTATACAATCTTAGGGCTGTATGTATCAATGGGGATTATATACTCATAGAGCTGTATGTATCAATGGGGATTGCAGGAAATGTCAATTTCCCTTTCTCCGAGATCTAACAATACTCACCATTCTGTTACTTCTGATATACAGCTGGCCCTGACAGCGGCTCTAGGATTATAGACGTAGAAAGCTTTACCGACTCCTGGGAACCGGGTACTCGGCTCCCCACTGCCGAGTACCCGTTTACCATAGAGCTCATATTGTTTGCATAGCCACCAAACAAGAGAAAACTATGGCTTGCCTCCGTGGGGCTGGGAGGCTGGGTCCGTAACAGAATGGTGAGTATTGTTAGATCTCGGAGAAAGGGAAATTGACATTTCCTGCATTCTCCTTCGATCAATACTCACCATTCTGTTACTTCTGATATACACCAGATTTGATCAGTAACCTGGTGGGAAGGGGCAAGCCATACATGCTAATTTTGCCCCTTGGAGAAAGATTTTAGACTTCAAACTTGACTAACGGAGACCTAAAAGGACCGTCAAGTTCACGGAACCGAATCACATTCGCGTCACAGCCCCCCCCCCCCCCCCTTTTTCCTCCTAAGAAAAGGGAGAGAACTAACGAACATGTATCTCGCCTGAAACACCAATATGCCAAGAGGGTTAACTACTCCCTGCATATCGCTTGTATTAGCCTGGGAATGAGCATGAATATATAAGATGAATGAACATAATACATATACATAATACAAAAAACTCTCACTTGTTGAATAACCTTATGATAACAGGACTTCAGACGTACCGCCTACAACCATTCACCGGTTCGGCCATCAGTGACACAATCTGGTTGACATCCTCTCGCTTGACCATGCCTGCTTTAGGTTCTTTTCTTACCAAAGTGAAAAAAGGGGAAAAGCAGTGTGGTCACTAACTATCGTTTCAAAACAGCTAAAGCGAGTGGATTGGCTGAGTCTGACACATCTCTCATATAGTAATCCGTAAATGAGGACTCACAGTGCCATTGTGCAACGGCCATGATGTCCTCTAACGGAACACCATTGTAAAGGGCGGTCGAGGCGGCTATTCCTCTAACATCGTGTGCCCTTACACCCTGCACCTGGTGCCCAGTCGCCATCTCATGAGTAGTCTGAATGCATTCGACCACCCAACGAGAGATAGTATCCATGGATGCGGCGCCATAAGGCTTTTTATGGCAGATCCACAGATGTCTATCGTTCGACCGTAATGAGTCAGTCCGTTTCTTGTACTTAGTCAAAGCACGGACCGGGCACCAGACACTGGCATCACGATCAAACCTGGTTAACTTCGGTATAATGATCGGTTTGCCGGGATATCTCAAAGATTGGTTCTTTGACATAAATTCTGCTCTTGGCAGAAGACGCAGACCTTCTCCAGAAACAATAAATCGGTTCCTCTCTGCCGAAAGCGCATGGATCTCACTGCGCCTTCTAGCTGAGGAAGCTGCCAATAGAAAGACCGACTTGTATCCAGCAATTGTGACGGGAGCTAGTCCTGTAAAGAACAGCTCACAGAGAAAGTCTGCTATTTGCTGAATAGTGGATTGAAAGGTATCAATACCCTTTTCTTCACACCAGTCTGCAAATCTGTTAACCTTGTTGTTATATGACTTGAAGGTTGACCTCCTTCTCGCAGCCGCGATGAAATCAGCAGCCTGTCGAGAAAAGCCTTCCGACGTGGAACGTTGTTTGACAACATCCACGCAGTCAATTTGAACATTTCGGGACGCTCGTGTAGGAAGCGTCCCTTGGCCTGGGAGATTATGTTCGGAATCTCGGGCAACTGCACAGGATTTTCCACCAGCAGATCCAGAAGATCCGTGAACCACGCCCTGCTCGGCCAATACGGCGCTATTAGCAGGACCAGACACGGCTCCTCCCTGACCTTCACCAATACCTTCGGAAGAAGAATGGTGGGTGGATACGCGTACGCGTGCATCCCTCTCCCGCTTATCGCCAGAGCGTCTGTATCGACGGCATTTGGATCTGGAATCGGCGAGACATATGTCATGATTTGAGCATTTTCCTTTGTGGCGAACAAGTCCACGTTGGGTTTGCCCCAATGCTCGAAGATCCGTCGCAGAACTGGAGGGTTGAGGGACCATTCTGTTGGCAGGATTCTCTGTCTGCGAGACAAAGCATCCGCCAGAATGTTCAATCGGCCAGGAATATGAGCTGCTTTCAAAACAACCGAGTAATTCCTGCACCATTGAATCAAGTGCCACACCCTGATGCACAGGGTGGGCGACCTGGTCCCTCCTTGGCGATTTATATATGATACTACTGTCGAATTGTCCGACCGTATCAATATCACCTTGCCCCTGATCATCGGAAGGAACTCTTCCAACGCCAGTTCCACTGCCATCATTTCCAACAGATTGATATGCAGCTGACTCTCCGGGAGAGTCCATGTGCCCGAGACCTGGTGTTCTCCCAGGCAGGCACCCCACCCTTCCAGCGATGCATCCGTGTAAACGGACAGCTGGGGGTGGGGTAGGTGCAGCGAAACCCCTATTAGGAGATTCTGACGCTGTTTCCACCATAGAAGATGCGATATTATCGGCTCCAAAACTGGCACCAGTTTTGACAGGGGTTCTGTTCTCTGTTTCCACAGAGACATCAGATACAACTGGATAGGTCTTCGCATTAGAGCAGCGTACGGGATAACCTGCTCCATGGAGACCATCATGCCCAGCATCTGAAGGAACCGCCTCGCCTGAATGTGGTTTCCCACTCGAAAACTCCCGAGGATGGCTAACAGAGACACCACTCTGGGCTCTGACGGGTAAACCCTGCCCTCCTCGAGGTCGAATCGCATCCCCAAATAAACGAAATGTTGAGTGGGCGTCAACTCGGATTTCTCCTCGTTGACTATCCAGCCTAGATCTGAAAGTAACCTCAGAGGCAGAGCAGTATCCACGTTCAACCTGGCTGCCGAGTCTGCCTTGAGCAGCCAGTCGTCTATGTAGGTGTGTAGCGCCACGTTCTCTTTTCTGAGAAACGCTGTCACCGCAAGGACCACTCTTGTGAAAACCCTCGGAGCTGTCGACAGGTCAAACGGGAGAACTGTAAACTCCCATACTTGATTCTGAAACGCAAATCTCAGAAACCTGTGCCAACTCCGATTCATCGGAATGTGGAAATATGCATCTTTCAGATCGATCGATACACACCACATTCCTTTCCTCAATCCCGCCATTACCGACCTCGGTGTTTCCATCTGGAACCGAGGCGTATGGATAAACCAATTTAATGGCCTGAGATTGAGTATGGGTCTCCATCCCCCCGTGGTCTTGGGGACAAGGAACATGTTTGAATAGAAGCCTGGAGTGTTCCGGTTTGCTGGTTTTATTGCTCCCTTCAGAAGCAAACCTGACACTTCCTTTTGAACGGCTTCTAACTTGTCTGGCTCCCTTGGTACGGGTGTCCAGACAGGTGCCAAAGACAGATTTTGTGGCGGAAAGTCCCACCACTCCGGCATGTAACCCTGGGATAACCATCCCAGGACCAGACTGTCTGACGTCACACCTCGCCAAGCCTCGACGAAACGCATGAGCCTTCCACCCACCATAGACGCCTCGACGTCTAACGGGGTTGTCCGGCTCGCAGTCCGCCCCCCCCCCCCTTTCTTAACGAGAGAGAGTGAGAACCATTTCGTTCTAGGCACGACGGGTATAACTGGCACCGCTGTTCCTGTCGCATAGGTGCGGTCCAGGCGGATATGAAGGGAGCTTGCGTACCTTCAGGTACGCTTCGGCCCCTTCTGTCCACCCTTTGAGGCCTTACCCTTACCCTTCCCCTTGCCCTTACCACCTCTAGGGCGGTCCGGAGCAACATTGGGGAGGGTAGGCGCCTCTACAGCCTTCCTGGGTTTCTTCGCCGGCGGCGGCTCCGAGAACCCAGCCGAAACAGACGTCGCAATAGGCCTGGCTTTCGCCTTGCCCTTATGCTTTTTCTGTTTCTTTGAAGGCTGTCCTGTTAGCGGCTTGCCCACAGCCCCTAGTGCGTGCGCTTGCCGCACTAGCTCTAGCTGTAGATTTACCACTAACCGATTCTGCGCAATACTGGCGGTGTCCTCTAAGATGGCCCGCGCCTGGCCACCAAAGATGCTAGGCCCTGTCAGGGGCGTCCCAAGAAGACGTTCCTTGACTGCCGTAGCCGGACGCATATGGTCAATGACCATTTGCCTCCTGGACTTCGTCACACGCGCTTGCACCCTTGCCAATGCGTCCATTGACAGCACCAAGCCGTCATTAACGCACGATAGCGCCACAGGTGGCACAGGGTGGCCTGCCCCCGCTTCAGCCCACACCGACTGAAGTAGACGATAGGAGTGATTGACAGCGCTCATCGCTGCCCTCACACCCTCATCGCATAGGGCCAGGTCTTCTTCCTGGTGTACCTGGGCCTTATCCACTAGTGCCGGACCGGGACCACCCGACTCGGCACTCTGGGCGCCCCAGTACCCATCGGTCATCCTCCGTGACCGACGGGACTACACCATACCTGTCGTATTCACCCCGCGGAATACGACATCTTGCCCGCACCTCCCTGGAGGCCACAGGGAGCTGACCCTTGGTCATTAGTTGTTTACTATAAATAGCATCCAACAAATCAATGAACCGTGGATCCAGTCCCACTGACTGGATCCGGGCCGCGGGCAAAATCCCCGTCCTAATCGACGCAACCGACGGATGGGGCGCATCCTCATCGGCTGTGGCCGAAACCACAGATGGGTCTACTCTGGCTAGCCACGCCAGAGCATCAGACCAATCTATCTCCGAAGAAGATACCCCCGCAAACACGTCACCCGTTGACGTGCTTACGGGTCTGCCAGCCATGGCCTCCCGGCAAGGAGCCATGGCTGACACGCCAGGCACTCCGCTACCACATGGTTCCGCCGCCACCCCATGAAACACTCCGGTCCATGGGGTAGGTCTGCACGAAAAACCGTACGGACCCGTAACCGTCGCGGAACCATAGCCGGCCACGGGCGCCAATGGCACCCCATGTCCGGCTGCCGGACCAGGCGAGATAGGTGAGTACCACGCCTGGCCCGGCACACCCGTTCCCCTGACGGCTGGTGACAAACCAAGCCGCGCGGAACCGGTGCACGGTAACGGATTGGCCTCAGCTGCAGGTGGAGCCGCTGACCTGGCTTGCGCCAAACCAGACAAATGGAGGCCGGTTCCGTCCAGGACGGAATCAACCTCCATATTCTCCACCTGCGGCTTCACGGGCCGCAGCAACCTCTCCTCCTCGGCCTCATCGTCTTCAGACTCCGAAGAGCCGTCACTAGACGAATAAACCGTGGAGCCGTCCTGGCGGACGGCTCCCACACCTGACGGACCGGCCACCGCTACTGGACCACCCGGAGGTGGCCGCAGAGAGACAGAACCCGTCTGGCCGAAGCCAGACGGGACCGCCAGGGGGCCGTACGAGACGGCCCCCTCGGTAACCAGTCCAGAATCCTGTCCGAGGACAGGATCCGTACCAGGCATGGGGAGAAACTGCCCCCCAACCTTTGGTAGCAGGGACGACACCAGCGTGGGCAGAACGCTATGCAGAAAACCCTGCATAGCCGGACCAAACCACGCCGGCGGTGCCATCTCCGCCACCTCCAGCTGGGGACGTGGAGCACCCCCACCGGCCGAACCGGGCGCTCACCGATTTCCTCTCGGACCGCCTGACCCCGCGTCAGACCCAGCCAAATCCTTCTGGGCAAGGAACTTAACCATCGTTTCGACGGACCACACTGCACAAACATTACACCTATGATCTATATTACACAGGGCACACCTAAAACAGACATGGTCCTTGAACATTACACGGACAAACTTATGGCAGTCGTCACATGATGGCGGGGCTGGCTTGGCCTATAAAATAAGCACAAACCTACAATAAACAAGCGGAACGAGACACGGATGGAAGGCAGACAATTAATTTTCAAATATTTTGACTCATAAATTAACCGTAACCTCCCGCACCCCACCCCGCCACGTTACAACAACGATCGCATTGATTATGACGACAAGTACGCGGCGGGCACAACACACCCATAATAGATCCTACAGGATGTGTAACGGCTCCAGGAATCATATCGCATAGCATTCAGGGTATATTTACTAATCAATATAAATTATACTCCTAACGAACGCAGCACGATATGTGAAGAAAACAACAAAATGTATAACAACTGCTGTCTCACACGGTAAAACCGCAGACCACACATCTACTCAAGAATTTTGAAACCACCGATCATTGCAAACCGATCGTGATCGCACGTAAACTTGATCATTCTAAAGTTTCCGGTACCATTTTTTAGTACGCAGCACCCAGAACAAGATGCGCGAATTAATGAAAATATTTTTCTTCACATAAACATCCGAGCGACCGGGTGTGACGTCACCCGCTCGGATTCTACGGAGAACGACGTCAGCCGATATTCGTGTTAGAAATACCGTAGCAAACACCTATTTTCCTATCTGCCGATCGCCTGTTGGGGTTTAAAGAAGGCGATCGTCTGGCATATATCGTTGTTAGCACACGTCCCAGATTCTATGGGGTCAGAAATCGGAACATGCGACACAACGAAATTTAGAGACCTAAGTCTTTTAACTATGGATAATAAAGAACAATACAACCTGGTTGTCTTGGGCGGTATTCTCCATAGTCCTTAGTTATCCTTTCAGAACACACAAACTATCACTGATTAAAGACTTAGATTCTTTTAAAAACACTAAAATCCTTAATGCGAAAAGCATGTATTGCACTTGTTGCTATGCAAACAAGAATGAGCTCTATGGTAAACGGGTACTCGGCAGTGGGGAGCCGGGTACCCGGTTCCCAGGAGTCGGTAAAGCTTTCTAAGTCTATAATCCTAGAGCCGCTGTCAGGGCCAGCTGTATATCAGAAGTAACAGAATGGTGAGTATTGATCGAAGGAGAATATATACTCTTATCACTGTATGCATCAATGGGGATTATATACTCTTATCACTGTATGTATCAATGGGGATTATACACGCTTAGGGCTGTATGTACCAGTGGAATTTAGTGATAGCGTAGCTAGTTCTAGGATACGCAGGGTTGTAGTTTATGTTAGGATTTGAGAGCAACAATTTTAGCTAAGAACCAACCGGAGAGACCGTCCGACCAACCAACAGACAGAGATGGCTATTACAACAGTCTCATGGCGAGAATAATAATACATTGTCAGGTCTGCAATTAACAAATGATTCATCTAACATGACAGTGTCATTCCTTACCTTCGTCCGGGTCATCACATAGAGATATTCATTTGTAGAATCAAACTTCATATCAGCATTCACGCGACTGTCAGACTCAATTAATATATTTGAATATTGTCGAGCGTAATCTTGTTTTTCCACAACAGTCTATAAAATAACCATCAAATTAATTGTTTATCAAATTCATTGTTTATGTATCTCATACAAATTAATTACTTTACTTATATTGATAATATTGGGTCAAGTTCCAATTTTAGAACAGGTACACATTTCTAAAGCGTATGTTCTAATGTTCTAGTTGCAGTTTTTGTTGTTAGCGTGGACATTTGTTCTTTTTACTACTACTACTACTACTAGCTGTTCTCATTCAATCTCACTATCCCTTGCACTTTAAAATAGCTATACATTTTGTGGATTGGATCTAAAAATACCCACACTATCCCAAAATCTAAATTTGTTCTTAAGATTTGGTTACCTATGAAACATGTGCCTGAATAAAGCGAAATTCCTGAAGCTAGCTGTGATAATTAGCGGCACATACCCATAACGTAGCTATTTAGAAAGAAATCATCACTTAGAAGAACTAGCAGCTTCCAATGAGCAGAAAATTATGTTCAAGTCAGTCACATTTAAGGGAGACAACTCTTGGAACAAAATAGTTAATCACAATCAGGGTACATAACTCTGTCTTTTATGCCCCACTATGCCCTTTCTGCCCCATTATCAGTAGAAGTAACAGTTGTTGCCTTAAATCTGACATCTGCCTTGTACAATATGACCGCCACTCATTAGTGACCACTATCTCATGCTCCAAAAGGTGGTTCTATAAGACAGGTTTATAATTAACTAGACACTAATTATTGTTATTAAATTAATATTAATAAATTTCTTATCATAATCCACCTTTTTCAAACTTCCATCACTGGTACCAAGAAACACCATGACATGGTCCATCGTCGGTATAGCTGCAACCGCAGTAATCCAGGTGTCATCGTATTCCAGAACCGGCTTCGCTATTAGGGGCATGGTACCAACAATATTAGAATGAACGACATCATCTTTATTGCATAGATATGATGATATGCCATACTGTGCAAAAGCTGATTCCATGTCCGCCTGGAAGAGATAACAGGTGAATTAATGTACAATTTATGTTCATATAATGTATCACCTCTATACAGCAATACCCGTCTAGAAAGACCACCTGTTTAAAGAACGATCATCATCTTGTGACACCAAAATGTAGAGTACAGCTAAGAAATAATTGTAATGTTTCTAAAACAAAAGTAGAAATATGTTCGTAGGTAAAAATTGTTCCGTTGAATATTTCGAACATAATTGGATTGAAAAACATTACTATCTTAGGTTCAAAATATTCAAGAGTACATTTTATTTCATTTTGGAAACATGCTACATTATTTCTTCTGAACTGTACTGTAGTCTTCTGATAGCCTGCAAATGGACATCTACTAAATTTACTAAACAATACTCCCCATTTACTTGACCAACAGACCATTAAAAGGTGAGGATGATTTGCTTGCGCTTCACTGTAAAACTTACAACCTATTACACTGTTAATAATGTTAATTGCCAAAATGAACATAAGGCATCCAATGAAAGCGATTGAAAACAAGAGTGATCATAGACTGCAGGCCCTCGCAGACCCTCGCTATCCCATTTTTGCAATATTCCAATAATATTTTAGATTTTTCTGAACATGACTAATGTTATCCTAGTGTATGATCACACTTTCTTGTGTTAAAATTTGTCAAATCAGTCTAGTAGTTGATTCAATGACACGCATGCACACATATACCCAAATGCAATTCCCATTTCCCTATATTGTCACCCTAAAAATCATTTCCTATGACAACTGTCAATGGACTTGTATACAAAGCATGAGTGTCTGTGTGTGTACCTGAAGGTGGGTGGTCGAGATAGGCATAACTGTAATGTACACACATATATGAACATTAATTACATACTGTGCTGACTATACTTGTTCATTTTAGCTCATATATATTTTTAAAGAAAACTATGTAAACAACTGAAGCATAGTAATTAGAGCAGAACACCGATTAATCTTAGTATATAACAGTCGTGCTTGTAGATAACAAAACACTGAAACAAATATAATCATTAACATATAATCAACTGTTTTGAGTTTTGTGGTTTTAGCTTCAGGTCTGCTGAGACAATATGAGGATCACAATACAATACCTAAGCAATTTACTAACACATAATGTTAAAGATGCATTAATAAAACGGCTGAATGGAGATAAATTAAGCAGAAAATAATAAAGTATCAACACATTTAATTAACCTCAAATGTAGATCCAAGATGTATGCAATATAATCTGTTATTTTTTTTAATAGTTTTCTCATAGCCTGCAAATGGACATTGCTCAAGTCTATTTCAAAGGCTGTTTTTCACAGGTCTAACCAATGGCTAAATTTGATCAAGAAAATTAAAAGCCCGAGCCAGTCATTCCAGTGTTAAATTATTTCTGAAATAATCAAACCCTTATCTGTATGGCTGCCGAGATACTGAGGTAATGGGACCTCAACTTGAAAGGATCAAAATTCAATTTAATTTAATATACTAATTCACAGTCTAATGAATGAATCCTTCTTTCCATCTTCATTACTATTTTAAATGCAGAAATATAAGGGAGATAACTATATGGAACCAAACTAATCACAATCAGGGTAAGTAACTCTTTATGATAATCAGAGGAGGTAACTCTTATTGCCTTAAATTTGCACAATCAAGGGAAGTGACTCTTGTGTCATATGGCTTATGGTAGATTCGCTTTTAGCCGATTCATGTTAGATACTATATGCAAAACCAGGCTGCATGTGTTTAAGGCTTGTGGAATGCGCCTTGCTACATGTGTCATGTATATGCACCTCATACAACAAGGAAAGAAAGAAATATTTTGATAAAAATTTATTTGACTGGAAGATGCAGATAGAGCCATCTAAATCCTTCAAGTGATATTATTTTCAAAATATTCAACAGTTTAATGTTTGTCTACATTGAAATTGAATTAATGGAATTTCACAGTTGAAAGACTTTAAAGCTTACAAATCATGCAAAAGCCAGCACCACCATATAAAATTGCTAGCAATAGTTTTTTTTATGCAATCGACGCATTCATTTCTAGTTGATGGCGACCATACATAGCACCTGCACTAACGCTTTAGAGAAAGTAAAGCACGTACGCACACACACATTAACACGTTAACACTCATATCAGCCAAAAGCGGTTTCCACAGTGGTCTTGAGAAATGCCCATTTGCCGACCAAGAGAACTATTTTTGAAATTTTACCACTGGAATGACTGGCTTGGTTATTGAGCCAGTCATTCCAGTGATAAATTTTCAAAAATACTCTTCACTTCATCTGTAAATTGACATTTTCTATGAGAAAATTGGAATTCTAAAAACAAATTTGAGGTTCAAAGAATTCATTTTACATTATATATAAGTTAAATGTCAGTTACATGAGGTTATAATTTCAAGTGTATGACTCACTCACTACCCAGTACCCACAGACTTAACCCAGAAAATAGAGATTAATAGAGATCTATTGCAGATAAGATGTATTAAAATATCACTAAAATCATGCACATTTTTTTAAAAACAATTTGACTGAAAGTGAGTGCTGCGTATGGGCAGTAGAGCTGGGCGGTATTGATATTTACATGACGGTATCGGTACCATGAAAAAATACCGCGGTACCATGAAAAAATACCGCGGTACCATGAAAAAATACCGCGGTACCACGGTATACCGTCATCTGAGCTTGGGGCATGCCAAGAAATTAGAACAATTTTTCCCATTTCCTTTTCACTTCCATCTCCAATCAACGGTAAACATAGGTAAAATAAATAAATCGGCTTCCTGATTCAGAGAAGAAAAACATGGCTATTGCGACTGTTTAGTTTCACGATTTTATTAGGTCACTATTTTTATTGACGTAATATCATTCACGGGAATATCGGTCAAAGGGTGTGGTCGACTCACTAACTATAACCCGCTGTTTGAGACATTGGGGCGCACTATTTTCAATCTGGATTGTTCTTGCTATTAATGCGTGCGACCAGCAAACGGTACATTTTTTTTGGCAGTCGAGCGCTTTGATAAACAGAGTCTAGACAAAATCCGCGAGTATTTAAACTGGGCGAGTGTTGTACTCTTTTATTTATGTTGGAATCGTATATTCTGTTTCTCGCGAAAACAGGCCTATACACATACATTATAACACGACATTGAATATAGCCGATCCCAAAGCTCCTTATAATTACCGAGTACCCGATGTGCAGACTCGTTACTTGCCATGCTTCACGTGAACAATGCGTGTAAACAGCTATTTCCGCGAACTTCCGACGTGTAGCCAGTTGAAAAATGAATTACAAAAACTAAAACACTATAATTTTTGGGTGTCGTTACTCAAACTGGATTTTAATCCTTTAAAGAAATTTCTTAAAACAAGCCAGAAAAAGAAAAAATAACGACTTCAACGCTGCTCGTTCTTAATAAAATAGCAAATACTACGTTTTAGTAAATTTTCATTGATAAATTCAGCATAGTAATGTATTTTCCCACGGTCTAGTTCATGAACAACCAATCAGATACGTCTTTGCGAGATCGCTGTTGTGTTTGAATAGCACGCAGTTTGTATGTTATTTTGTTATTCTAGCTTGTTTGTCCGGTGACAAAATGCTTGGAGTAATAAATTACAAATAATAGAAACGGGAATAGGGAATATATTATAGTGTAATTACAGAGAATGAGTTTAGATGTTTTAAATAAAGCAATTTTACCATGAGACTTTCAAGACGTACGTTTGACATACAATTCTGCATGTATATTGTGTAATTGACGTCTTAATGTTTGTTTTTACAACGACCCTTTCACCTCAACTCGGCTAATAGGTAGGGATACCTGTATTTTTGGCACTATTAGCACCTATTTACTCTTGGTCAAGGCAGATTTTATGAATATATTTCTCAAATATTGCTCAAACATTATTGACGGTATTCACGGTATTTGGAAATGTCAACGGTCACGGTATCGGTTCACGGTATACCGCGGTCCTCACGGTACTACCGTCAGACCGCCCAGCTCTAATGGGCCGCGCAAACTTTCAGTCAAAATGCTTTCAAGATATTCTGGAGGATTCATTTCACTTATCGGGGAAACTAGAATTTATGAGTTGACGATTAAATAGTCAATATTTCGTGAGGCATGTATCTATCCAGCATCTTGGAGCAGTGTGCTGCATAAGTCAACTACTTAACCCTTTAACACTCAAATTTTTCTACAAAAATTTCAAATGTCCATTTGCAGATCAAGGGAGACTATTTTTGAAAATTTACTACTGGAATGACTGGCTCGGTTATCGAGCCAGTCATTCCAGTGGTAAATTTTCAAAAATAGTATTCTCTAAGTCTGCAAATGGACATTTCTCAAGACCACTGATGAAGCCGTTTTTGGCTATCAATATGAGCGCTAAAGGGTTAAAGCATTTACTCAGGGTGTGAGGCATGTGACATTTATATCCATCATGCGCTACACAGATACAGCAGAAGGGACGACGGGAGGAGAGGGGTGTGGGTGGGGGGGGGGGGGGGGGGAGGGGGCAAAGTACAAAAATTCATAGAATGTGCGCCAGAATAACTAAGATAGAGACTGCACTAATAAGCAAGTGAGTTGTGTTTGTCTAGATAGGGTACAGGCTAAATTACAGCGTTCTTACTCTACAAACCATCCACCTGAGACAATAAACCTGGCTTACGTGACCACTTTATGGAACACAGGAATTAATCATAATAGGGATCTGCTCTCTTAACCATTACCACTCTGATGTTACAATTTTTAATTTTCAAATGAACTGGTGTTCATTTTGCAACCAATTTGTTGTGGTAGAATGAAAGAAATGTCAATTTCCCTTTCTCCGAGATCTAACAATACTCACCATTCTGTTACTTCTGATATACAGCTGGCCTTGACAGCGGCTCTAGGACTATAGACTTAGAAAGCTTTACCGACTCCTGGGAACCTGGTACTCGGCTCCCAACTGCCGAGTACCCGTTTACCATAGAGCTCATATTGTTTGCATAGCCACCAAACAAGAGAAAACTATGGCTTGCCTCCGTGGGGCTGGGAGGCTGGGTCCGTTACAGAATGGTGAGTATTGTTAGATCTCGGAGAAAGGGAAATTGACATTTCCTTTATTCTCCTTCGATCAATACTCACCATTCTGTTACTTCTGATATACACCAGATTTGATCAGTAACCTGGTGGGAAGGGGCAAGCCATAAATGCTAATTTTGCCCCTGGCCCTTGGAGAAAGATTTTAGACTTCAAACTTGACTAACGGAGACCTAAAAGTACCGTCAAGTTTACGGAACCGAATCACATTCGCATCACCGCCCCCCCCCCCCTTTTTCCTCCTAAGAAAAGGGAGAGAACTCACGAACATGTATCTCGCCTGAAACACAAATATGCCAAGAGGGTTAACTGCTCCCTGCATATTCCATGTATTAGCCTGGGAATGAGCATGAATATATAAGATGAATGAACATGATACACATCCATAATACAAAAAACTCTCACTATTGAATTACCTTATGATAATTGGACTCCAGACGTACCGCCTCCAACCATTCACTGGTTCGGCCATCAGTGACACAATCTGGTTGTCATCCTCTCGCTTGACCATGCCTGCTTTAGGTTCTTTTCTTACCAAAGTGAAAAAAGGGTGAAGAGCAGTGTGGTCACTAACTATCGTTTCAAAACAGCTAAAGCGAGTGGATTGGCTGAGTCTGACACATCCCTCATATAGTAATCCGTAAATGAGGACTCACAGTGCCATTGTGCAACGGCCATGATGTCCTCTAACGGAACACCATTGTAAAGGGCGGTCGAGGCGGCTATTCCTCTGACATCGTGTGCCCTTACGCCTTGCACCTGGTGCCAAGTCGCCATCTCGTGAGTAGTCTGAATGCATTCGACCACCCAACGAGAGATAGTATCCATGGATGCGGCGCCATAAGGCTTTTTATGGCAGATCCACAGATGTCTATTGTTCGACTGTAACGAGTCAGTCCCTTTCTTGTACTTAGTCAAAGCACGGACCGGGCACCAGACACTGGCATCGTGATCAAACCTAGTTAACTTCAGTATAATGATCGGTTTGCCGGGATATCTCAGATTGGTTCTTTGACATAAACTCTGCTCTTGGCAGAAGACGCAGACCTTCTCCAGAAACAATAAATCGGTCCCTCTCTGCCGAAAGCGCATGGATCTCACTGCGCCTTCTAGCTGAGGAAGCTGCCAATAGAAAGACCGCCTTTAGAGTCAAATGCTTTAGACTAGCCGAACGCAACGGTTCGAAAGGGTGCTTGGCCAGTACATTAAGCACTAAAGATAGACTCCAGGCTGGAATAACTACCAGTTGTCTCGGTCGGAGATTGCTCATTCCCTTCAACATCACATTTAACTGGGCCACCTCTGGACTATCCCTGTTGGCTAGACAAGGGATAACTGATGCCAAAGCTGACTTGTATCCAGCAACTGTGACGGTAGCTAGTCCTGAAAAGAACAGCTCACAGAGAAAGTCTGCTATTTGCTGAATAGTGGATTGAAAGGTATCAATACCCTTTTCTTCACACCAGTCTGCAAATCTGTTAACCTTGTTGTTATATGACTTGAAGGTTGACCTCCTTCTCGCAGCCGCGATGAAATCAGCAGCCTGTCGAGAAAAGCCTTCCGATGTGGAACGTTGTTTGATAACATCCACGCAGTCAATTTGATCATTTCCGGACGCTCGTGTAGGAAGCGTCCCTTGGCCTGGGAGATTATGTTCGGAATCTCGGGCAACTGCACAGGATTTTCCACCAACAGATCTAGAAGATCCGTGAACCACGCCCTGCTCGGCCAATACGGCGCTAATAGCAGGACCAGACACGGTTCCTCCCTGACCTTCACCAATACCTTCGGTAGAAGAATGGTGGGTGGGTACGCGTAAGCGTGCATCCCTCTCCAGCTTATCGCCAGAGCGTCTGTATCGACGGCATTTGGATCTGGAATCGGCGAGACATATGTCATGATTTGAGCATTTTCCTTTGTGGCGAACAAGTCCACGTTGGGTTTGCCCCAATGCTCGAAGATCCGTCGCAGAACCGGAGGGTTGAGGGACCATTCTGTTGGCAGAATTCTCTGTCTGCGAGACAAAGCATCCGCCAGAATGTTCAATCGGCCAGGAATATGAGCTGCTTTCAAAACAACCGAGTAATTCCTGCACCATTGAATCAAGTGCCACACTCTGATACAAAGTGTGGGTGACCTGGTCCCGCCTTGGCGATTTATGTATGATACTACCGTCGAATTGTCCGACCGTATCAATATCACCTTGCCCCTGATCATCGGAAGAAACTCTTCCAACGCCAGTTCCACTGTCATCATTTCCAACAAATTGATGTGCAGCTGATCTCCGGGAGAGTCCATGTGCCCGAGACCTGGTGTTCTCCAAGGCAGGCACCCCACCCCTCCAGCGATGCATCCGTGTACACGGACAGCTGGGGGTGGGGTAGGTGCAGCGAAACCCCTACTAGGAGATTCTGACACTCCTTCCACCATACAAGATGCGACATTATCGGCTCCAAAACTGGTACCAGTTTTGACAGGGGTTCTGTTCTCTGTTTCCACAGAGACATCAGATACAACTGGATAGGCCTTCGCATTAGAGCAGCGTACGGGATAACCTGCTCCATGGAGACCATGATGCCCAGCATCTGAAGGAACCGCCTCGCCTGAATGTGGTTTCCCACTCGAAAACTCTTGAGGATGGCTAACAGAGACACCACTCTGGGCTCTGACGGGTACACCCTGCCCTCCTCGAGATCGAATCGCATCCCCAAATAAACGAAATGTTGAGTGGGCGTCAACTCGGATTTCTCCTCGTTGACTATCCAGCCTAGATCTGAAAGTAACCTCAGAGTCAGAGCAGTATCCACGTTCAACCTGGCTGCCGAGTCTGCCTTGATCAGCCAGTCGTCTATGTAGGTGTGTAGCGCCACGTTCTCTTTTCTGAGAAACGCTGTCACCGCAAGGACCACTCTTGTGAAAACCCTCGGAGCTGTCGACAGGCCAAATGGGAGAACAATAAACTCCCATACTTGATTCTGAACCGCAAATCTCAGAAACCTGTGACAACTCCTGTTCATCGGAATGTGGAAATATGCATCTTTCAGATCGATCGATACACACCACATTCCTTTCCTCAATCCCGGCATTACCGACCTCTGCGTTTCCATCTGGAACCGAGGCATATGGATAAACCAATTTAATGGCCTGAGATTGAGTATGGGTCTCCATCCCCCTGTGCTCTTGGGGACAAGGAACATGTTTGAATAGAAGCCTGGAGTGTTTCGGTTTGCTGGTTTTATTGCTCCCTTCAGAAGCAAACCCGACACTTCCTTTTGAACGGCTTCTAACTTGTTTGGCTCCCTTGGTACGGGTGTCCAGACAGGTGCCAAAGACAGATTCTGCGGCGGAAAGTCCCACCACTCCGGCATGTAACCCTGGGATAACCATCCCAGGACCAGACTGTCTGACGTCACACCTCGCCAGGCCTCGACGAAACGCATGAGCCTTCCACCCACCATAGACGCCTCGACGTCTAACGGGGTTGTCCGGCTCGCAGTCCGCCCCCCCCCCCCTTTCTTAACGAGAGAGAGTGAGAACCATTTCGTTCTAGGCACGACGGGTATAACTGGCACCGCTGTTCCTGTCGCACAGGCGCGGTCCAGGCGGATATGAAGGGAGCTTTCGTACCCTCAGGTACGCTTCGGCCCCTTCTGTCCGCCCTTTGAGGCCTTACCCTTCCCCTTCCCGCCCCTAGGGCGGTCGGGAGCAACATTGGGGAGGGTAGGCGCCTCTACAACCTTCCTGGGCTTCTTCGCCGGCGGCGGCTCCGAAATCACAGCTGAAGCAGAAGTCGCAACAGGCCTGGCTTTCGCCTTGCCCTTATGCTTCTTCTGCTTCTTTGAAGGCTGTCCCGTTAGCGGTTTCCCCACAGCCCCTAGTGCGTGCGCTTGCCGCACTAGCTCTAGGTTTACCGCTAACCGATTCTGCGCGATACTGGCGGTATCCTCTAAGATGGCCCGCGCTTGGCCACCGAAGATGCTAGGCCCTGTCAGGGGCATCCCAAGAAGACTGCAGGAAATGTCAATTTCCCTTTCTCCGAGATCTAACAATACTCACCATTCTGTTACTTCTGATATACAGCTGGCCCTGACAGCGGCTCTAGGATTATAGACTTAGAAAGCTTTACCGACTCCTGGGAACCGGGTACCCGGCTCCCCACTGCCGAGTACCCGTTTACCATAGAGCTCATATTGTTTGCATAGCCACCAAACAAGAGAAAACTATGGCTTGCCTCCGTGGGGCTGGGAGGCTGGGTCCGTAACAGAATGGTGAGTATTGTTAGATCTCGGAGAAAGGGAAATTGACATTTCCTGCATTCTCCTTCGATCAATACTCACCATTCTGTTACTTCTGATATACACCAGATTTGATCAGTAACCTGGTGGGAAGGGGCAAGCCATACATGCTAATTTTGCCCCTTGGAGAAAGATTTTAGACTTCAAACTTGACTAACGGAGACCTAAAAGGACCGTCAAGTTCACGGAACCGAATCACATTCGCGTCACAGCCCCCCCCCCCTTTTTCCTCCTAAGAAAAGGGAGAGAACTAACGAACATGTATCTCGCCTGAAACACCAATATGCCAAGAGGGTTAACTACTCCCTGCATATCGCTTGTATTAGCCTGGGAATGAGCATGAATATATAAGATGAATGAACATGATACATATACATAATACAAAAAACTCTCACTTGTTGAATTACCTTATGATAACAGGACTTCAGACGTACCGCCTACAACCATACACCGGTTCGGCCATCAGTGACACAATCTGGTTGACATCCTCTCGCTTGACCATGCCTGCTTTAGGTTCTTTTCTTACCAAAGTGAAAAAAGGGGAAAAGCAGTGTGGTCACTAACTATCGTTTCAAAACAGCTAAAGCGAGTGGATTGGCTGAGTCTGACACATCCCTCATATAGTAATCCGTAAATGAGGACTCACAGTGCCATTGTGCAACGGCCATGATGTCCTCTAACGGAACACCATTGTAAAGGGCGGTCGAGGCGGCTATTCCTCTAACATCGTGTGCCCTTACGCCCTGCACCTGGTGCCCAGTCGCCATCTCATGAGTAGTCTGAATGCATTCGACCACCCAACGAGAGATAGTATCCATGGATGCGGCGCCATAAGGCTTTTTATGGCAGATCCACAGATGTCTATCGTTCGACCGTAACGAGTCAGTCCGTTTCTTGTACTTAGTCAAAGCACGGACCGGGCACCAGACACTGGCATCACGATCAAACCTGGTTAACTTCGGTATAATGATCGGTTTGCCGGGATATCTCAGATTGGTTCTTTGACATAAATTCTGCTCTTGGCAGAAGACGCAGACCTTCTCCAGAAACAATAAATCGGTTCCTCTCTGCCGAAAGCGCATGGATCTCACTGCGCCTTCTAGCTGAGGAAGCTGCCAATAGAAAGACCGCCTTTAGAGTCAAATGCTTTAGACTAGCCGAACGCAACGGTTCGAATGGGTGCTTGGCCAGTACATTAAGCACTAAAGATAGACTCCAGGCTGGAATGACTACCGGTTGTCTCGGGCGGAGATTGCTCATTCCCTTCAACATCACGTTTAACTGGGCCACCTCTGGACTATCCCTGTTGGCTAGACAAGGGATAACTGATGCCAAAGCTGACTTGTATCCAGCAATTGTGACGGGAGCTAGTCCTGTAAAGAACAGCTCACAGAGAAAGTCTGCTATTTGCTGAATAGTGGATTGAAAGGTATCAATACCCTTTTCTTCACACCAGTCTGCAAATCTGTTAACCTTGTTGTTATATGACTTGAAGGTTGACCTCCTTCTCGCAGCCGCGATGAAATCAGCAGCCTGTCGAGAAAAGCCTTCCGACGTGGAACGTTGTTTGACAACATCCACGCAGTCAATTTGAACATTTCGGGACGCTCGTGTAGGAAGCGTCCCTTGGCCTGGGAGATTATGTTCGGAATCTCGGGCAACTGCACAGGATTTTCCACCAGCAGATCTAGAAGATCCGTGAACCACGCCCTGCTCGGCCAATACGGCGCTATTAGCAGGACCAGACACGGTTCCTCCCTGACCTTCACCAATACCTTCGGTAGAAGAATGGTGGGTGGATACGCGTAAGCGTGCATCCCTCTCCAGCTTATCGCCAGAGCGTCTGTATCGACGGCATTTGGATCTGGAATCGGCGAGACATATGTCATGATTTGAGCATTTTCCTTTGTGGCGAACAAGTCCACGTTGGGTTTGCCCCAATGCTCGAAGATCCGTCGTAGAACTGGAGGGTTGAGGGACCATTCTGTTGGCAGGATTCTCTGTCTGCGAGACAAAGCATCCGCCAGAATGTTCAATCGGCCAGGAATATGAGCTGCTTTCAAAACAACCGAGTAATTCCTGCACCATTGAATCAAGTGCCACACCCTGATGCACAGGGTGGGCGACCTGGTCCCTCCTTGGCGATTTATATATGATACTACTGTCGAATTGTCCGACCGTATCAATATCACCTTGCCCCTGATCATCGGAAGGAATTCTTCCAACGCCAGTTCCACTGCCATCATTTCCAACAGATTGATATGCAGCTGACTCTCCGGGAGAGTCCATGTGCCCGAGACCTGGTGTTCTCCCAGGCAGGCACCCCACCCTTCCAGCGATGCATCCGTGTAAACGGACAGCTGGGGGTGGGGTAGGTGCAGCGAAACCCCTATTAGGAGATTCTGACGCTGTTTCCACCATAGAAGATGCGATATTATCGGCTCCAAAACTGGCACCAGTTTTGACAGGGGTTCTGTTCTCTGTTTCCACAGAGACATCAGATACAACTGGATAGGTCTTCGCATTAGAGCAGCGTACGGGATAACCTGCTCCATGGAGACCATCATGCCCAGCATCTGAAGGAACCGCCTCGCCTGAATGTGGTTTCCCACTCGAAAACTCCCGAGGATGGCTAACAGAGACACCACTCTGGGCTCTGACGGGTAAACCCTGCCCTCCTCGAGGTCGAATCGCATCCCCAAATAAACGAAATGTTGAGTGGGTGTCAACTCGGATTTCTCCTCGTTGACTAACCAGCCTAGATCTGAAAGTAACTTCAGAGTCAGAGCAGTATCCACGTTCAACCTGGCTGCCGAGTCTGCCTTGAGCAGCCAGTCGTCTATGTAGGTGTGTAGCGCCACGTTCTCTTTTCTGAGAAACGCTGTCACCGCAAGGACCACTCTTGTGAAAACCCTCGGAGCTGTCGACAGGCCAAACGGGAGAACTGTAAACTCCCATACTTGATTCTGAAACGCAAATCTCAGAAACCTGTGCCAACTCCGATTGATCGGAATGTGGAAATATGCATCTTTCAGATCGATCGATACACACCACATTCCTTTCCTCAATCCCGCCATTACCGACCTCGGTGTTTCCATCTGGAACCGAGGCGTATGGATAAACCAATTTAATGGCCTGAGATTGAGTATGGGTCTCCATCCCCCCCGTGCTCTTGGGGACAAGGAACATGTTTGAATAGAAGCCTGGAGTGTTCCGGTTTGCTGGTTTTATTGCTCCCTTCAGAAGCAAACCCGACACTTCCTTTTGAACGGCTTCTAACTTGTCTGGCTCCCTTGGTACGGGTGTCCAGACTGGTGCCAAAGACAGATTTTGTGGCGGAAAGTCCCACCACTCCGGCATGTAACCCTGGGATAACCATCCCAGGACCAGACTGTCTGACGTCACACCTCGCCAAGCCTCGACGAAACGCATGAGCCTTCCACCCACCATAGACGCCTCGACGTCTAACGGGGTTGTCCGGCTCGCAGTCCGCCCCCCCCCCCTTTCTTAACGAGAGAGAGTGAGAACCATTTCGTTCTAGGCACGACGGGTATAACTGGCACCGCTGTTCCTGTCGCACAGGTGCGGTCCAGGCGGATATGAAGGGAGCTTGCGTACCCTCAGGTACGCTTCGGCCCCTTCTGTCCGCCCTTTGAGGCCTTACCCTTACCCTTCCCCTTGCCCTTACCACCTCTAGGGCGGTCCGGAGCAACATTGGGGAGGGTAGGCGCCTCTACAGCCTTCCTGGGTTTCTTCGCCGGCGGCGGCTCCGAAAACCCAGCCGAAACAGACGTCGCAATAGGCCTGGCTTTCGCCTTGCCCTTATGCTTTTTCTGTTTCTTTGAAGGCTGTACTGTTAGCGGCTTACCCACAGCCCCTAGTGCGTGCGCTTGCCGCACTAGCTCTAGCTGTAGATTTACCGCTAACCGATTCTGCGCAATACTGGCGGTGTCCTCTAAGATGGCCCGCGCTTGGCCACCAAAGATGCTAGGCCCTGTCAGGGGCGTCCCAAGAAGACGCTCCTTGACTGCCGTAGCCGGACGCATATGGTCAATGACCATTTGCCTCCTGGACTTCGTCACACGCGCTTGCACCCTTGCCAATGCGTCCATTGACAGCACCAAGCCGTCATTAACGCACGATAGCGCCACAGGTGGCACAGGGTGGCCTGCCCCCGCTTCAGCCCACACCGACTGAAGTAGACGATAGGAGTGATTGACAGCGCTCATGGCTGCCCTCACACCCTCATCGCATAGGGCCAGGACTTCTTCCTGGTGTACCTGGGCCTTATCCACTAGTGCCGGACCGGGACCACCCGAACCGGCACTTTGGACGCCCAGTACCCATCGGTCATCCTCCGTGACCGACGGGACTACACCATACCTGTCGTATTCACCCCGCGGAATACGGCACCTTGCCCGCACCTCCCTGGAGGCCGCAGGGAGCTGACCCTTGGTCATTAGTTGTTTGCTATAAATAGCATCCAACAAATCAATGAACCGTGGATCCAGTCCCACTGACTGGATCCGGGCCGCGGGCAAAATCCCCGTCCTAATCGACGCAACCGACGGACGGGGCGCATCTTCATCGGCCGTGGCCGAAACCACAGACGGGTCAACTCTGGCTAGCCACGCCAGAGCATCAGACCAGTCTAACTCCGAAGAAGATACTCCCGCAAACACGTCACCCGTTGACATGTTTACGGGTCTGCCAGCCATGGCCTCCCGGCCAGGAGCCACGGCTGACACGCCAGGCACTCCGCTACCACATGGTTCCGCCGCCACCCCATGAAACACTCCGGTCCATGGGGTAGGTCCGCACGGAAAACCGTACGGACCCGTAACCGTCGCGGAACCATAGCCGGCCACGGGCGCCAACGGCACCCCATGTCCGGCTGCCGGACCAGGCGAGATAGGTGAGTACCACGCCTGGCCCGGCACACCGGTTCCCCTGACGGCTGGTGACAAACCAAGCCGCGCGGAACCGGTGCACGGTAACGGATTGGCCTCAGCCGCAGGCGGAGCCGCTGACCTGGCTTGCGCCAAACCAGACAAATGGAGGCCGGTTCCGTCCAGGACGGAATCAACCTCCATATTCTCCACCTGCGGCTTCACGGGCCGCAGCAACCTCTCCTCCTCGGCCTCATCGTCTTCAGACTCCGAAGAGCCGTCACTAGACGAATAAACCGTGGAGCCGTCCTGGCGGACGGCTCCCACACCTGACGGACCGGCCACCGCTACTGGACCACCCGGAGGTGGCCGCAGAGAGACAGAACCCGTCTGGCCGAAGCCAGACGGACCCGCCAGGGGGCCGTACGAGACGGCCCCCTCGGTAACCAGTCCAGAATCCTGTCCGAAGACAGGATCCGTACCAGGCATGGGGAGAAACTGCCCCCCAACCTTTGGTAGCAGGGACGACACCAGCGTGGGCAGAACGCTATGCAGAAAACCCTGCATAGCCGGACCAAACCACGCCGGCGGTGCCATCTCCGCCACCTCCAGCTGGGGACGTGGAGCACCCCCACCGGCCGAACCGGGCGCTCCACGATTTCCTCTCGGACCGCCTGACCCCGCGTCAGACCCAGCCAAGTCCTTCTGGGCAAGGAACTTAACCATCGTTTCGACGGACCACACTGCACAAACATTACACCTATGATCTATATTACACAGGGCACACCTAAAACAGACATGGTCCTTGAACATTACACGGACAAACTTATGGCAGTCGTCACATGATGGCGGGGCTGGCTTGGCCTATAAAATAAGCACAAACCTACAATAAACAAGCGGAACGAGACACGGATGGAAGGCAGACAATTAATTTTCAAATATTTTGACTCATAAATTAACCGTAACCTCCCGCACCCCACCCCGCCACGTTACAACAACGATCGCATTGATTATGACGACAAGAACGCGGCGGGCACAACACACCCATAATAGATCCTACAGGATGTGTAACGGCTCCAGGAATCATATCGCATAGCATTCAGGGTATATTTACTAATCAATATAAATTATACTCCTAACGAACGCAGCACGATATGTGAAGAAAACAACAAAATGTATAACAACTGCTGTCCCACACGGTAAAACCGCAGACCACGCATCTACTCAAGAATTTTGAAACCACCGATCATTGCAAACCGATCGTGATTGCACGTAAACTTGATCATTCTAAAGTTTCCGGTACCATTTTTAGTACGCAGCACCCAGAACAAGATGCGCGATTAATGAAAAAATTTTTCTTCACATAAACATCCGAGCGACCGGGTGTGACGTCACCCGCTCGGATTCTACGGAGAACGACGTCAGCCGATATTCGTGTTAGAAATACCGTAGCAAACACCTATTTTCATATCTGCCGATCGCCTGTTGGGGTTTAAAGAAGGCGATCGTCTGGCATATATCGTTGCTAGCACACGTCCCAGATTCTATGGGGTTAGAAATTGGAACATGCGACACAACGAAATTTAGAGACCTAAGTCTTTTAACTATGGATATAAAGAACAATACAACCTGGTTATCTTGGGCGGTATTCTCCATAGTCCTTAGTTATCCTTTCAGAACACACAAACTATCACTGATTAAAGACTTAGATTCTTTTAAAAAACACTAAAATCCTTAATGCGAAAAGCATGTATTGCACTTGTTGCTATGCAAACAAGAATGAGCTCTATGGTAAACGGGTACTCGGCAGTGGGGAGCCGGGTACCCGGTTCCCAGGAGTCGGTAAAGCTTTCTAAGTCTATAATCCTAGAGCCGCTGTCAGGGCCAGCTGTATATCAGAAGTAACAGAATGGTGAGTATTGATCGAAGGAGAAGCTCCCTGACTGCCGTAGCCGGACGCATATGGTCAATGACCATTTGCCTCCTGGATCTCGTCACACGCGCTTGCACCCTTGCCAATGCGTCCATCGACAGCACCAGGCCGTCATTGACACATGAAAGCGCCACAGGTGGCACAGGGTGGCCTGCCCCAGCTTCAGCCCACACCGACTGAAGGAGACGATAAGAGTGGTTGACAGCGCTCATCGCTGCCCTCACACCCTCATTGCATAGGGACAGGACTTCTTCCTGGTGTACCTGAGACTTGTCCACAAGTGCCGGACCGGGGCGACCCGCCACGGCACTCTTGACGCCCAGTACCCATCGGTCATCCTCCGTGACCGACGGGACTACACCATATCTGTCGTATTCCCCCCGCGGAATACGACATCTTGCCCGCACCTCCCTGGAGGCCGCAGGGAGCTTACCCTTGGTCATCAGTTGTTTGCTATAAATAGCATCCAACAATTCTATGAACCGTGGATCCAGTCCTCCCACACCTGACGGACTGGCCACCGCTACTGGACCACCCGGAGGTGGCCGCAGAGAAACAGAAGCCAGACGGGACTGCCAGGTGGCCGTACGAGACGACCCCCTCGGTAACCAGTCCAGAATCCTGTCCGAGGACAGGATCCGTACCAGGCATGGGGAGAAACTGCCCCCCAACCTTTGGTAGCAGGGACGACACCAGCGTGGGCAGAACGCTATGCAGAAAAACCCTGCATAGCCGGACCAAACCACGCCGGCGGTGCCATCTCCGCCACCTCCAGCTGGGGACGTGAAGCACCCCCACCGGCCGAACCGGGCGCTCCACGATTTACTCTCGGACCGCCTGACCCCGCGTCAGACCCAGCCAAGTCCTTCTGGCAAGGAACTTAACCATCATCTCAACGGACCACACTGCACAAACATTACACCTATGATCAATATTACACAGGGAACACCTCAAACAGACATGGTCCTTGAACACGACACGGACAAACTTATGGCATTCGTCACATGATGGCGGGGCTGGCTTGGCCTATAACATAAGCACAAACCTACAATAAACAAGCGGAACGAGACCCGGATGGAAGGCATTTTTAGTACGCAGCACCCAGAACAAGATGCGCGAATTAATGAAAAAATTTTCTTCACATAAACATCCGAGCGACCGGGTGTGACGTCACCCGCTCGGATCCTACGGAGAACGACGTCAGCCGATATTCGTGTTAGAAATACCGTAGCATAACACCTATTTTCATATCTGCCGATCGCCTGTTGGGGGTTAAAGAAGGCGATCGTCTGGCATATATCGTTGTTAGCACACGTCCCAGATTCTATGGGGTCAGAAATTGGAACATGCGACACAGCGAAATTTAGAGACCTAAGTCTTTTAACTATGGATAATAAAGAACGATACAACCTGGTTATCTTCGGCGGTATTCTCCATAGTATCCTTTAGTTAATCCTTTCACGAACACACAAACTATCACAGATTAAAGACTTAGATTTTCTTTCACAAAAAACACTAAAATCCTCAATGCAGAAAGCATGTATTGCTCTTGTTGCTATGCAAACAAGAATGAGCTCTATGGTAAACGGGTACTCGGCAGTTGTGAGCCGAGTACCCGGTTCCCGGGAGTTGGTAAAGCTTTCTAAGTCTATCTAATCCTAGAGCCGCTGTCAGGGCCAGCTGTATATCAGAAGTAACAGAATGGTGAGTATTGATCGAAGGAGAAATATTGTGCACATCAATTAATTAGTGCCATTCACAGAGTAATCTCCATAAAGCAGGAAGAAGAGGCAAAAATATTAGTAATAGTATAGTATAATGCAAAACACCCAAGCAAACAAAATAATAATGCAACAATACTGCAAATAAGCCGCAAACTGGTCAATTATATATAAAGCATGTGACTAGCTAACCAGAGCTAGCCCTTTCAGCCTGACAAGTGACAATAATATACTATTGGCAGGAGAAAATGTTGCTGCTTATATTTACAATTATTTGTTTGAAAGTGGTTGCTGCTTAACAACTTTCAATCCAATGGAGGTATCTGATCTGTCAGTCAATTAGGTCACATGTAGGCTGACATCACACTCATATTTGACAGAAACACTCTGTCATCAGTATGGAATAATCCGTCAAGTGCATGAATTATGTTTTTGATGATTTTACTATTTAACTCTTTAACTGGGAGTTCAGGGATCGATCAATCCCAACATGGGCAACGCGTTGGTGGAGCTTAACCCTTTAACACTCATATCAGCCAAAAACGGCTTCTGCAGTGGTCTTGAGAAATGATAACCGAGCCAGTCATTCAAGTGGTAAATTTTAAAAAATAGTCTTCTCTTACTCTCCAAATGGACATTTTCTATGAGATTTCTTGACCAAATTTGAGGGTTAAAGGGTTAATAAGCATTCTGTGAAAAAGGTTAAAGGGTTAATTCTGGCAGAGGCAGCAAAAGAGCTTAGCGAGAAATGGGCAGGGCATACCTAGATTCACCATTATTTTCAAAATATTCAGTAATTATGCAAATGGCTGCTATGGAATTTGAATAACTAGCTAGGTCAAGTTCGACTCCTAACCATAGTTAACTAGATTCCCTGTCAAACTTCAAATAGTTAACTAGCTAGTCAACAATAGTCAACTGAGCACCCGAGCTCGGTTCAGATGGTTAGTGTGATATTTGCATAAATTTCAAAATGGCGGACACCGATCACTTGCCACGAATAAATGCATATAAAAGTGTAAATATTTCACTAAATAACTTAGGTTTGATGAAATTATGCTTTCCCATTGTATGTCAATGTTCCCAAGCCCCTATTCCTTCCCACTTTATGTCATATGGACGCTTTTTGACGTCTTAGCGGACAAGAATAACCCATTTGCATAGGGTATCAAACCAGACGACCGAAAGGGTTAATGAAGACTGGTACCTGGCTCCAAATTTTCTGTAATAGTAATTCAATGGGGAACCGGGTACCAATGAACTATAGTTAACTATTTAGCATCCGACTGGACATAGCTTCTGCACATGTTCACTATTCAGTAAACCTGCAAACTGACTATAGTTAGCGAGTCAAACTTGACCATAACATTGCAGGGATGAAAGGGTTGTGGTGGCACACATGAACACAAAATACTCACCGCCCACGATGGGTACGGCACCTGAACAGAAAATCACAAAACAACAAACATTCCGGTCAGTGCATTAAATACAGGCAGCGGTCAACAACAGCGGCATGTAAACATTACAAGATATACATAGCAAAACAACATTTAATGAGGACATCGGAATTTGCAATAACGAATGGAAAATAACATTTAAGTACTATAACCGCTGTGAGTACAAAAGAAAGATATTATGGGTCATGAAAAATTAGATTAACCCTTTCATGGCGACCTATGTAGTTGTCTTGAGAAACAAAATACTATTTTTGAAAATTTAACACTGAAATGACTGGCTCGGTAACCGAGCTAGTCATTCCAGTGGTAAATTAAAAATAATAATATTCTTTTGGTCTGCAAATGGACATTCGATAAGCAAATATTTCTTGACCAAATTTAGCCATTAAAGGGTTAAATTAAATATATCTATAATAGAATGGAGAGTGTAGGATTAAAATATCTATTGGTGTCAGGTATCAGCAGAATAGCTTTAAAAATATTATTGACGTTGTTCCTACCAACATGCTTAACCTTTTCACAGACAAATCCCTGAAAATATTATTCTTTACGATATAAAACTTATTCTGTTGAATGTACTGGAAGCTGTTGCTAAGACAAGCTGTTAGGCATCAACAGCTCCCAGTCAAATTAATCTCAAAATATTCAACAGGTTTCCTGTATGGTTGCCTTGAAAATGAGATATTGGGAATTCATTTGCGAAAGAGTTAAAACCCTTTAATAATCAGGCTAGCCAAAAAATATCCTCTTCACTGGTCATGAGGGAGGAAGGCAAGGAAGGAGGGAGGAAGGAGAGAGTGGGTTGGATGGCGGAAGGGGGGAGAGAGAGAGAGCAAGAGAGACAGAGAGAGAGAGAGATGAGGAAGGGAGAGGAGGGGTAGAGAAATGGAGAGGGGATGGACGGAAGGAGAGGGAGGGATGAAAGAGAGAGCGAGTGTGGGGGAGTAAGGGGGTGGGAGGGGATGGAGAGAGGTGTGGGAGAGAGGGGGACGGAGGGAGAGATTCATGGCTAAACTGAAATCATTTAAATTTAATAATCAATTAAATTTATTAATGGTCCAGTTTTAAATTGTGTTAATATATTATTAAATGTGAGTACACAACAAGCATGCCAAGTGATCACCTTGGTGTGGAGGTGCCATGCTTTGTTAGAGCAGCAATCCTGTCATGCTACAGTCAGTCACACAATCTGCCATCATTAATTAGTAATGTCAGACAACTGTGCTATTTCATTAACACAATTTCAGCCCACAGACATCTTGTTGTAGGTCAGGTTTATGCTTCTGGACTATTATGACAAGACATCGTTGGAGTTCTCATGATTATTTTGAAAGCAATTTGACTTGAAGCTGTGGTCAATTTGTCTTCAAATTTAATAACCAGATATTGTCTATATGCACAGTGAATTTATATGATTATTTCTCATTTGCAAAAAAAAAAAAAGGTAACTAAAGAGTGCAAAAATTACGTGGTAACGACAATAACTGGTAAACAAAGATATTACAGCACAAAGCAGTCACAACACACGAGCCATTCAATCAGACAATGCAATTATCAACTGCAACAGCAGACTCAAACTGCATTGCAAATACAAGTAACCCCAGACATCAACTGCAACCCAGATAAATTCATCATAACCTTGAATATTTGAAAATAATTTGATTGAAGTTGTTGTTAGGCAACAACAATTTTTAATCAAATTATTATTCATTATTCAAATTTAAAATAGCTTTGCATTAGTCATCATAGAAACTGCATTGCCGAGATGAACGGTTGCAATAATACACCACAGGATGACAAATAAATTTAAATATAAAAATATATTCAAATGAATATTTAAAATATGTACCTTGATACAGACTTTGACTGCAGATCCTACATTGATGTATCCTCCGCCACTGACTGATGAATCGCCTTTATAACATTTACGGATATTTTGATCCATAACATCACGGATTTCATGCATACTATATACACAAACTGCAGATTTATATCTTCCAATGGCAGCGTCCTCCTTCAGAAAGGAGGCAACAAGGACGTCCTGATTAGAAGCGACAGATATTCCGATATTATGAGCTAACTTTTTACCAGGTCGTACAATTGCAGCAGCTTGTATGATATTATAATCCATCCCATCACGCATTTTACACTGCAATGGAATGTCCACATAGGATGTAAAATATTTATCTCTTTGGCAAATTTGGATAATTTTGGTCACATTTTTTGTTGGATTCTCGACATTGTCACCTTGGATTGTTAAAAAATAGCTAAACACACTTGATGTAAAGCCGGTAACATACTTAATTTTGTAAGTAGACCGCACATCAGCTGCCAGCTCCATTGATGAGGAACGTTCAAAAAGTCCCTGTTGTTTCTCGGATAGTTCAAACATACGGTCCCCTATATCACGAGTGCTCAGCGCAGGGACACGATCCCGATACAACCAGTTACCTTCTGTTCCAGTGTAGGTTGTGGCAACATACATCACAGATTTGCGTAAATCAGGAGGTCCTGGAGCTATAAATGCTACAGTGGATGCTGATTCACTATTTGATGCTACAAAATACTCATAATTCCCCTCATAATATGTCCTGCTTTTAGAGAGATCTGTTAACTGCCTCACCTCACATGCACCTTGGAATACAGTTCCACATGTGATCAGTCTGTTTTCCTCAGGATGAAGCAGCAACACTTTATTATAGTTGTTAGCTAAGTACATCTCGTGTGCACAAGTGGGTTCTAACGTACTACATAGAGGGTTATCTTTCTGAGGTCCTGTCTCCGCACGATCAAGCAGTTTCATCGAAGCTGATAATTTATAAATCCTATTTACAGCACCTATATAAATAGCATCAGTAGAATGACTGACAATTAAATGATTGAAATACATTGTGTCATTGTCACGTATTGTAAATGATTCATACTTTTGATACTTTCTTCTTCCGCTTTCAGTGAATCGAGTTATGCCCAGAATAACGTGGGTACAGAATATTATCAAGTACAGGATCATGATAATAATGCGGGTACGTAATGACCGCGTCATAATGACTGTTGTGAGATTGTGACCACGCAATAACAAATAAACACTAAACGATCACACCGTTTTTTGCTGATTATCAACAATAATTATGTTTATATGAGATGATCGATGGTTGGTCTTGTACTTCCGACCCTTGCGCAATGGTCATGTGATATGGTCATCTATGAAATATTGCACAGCTCAGTCTATTTCTTGATCTGTCCGAGCATAAACACATGCACATTGTTGCCAGATAGGACGATCCTAAAAAGGGCAGTTGTCGTGTATAAGTCTCCCAAACGTTTCACATCAGCATTTGGATTTCAAGCCTGTGGAGATAAAATATGCAAAGAACAAATTAATCAAAATTTAAAAAATAAAACAAAATACCTGAACATACGTCTGTGTTAAGAGTAAATTTACATATTTTAATTAGCATACTGTGAAGAATATTCTGTCATGGTTATCTTGTGTGAAGCCTCTAATGGTTAAGCTGGCCCACAATGTGGCTTCTACAGCAGTCTATAGAATGTCAATTTACCACTGGATTGACTGGCTTAACTGTCTCGCCGCTGTACGCCACCGGACAGTAATTTCAGTGGGAAATAACTCTGAACCTGCTGAATATTTTGGAAAAAATTTGACTGAATTTGACTTTCAGTCAAATTGTTTTCAAAATATTTAGCAGGTCCAGGACCCTTGGAAAATGTCGTCCGCAAAAACTCAGCAGTCCCACAGTTAATAACCAGTCACACCAGTGCTATGTTTTCTAAAACAGTCTCTCTTTGGGTTGCAGATTGGCATTCTGTATATACTAGACTGTTTCAATTTTCTAACTTAATAAACATACCACGAAAACTCAACAAACAAATGTTACATTCGATGACACATGATGGGCTTACTTGTAAACAATCTTATTAATTTCTGTATTGGGCATACATTTTACATAATGACGTATATATGCTCACTATAACATAATAAAGATGTACATGAATTGAATACGTGTCAGGATATTATTCCATCTACAACAGGAACATAACAGGAATATCTAAGTTTAAAATCTTCTGCGGACTTACCTCGTCTAGTCTCCACACAAAAAAGATCAACGACCCCTGTGATTTGTTTGCGAGAGAGACCAGTAGGGGTCAGTCCAACTGACCACAACTGAGTTCTTCCATCTGGTGTATATTGAGGAAAACTGATTGACTGAAAACTTCTCACGTTGCGCGTGCATGCTGCATGGCTGTCCAGCATTATTATCCCGCGTGAACGCTTCACGTGTATGTACACCTCTCCTGGAGGTGTGCTCCTAGTAACACAGACAATAAAGCATGATAAAATAACGACGATAGCACTTCACCATAGTATGATGCGCAGTATCGCGGAGAAATAACTTTAAATGTTTCTTTAAAAAATTAAAATGTAATGTTGAATATTGTGAACATAATTGAACTGGACAACACTTCCAATCAAATTATGTTCAAAACATTCAATATTTAT
Organism: Chaetoderma sp. LZ-2023a; assembly: GCA_034401795.1. Classification (NCBI taxonomy): domain Eukaryota; kingdom Metazoa; phylum Mollusca; class Caudofoveata; order Chaetodermatida; family Chaetodermatidae; genus Chaetoderma; species Chaetoderma sp. LZ-2023a. The sequence continues at coordinate 97,668,568 of CM067371.1, forward strand.
GGCTATTTAAAACAGCCTAACATCTTTATGACATGTGTTGTATGAACCAATAACTTAGAACCTACATGTAAAAAGGTAACTTCAAATGCATGTTTGGTGTCGTCATGGTAATAATTTATAACGGTGGATTAAAACGGCCACTTACTTCTGCTGCTCGTGCTGGTGTTGTTGTTGTTGTTGTTGTTGCTGTTGCTTCTGCTCCATGAAGAAGCTCCTGGATTGTCTCCATGTTTCCCTGGATGTAAGTAGAAGCCGCAATATCATGATCTTCATCATGCATGCCCAATTGAGGAACCTTCTCTAGCATACTGAGCCTTGGAACAGAAGAAACGCACGTATGCTTAAATATATCTAAACTCGATGGTCTCTGTGTCTAATATTTAACTACATCAGGATCAATGACATTTGGTCCATTATATAAATAAATACTCTGAACAGCAAGTAAAATGTATCAATTAGTAGTAGTAGTAGTAGTAGTAGTAGTAGTAGCGGCGACGGCGGCAGCAACAAAGGCAACTTACATTTCTCTGAACAGCTGAATATAGTCATTGGACATTGTCTTGCTTGTATTGTGCGTCTTCTTACCATACACTGACCAATACTTTTGTGTTTTCATCAACAGATTATCAACGTCCTACAAATAGAGATAGAAGATTAATCCATGCCCAACGCATAGTGGTGTGTGTGTGTGTGTGTGTGTGTGTGCGCGTGAGTGCATGTGTGCTCGCCTGAATCTGCATGTTCTTCTGCATATGTATATGTGTATACATGTATGTCCGATGAATTTAATAAAAGTTATCATATCCCAACAGATCAGCTCTACATAAGTGGTACATCCATTGTTGTGTACTGTTTTCTATATGAATGAACAGGGACATATACACAATTCAATTCAATTATTTATTGGCACAATTCCAGATACAAAGATATAGCCAGACATGCAGTGACAGTATACATAATGTACATTACGAGACAGTAGAAATAATGGATATAATTATATTTAAAGCAATGGATATATATATATATATATATATATATATATATATATATATATATATATATATATATATATATATATATATATATATATAAAACTATGTACATAGCACAGAACAGTATGTATGCTTCAGCCATCGCCTGCACAGACAGAATGGGTGGAATACTGAGTTGACAAATTATGATAATCCAGCATATATACCCAGATAACGCAGGTCACTAGGACATTAGCAGGCCATATTGACCGTGTAATAGCCCAGAATCGGCGCCATCCGGCTACACATGCATAGAGTAGAGATCTGAGCGGATCTTAAAAAGTTAAGAAGTTAAAGTTACCCACTACCCATTGTGAGTGTACGTATGATTGTGACGTTAGAGGCATTATGACGTGATTAATAATGGGTTTGTAGATGTGGACGATGGATTTACCCTTTAGCGCCTAAATTTATTCCAGAAAATTTAAGTATTTGATTTTTGAATGTCCGTTTGCAGGCCAAGAGAAGACCACTTTTTAAAAGTTACCACTGGAATGACTGGCCCGGTTATCGGGCCAGTCATTCCAGTTGTAAATTTCCAAAATTAGGCTTCTGGTCCGCAAATGGGCATTCCTCCGGACCTTCAAGGAGGCCGGTTTTGACCGCTGTCGTCTCTAAAGGATTAAATTACAAACAGTTACATGCATGCACACGGGATCAGGTACTGAGGCCAATTGATGGGGCAGAAGTTGGATTTAAGCAATTGTCATGAGCAGTTAAGCATATGTTGACATACTCGATGACTAGTTTCGATATTTCGCAGTCACCATTGTTATATGACATTAAAAATTCAAATTTTTTACGATTGTCTAGAGAGTTGAAACTGGTGAATAAGTTGAGTTTCTTAAAGAAACTGTCTCTCTCTCTTAGCAGTAGTTACAAAGTTAACGGTCAGGTTCCATTTGTCACAATAATCACCTAATTGGTTTAGTGCTCATTGTAGTCCATTAAGAAGTGTTTCTCGTCCTCAACTAGGTTTTGGTTGCAAATCATGCAGAATCGCATATTTGGTGGGACCCTCGGAGTTTTATGCCTGTCTACTTCAATTTGTAGAGTGTGTGCGCTAATACGCAGCTTAGAGAAATTTCTTCGTTTTGAAAAATTCTTTTCACTCAGCAGATAGTTTTCGATTGAAAGGCTATGGTTTAAAGATTTGTAGCACCTTAACTTAGAGCCAGAATTAGAGGTCACCGAGGTATTTCTATTGATGTAGTCGTGCCAATTGTTGGCATAATTCAATCTAACAGATTTGCTCAGGATGGAAACCGTTTTTTTAATTTTCTTGGCACCATGGTTATCCCAAACACCAGCACAATCAAACTTATGCCACAAGTCTTTCATGTAGGTAGCCCAGTTACTGGTTTTATCATGCAAAGTGTGACAGGAAAGGTATGCTTGATAAACAAGGAAGGGACGATGCTGGTTTCTCAAGGATTCTAAGCCAATATGTGGCAGATTGAGACAAGATACTGACCAGTAAAGGATACTGACCCAACTCCCCTCTTACCGCTGCATTTGTGGACTTCCTATTGACCCCAAGAAGGTATTTGTAAAACTTCATTACAACCTTTTCACCTGGGACTTTCTCACTAAGGCTAATCAGATTCTGTGCGTTCAGTCCCTTTAAGTAGAATGGGGCCCACACCTCACTACAGTAGCTAATGATTGGGATGATCAGTGAACGGAACAGTCTAAAGGCAATTAAAATGTTTTCCCGTACGTTAAGCGCTTTGAGTTTAAAGAGTGCTTTTAGGGCCTGATCTTTGAGCCTCTCACATGCGCTGTTAAATATACCAGACGGGGTAAAAACAATGCCTAAGTAACAGTAGGATTGCACAATTTCAACGCTGGATGATTTGAAAGTGAATGTGAATCTTTTAACGACCTTATCACCCTTGTTAAAGATGATAATTTTTGTTTTTGATAAGTTAACGGTCAGGTTCCATTTGTCACAATAATCACCTAATTGGTTTAGTGCTCATTGTAGTCCATGAGGACTATGCGACACAATGGCCAGATCATCAGCAAACATCAAGCAACTTATGGAAGTATTGCATAGGTAGACAGGGTCGCATTCCTTGTCAAAGATGGCCGGAAGGTCACTGATGAAAATATTGAGTAACAAAGGACTCGGAACACAGCCCTGTTTAACACCTACACTCGAAGAAATGTAATTACTATGTCCATTCTCAAGTTTCACAGCATATTGAACACTAGAATACATATTCTGAATTATATTTAGAAAATTTCCACCTATTTCTGATTGAAGAAGCTTAAAAATTAAGGCTCTTCTGGAAACTGTGTCAATGGCCGATTTGAAATCAACAAAACAACAGAAAACATATTGTTTTGAAATCAAGTTGACGTATTTGTCAATGATTGATTTCAAAGTCAATATATGATCTGCCGTTTGTGAACTGACCCTGTAGCCAATTTGGCATTGCGGGACAAGGTTGTTGATAGCAGAAAAGTTTGCAGAGATTGCTTCCAATTGCAAAAGATTGCATCGCCAGGTGTCCGGAAATTCACCAGACAGGAGGATCTGGTTAAATAGCTTCCACAGGATTGGAAGAAAATAGTTGTGGCCTGCCTTTAGCATCTCATTGAGGATCAAGTCTAAACCACATGCTTTGCCATTTTTTAGCTTGGTGATACAGCGTGAAATTTCGTCAGTGGTTATAGCAAAATTTAGCTCATTAAAGATCTTGTTTTTGTTCGCTGAAATGAAGCCATCCATAACATTATCAAAATTGTTATCTGGTTTTTGTGGAGCTTCATTTAGCAGTTTATTGAAATGTGCTACCCAATCTGAACAGGGGATTGGGTTGTTTTTAGTTTTTGTGTCAAAATCTCTGAGGTTGTCGAACAGTTTCCAAAAGGTTTTAGGGTTTCTAGTATGGATTGATTCCATTTGATTCAGAATTTGTTGTTTGTAAAGAGTTTTCTTATTTGAGATCAACTTCTTGAGTCTTTTCCTTATCCGTCGGAAATCACTCAAGATAGATTGATCAAATGGATGATTCCTGAGTTTGCGTGATAATTGCTTAAGTTCCTTGTTGACTACTCTACAGTCATCATCATACCATTTCTTTTTGGTTTTTGTTTTTTTTGTACGTTTTTGGTTGTTGATGGCTTGTGTAATGCCCGTTATTTTTGCCGCACCAATAATAACATCGGTAACTGACTGAGCTAGCTCATTGCTGTTATCCATGCCATGACCAGTTAATACAGCACACATTTTAGATTTGGTTTCAGGCTTAACGAGAGCTTGCATATACATAACCTCATCGAGTTTGCCCCATCTGAACAATTTAGTACACTCATGGTGTGCACACATGTACTCGTATTGTCCAGTTCTTAAGACAGCTGATAGCATACAATGGATAGAGAAATTTGTAATAGTATGTACAAAAAAGCATTCAACATTATTTAAAAAGTTTGTAGAAGTTAACATATAGTCTATTAGGCTTGGATTACCGCGGTAACTAAAACATGTACAGTGGCCAAAGTAATCACCCAAGCTTCTCCCGTTCAGTATACGCACATTGGCAGATTTACATAGTGATAATAATAGCTCACCATGTGTGTCTACTTTGTGGGCATCTTGATTATTTCGTGGGAGAACAGTGTCGCAGACATAATCTGGTTGGGTGTCTGCAATTGGAATGTTTTGATCGGGACAAAAATCTTGATCGCAGGCAGTGCGAGCATTGAAATCGCCACAAATGAAACAATTTCCTAATTTGGAATAGTGGGCGGTATCAGTTTCAAGTAGGCCAAAGATGTCATCACCGCTATCAGCACATTTTGATCCTGATGGGCTCATATAAACAATGGCAATGTATAAATTTTGTTTCATGCCAAAAAAGGAATTGGATAATTGCAGCCAGAGAATTTCACTGTTTTAAATAAATTTAATGCGGCACAAATTGCTTTCTTGATACAAACAGCGATTCCGCCAAAATGCCTTTTAGAGTTTGCTGATTTAGGCCTTATGTTGGATTTAATTAGGTAATCTGGCAATGATGCATGTAGTAAAGGAATGTCAGAGTTACTACAATGCGTTTCTGCCAACCCTATTATGTCGTATGACTTTATCATATCCAAAAGGTCAGGGTCATCTAGCTTGGATGATCAGGGACATATTTTACCCGGATATTGGGACCCAGTGGCTAGAACGGGCCGATGCTAGGATGATATCATTACAGCATCGGCCAGTCACCGGATCAGTAATCAAAATGCGAAATGAATGGCACAGCCAAGTCCATCAGGAACTTTTAACCATCCATCATGTGTACGAATTGTATGTCTATAGTACTTAATAACCATTCAGTTGAATATTTTGAAACTAAATTGACTGGGCGCTGTTGTTGCCATAAGCAGTAACAACACTCAGTCAAATTAGTTTCAAAATATTCAACAGCTTATCAGTATAGGTTTTTTTGCAAATTGAGATTCAGGGAGTTCAGTGTTTGCTCGATCCCAACATAGGCAAAGCGTGGTAAATATGTAATATTATCGGGAACACCCCCCCCCCCCCCCCCCCCCGTGGGACAGCGACTCCCATATGGCGCGCTCAAACGCCGCGCATTCAATATTATAAAGTTTTGCCGTGGGTAAACGACTCCCCTATTGACAGAATAGAATAGAATATGTTATTGGCATGAAATCTACGAACATATAGACATGGCCAAACATGAAATGACAGAAAATATGACATCATGGCGCGGTGGGCGGTTTATACGAATAACGAGGTTTATACGAATAACGATGGCGGTGCGTTGGACGCGGAGCGATACAGCCCTTGACTACATCATTCAATGCGATAAATAAACGAGGGCGTTATAAAAACACGAATACGTTACTCCTGCCTGTCGCGAGGAAGGTAGCGTTAGTGATTCTTCTGTGAAATGCCACCTTATCATGTAAAATAATTGTTTCAACACGACAAACTGCACAGCTGGTGCTAATGTAAAGAGGTAGGTAATATGAATAAGGTTTGTGCTATTTAACGTTAAAATACAGACATGACAGATCACAGGCCTTTGAATTTTCGTCCATCCATATCACTACCACATATCGCCCAACGTATATACCTATTATATAATATACACTATGTATATATGTTCCCGTTATTGTAGCAGATAACTCACTGGCAATTTTTCGCATTTTTAATTCTGAAAAAGTTTTATCATTGTTTGACAAGTTTTATCGCATATATACTGTCGTTTTTGTGTTTTATGAACTGCTAATTGTGCTTTTAACGTTTTCGTCTGCTGCTTACTGTGATACCGTCATGATTTTAGCATATATTAACAATCGTTTTAAGTCACCTGTTTTCGTTACACGACTCGGCGTCAATTCTCAATACTCGAACATTTACCCTCGCCATGGATGAACAGACATAGATAGATACAGATGTGTCACAGACTACATAAACCAATCATTCTCATCATTTCAACATTCATCATATTCACGAACTGCTTTTCAATTGTGAGCCATAGACTGTGTTTCTATCAACATCCGTCATCTGGCATCGTATTGGCCTACCGCATATATCAATTGTGCCGTGAGTAAGAATGCAAACATTTCCGTCAAAACACCAGTCATGTCCAGTAAAAGGGTGCACCCTACCAGCCAGGTCACGATACCCATCCAGAAACCATTTGAGCTCAATGTCAATGCGAAGCGCTGCTTGTCTAAGCAAATTACCGCCGCAAATCGTACTACAAATGTTAACGTGAAAAAGACCGGAGGCGGAGTCGTTATCGAACTAGATGCCGGCATGTACTTTCTGCTTCGAAACGTGGCCGCCTGCTTCTACGACACCTATTCTCCTTCTACTGGACACGTGGTAGTGCAGCCGTCAAAAGATCAAAGCGGTACTGAGGTCCAGGTCAGCTACAAAGTAAGACAGCAATGTGGATCCACATTCACAGTAAATCTGCACCACACTAGAGTGTCAGTGCTAGTTAACGCCACGGCTTCTGGAGTGAACTACTACTTTAATCAACTTCTCACTCAGATAGGCTCAACTAAGCTTAATGGTTCGACTGTTGCCCTCGTAGCATGGAACCAACATCTAAAACTCTTATGTGAATTAGCGCTAACAACTGGCAGTACGCAGACATCACACAGCAAGAAGCCCACATTTAGACGTACCGAGAAGCAACAAACCCCTGACATGTCTCGCGCCCAATGCAGCAAGTGTAAGCGAGTCTGTGCCTCCCGAGCAGTGTTTTGCGAAGCAGGTCAACACTGGTCTCACTACAATTGCCTAAAGCTCACATCTGATGAAATTCACTGCGTCGAGACAACGGACAGTTCCTTTAGATGCAGTAGCCATATGCCGAACAATACTCCTGTCAGGAACCTGACGTACGCAAATCCTCGGACTCCGATTTCCCCAGTTAGCACCTTGAGCACAGCGGGCACCATGAGTGCGACCTACCTGTCACCTCCAGCTCGGAATGTCATATGTGCTGCTGCCCTGCTTGTGGGCGTCTCCAAATCACACAGAAACGGTTATATAACACGACACCACTCGAGAGCTGACGCATCTGACAATGCCATACTCCAGGACCAGAGCTCCCCACCACAGGGCGAAGTGCCACAAACAATATGCCAGTTATGCACTAACACCATTAGTGCACCATTTCACGTGTCATGTCTGAACCACACCGATAACGTTGAAGACTACACCTGTTCCTCATGCACCACATGTCGCATCGTTCCAGGCTCAGTACCATCTGTCACAGTCAGTAACCCTGCTATCCAAACGGCAACCGCTAACCAACATACTCAACCTCTTCCTTCTAGAAACTTACAGTATACTAAAGAGCACACCAATTCTCCTTCGATCAATACTCACCATTCTGTTACTTCTGATATACAGCTGGCCCTGACAGCGGCTCTAGGATTATAGACTTAGAAAGCTTTACCGACTCCTGGGAACCGGGTACCCGGCTCCCCACTGCCGAGTACCCGTTTACCATAGAGCTCATTCTTGTTTGCATAGCAACAAGTGCAATACATGCTTTTCGCATTAAGGATTTTAGTGTTTTTTAAAAGAATCTAAGTCTTTAATCAGTGATAGTTTGTGTGTTCTGAAAGGATAACTAAGGACTATGGAGAATACCGCCCAAGACAGCCAGGTTGTATTGTTCTTTATATCCATAGTTAAAAGACTTAGGTCTCTAAATTTCGTTGTGTCGCATGTTCCAATTTCTAACCACATAGAATCTGGGACGTGTGCTAGCAACGATATATGCCAGACGATCGCCTTCTTTAAACCCCAACAGGCGATCGGCAGATATGAAAATAGGTGTTTGCTACGGTATTTCTAACACGAATATCGGCTGACGTCGTTCTCTGTAGAATCCGAGCGGGTGACGTCACACCCGGTCGCTCGGATGTTTATGTGAAGAAAAATTTTTTCATTAATTCGCGCATCTTGTTCTGGGTGCTGCATACTAAAAAATGGTACCGGAAACTTTAGAATGATCAAGTTTACGTGCGATCACGATCGGTTTGCAATGATCGGTGGTTTCAAAATTCTTGAGTAGATGTGTGGTCTGCGGTTTTACCGTGTGAGACAGCAGTTGTTATACATTTTGTTGTTTTCTTCACATATCGTGCTGCGTTCGTTAGGAGTATAATTTATATTGATTAGTAAATATACCCTGAATGCTATGCGATATGATTCCTGGAGCCGTTACACATCCTGTAGGATCTATTATGGGTGTGTTGTGCCCGCCGCGTTCTTGTCGTCATAATCAATGCGATCGTTGTTGTAACGTGGCGGGGTGGGGTGCGGGAGGTTACGGTTAATTTATGAGTCAAAATATTTGAAAATTAATTGTCTGCCTTCCATCCGTGTCTCGTTCCGCTTGTTTATTGTAGGTTTGTGCTTATTTTATAGGCCAAGCCAGCCCCGCCATCATGTGACGACTGCCATAAGTTTGTCCGTGTAATGTTCAAGGACCATGTCTGTTTAGGTGTGCCCTGTGTAATATAGATCATAGGTGTAATGTTTGTGCAGTGTGGTCCGTCGAAACGATGGTTAAGTTCCTTGCCCAGAAGGACTTGGCTGGGTCTGACGCGGGGTCAGGCGGTCCGAGAGGAAATCGTGGAGCGCCCGGTTCGGCCGGTGGGGGTGCTCACGTCCCCAGCTGGAGGTGGCGGAGATGGCACCGCCGGCGTGGTTTGGTCCGGCTATGCAGGGTTTTCTGCATAGCGTTCTGCCCACGCTGGTGTCGTCCCTGCTACCAAAGGTTGGGGGGCAGTTTCTCCCCATGCCTGGTACGGATCCTGTCTTCGGACAGGATTCTGGACTGGTTACCGAGGGGGCCGTCTCGTACGGCCCCCTGGCGGGTCCGTCTGGCTTCGGCCAGACGGGTTCTGTCTCTCTGCGGCCACCTCCGGGTGGTCCAGTAGCGGTGGCCGGTCCGTCAGGTGTGGGAGCCGTCCGCCAGGACGGCTCCACGGTTTATTCGTCTAGTGACGGCTCTTCGGAGTCTGAAGACGATGAGGCCGAGGAGGAGAGGTTGCTGCGGCCAGTGAAGCCGCAGGTGGAGAATATGGAGGTTGATTCCGTCCTGGACGGAACCGGCCTCCATTTGTCTGGTTTGGCGCAAGCCAGGTCAGCGGCTCCGCCTGCGGCTGAGGCCAATCCGTTACCGTGCACCGGTTCCGCGCGGCTTGGTTTGTCACCAGCCGTCAGGGGAACCGGTGTGCCGGGCCAGGCGTGGTACTCACCTATCTCGCCTGGTCCGGCAGCCGGACATGGGGTGCCGTTGGCGCCCGTGGCCGGCTATGGTTCCGCGACGGTTACGGGTCCGTACGGTTTTCCGTGCGGACCTACCCCATGGACCGGAGTGTTTCATGGGGTGGCGGCGGAACCATGTGGTAGCGGAGTGCCTGGCGTGTCAGCCGTGGCTCCTGGCCGGGAGGCCATGGCTGGCAGACCCGTAAGCATGTCAACGGGTGACGTGTTTGCGGGGGTATCTTCTTCGGAGTTAGATTGGTCTGATGCTCTGGCGTGGCTAGCCAGAGTTGACCCGTCTGTGGTTTCGGCCACGGCCGATGAAGATGCGCCCGTCCGTCGGTTGCGTCGATTAGGACGGGGATTTTGCCCGCGGCCCGGATCCAGTCAGTGGGACTGGATCCACGGTTCATTGATTTGTTGGATGCTATTTATAGTAAACAACTAATGACCAAGGGTCAGCTCCCTGCGGCCTCCAGGGAGGTGCGGGCAAGGTGCCGTATTCCGCGGGGTGAATACGACAGGTATGGTGTAGTCCCGTCGGTCACGGAGGATGACCGATGGGTACTGGGCGTCCAGAGTGCCGGGTCGGGTGGTCCCGGTCCGGCACTAGTGGATAAGGCCCAGGTACACCAGGAAGAAGTCCTGGCCCTATGCGATGAGGGTGTGAGGGCAGCCGTGAGCGCTGTCAATCACTCCTATCGTCTACTTCAGTCGGTGTGGGCTGAAGCGGGGGCAGGCCACCCTGTGCCACCTGTGGCGCTATCGTGCGTTAATGACGGCTTGGTGCTGTCAATGGACGCATTGGCAAGGGTGCAAGCGCGTGTGACGAAGTCCAGGAGGCAAATGGTCATTGACCATATGCGTCCGGCTACGGCAGTCAGGGAGCGTCTTCTTGGGACGCCCCTGACAGGGCCTAGCATCTTTGGTGGCCAAGCGCGGGCCATCTTAGAGGACACCGCCAGTATTGCGCAGAATCGGTTAGCGGTAAATCTCCAGCTAGAGCTGGTGCGGCAAGCGCACGCACTAGGGGCTGTGGGCAAGCCGCTAACCGGACAGCCTTCAAAGAAACAGAAAAAGCATAAGGGCAAGGCGAAAGCCAGGCCTATTGCGACGTCTGTTTCGGCTGGGTTCTCGGAGCCGCCGCCGGCGAAGAAACCCAGGAAGGCTGTAGAGGCGCCTACCCTCCCCAATGTTGCTCCTGACCGCCCTAGAGGTGGTAAGGGCAAGGGGAAGGGTATGGGTAAGGCCTCAAAGGGCGGACAGAAGGGGCCGAAGCGTACCTGAGGGTACGCAAGCTCCCTTCATATCCGCCTGGACCGCACCTGTGCGACAGGAACAGCGGTGCCAGTTATACCCGTCGTACCTAGAACGAAATGGTTCTCACTCTCTCTCGTTAAGAAAGGGGGGGGGGGGCGGACTGCGAGCCGGACAACCCCGTTAGACGTCGAGGCGTCTATGGTGGGTGGAATGCTCATGCGTTTCGTCGAGGTTTGGCGAGGTGTGACGTCAGACAGTCTGGTCCTGGGATGGTTATCCCAGGGTTACATGCCGGAGTGGTGGGACTTTCCACCACAAAATCTGTCTTTGGCACCAGTCTGGACACCCGTACCAAGGGAGCCAGACAAGTTAGAAGCCGTTCAAAAGGAAGTGTCGGGTTTGCTTCTGAAGGGAGCAATAAAACCAGCAAACCGGAACACTCCAGGCTTCTATTCAAACATGTTCCTTGTCCCCAAGAGCACGGGGGGATGGAAACCCATACTCAATCTCAGGCCATTAAATTGGTTTATCCATACGCCTCGGTTCCAGATGGAAACACCGAGGTCGGTAATGGCGGGATTGAGGAAAGGAATGTGGTGTGTATCGATCGATCTGAAAGATGCATATTTCCACATTCCGATCAATCGGAGTTGGCACAGGTTTCTGAGATTTGCGTTTCAGAATCAAGTATGGGAGTTTACAGTTCTCCCGTTTGGCCTGTCGACAGCTCCGAGGGTTTTCACAAGAGTGGTCCTTGCGGTGACAGCGTTTCTCAGAAAAGAGAACGTGGCGCTACACACCTACATAGACGACTGGCTGCTCAAGGCAGACTCGGCAGCCAGGTTGAACGTGGATACTGCTCTGACTCTGAAGTTACTTTCAGATCTAGGCTGGATAGTCAACGAGGAGAAATCCGAGTTGACACCCACTCAACATTTCGTTTATTTGGGGATGCGATTCGACCTAGAGGAGGGCAGGGTTTACCCGTCAGAGCCCAGAGTGGTGTCTCTGTTAGCCATCCTCGGGAGTTTTCGAGTGGGAAACCACATTCAGGCGAGGCGGTTCCTTCAGATGCTGGGCATGATGGTCTCCATGGAGCAGGTTATCCCGTACGCTGCTCTAATGCGAAGACCTATCCAGTTGTATCTGATGTCTCTGTGGAAACAGAGAACAGAACCCCTGTCAAAACTGGTGCCAGTTTTGGAGCCGATAATATCGCATCTTCTATGGTGGAAACAGCGTCAGAATCTCCTAATAGGGGTTTCGCTGCACCTACCCCACCCCCAGCTGTCCGTTTACACGGATGCATCGCTGGAAGGGTGGGGTGCCTGCCTGGGAGAACACCAGGTCTCGGGCACATGGACTCTCCCGGAGAGTCAGCTGCATATCAATCTGTATGGAAATGATGGCAGTGGAACTGGCGTTGGAAGAGTTCCTTCCGATGATCAGGGGCAGGGTGATATTGATACGGTCGGTCGATTCGACAGTAGTATCATATATAAATCGCCAAGGCGGGACCAGGTCGCCCACTCTGTGTATCAGGGTGTGGCACTTGATTCAATGGTGCAGGAATTACTCGGTTGTTTTGAAAGCAGCTCGTATTCCTGGCCGATTGAACATTCTGGCGGATGCTTTGTCTCGCAGACAGAGAATCCTGCCAACAGAATGGTCCTTCAACCCTCCAGTTCTGCGACGGATCTTCGAGCATTGGGGCAAACCCAACGTGGACTTGTTCGCCACAAAGGAAAATGCTCAAATCATGACATATGTCTCGCCGATTACAGATCCAAATGCCGTCGATACAGACGCTCTGGCGATAAGCTGGAGAGGGATGCACGCTTACGCGTACCCACCCACCATTCTTCTACCGAAGGTTTTGGTGAAGGTCAGGGAGGAACCGTGTCTGGTCCTGCTAATAGCGCCGTATTGGCCGAGCAGGGCGTGGTTCACGGATCTTCTAGATCTGCTGGTGGAAAATCCTGTGCAGTTGCCCGAGATTCCGAACATAATCTCCCAGGCCAAGGGACGCTTCCTACACGAGTGTCCCGAAATGTTCAATGACTGCGTGGATGTTATCAAACAACGTTCCACGTCGGAAGGCTTTTCTCGACAGGCTGCTGATTTCATCGCGGCTGCGAGGAGGTCAACCTTCAAGTCATATAACAACAAGGTTAACAGATTTGCAGACTGGTGTGAAGAAAAGGGTATTGATACCTTTCAATCCACTATCAGCAAATAGCAGACTTTCTCTGTGAGCTGTTCTTTTGAGGACTAGCTCCCGTCACAGTTGCTGGATACAAGTCAGCTTTGGCATCAGTTATCCCTTGTCTAGCCAATAGGGATAGTCCAGAGGTGGCCCAGTTAAATGTGATGTTGAAGGGAATGAGCAATCTCCGACCGAGACAACCGGTAGTCATTCCAGCCTGGAGTCTATCTTTAGTGCTTAATGTACTGGCCAAGCACCCTTTCGAACCGTTGCGTTCGGCTAGTCTAAAGCATTTGACTCTAAAGGCGGTCTTTCTATTGGCAGCTTCCTCAGCTAGAAGGCGCAGTGAGATCCATGCGCTTTCGGCAGAGAGGAACCGATTTATTGTTTCTGGAGAAGGTCTGCATCTTCTGCCAAGAGCAGAGGTTATGTCAAAGAACCAATCTTTGAGATATCCCGGCAAACCGATCATTATACCGAAGTTAACTAGGTTTGATCGTGATGCCAGTGTCTGGTGCCCGGTCCGTGCTTTGACTAAGTACAAGAAACGGACTGACTCGTTACGGTCGAACGATAGACATCTGTGGATCTGCCATAAAAAGTCTTATGGCGCCGCATCCATGGATACTATCTCTCGTTGGGTGGTCGAATGCATTCAGACTACTCACGAGATGGCGACTGGGCACCAGGTGCAAGGCGTAAGGGCAGACAATGTCAGAGGAATAGCCGCCTCGACCGCCCTTTACAATGGTGTTCCGGTATAGGACATCATGGCCGTTGCACAATGGCACTGTGAGTCCTCATTCACGGATTACTATATGAGGGATGTGTCAGACTCAGCCAATCCACTCGCTTTAGCTGTTTTGAAACGATAGTTAGTGACCACACTGCTTTTCACCCTTTTCTCACTTCGGTAAGAAAAGAACCTAAAGCAGGCATGGTCAGGCGAGAGGATGTCAACCAGATTGTGTCACTGATGGCCGAACCGGTGAATGGTTGTAGGCGGTACGTCTGAAGTCCTGTTATCATAAGGTAATTCAATAGTGAGAGTTTTTTGTATTATGTATATGTATCATGTTCATTCATCTTATATATTCATGCTCATTCCCAGGCTAATACAAGCAATATGCAGGGAGTAGTTAACCCTCTTGGCATATTGGTGTTTCAGGCGAGATACATGTTCGTTAGTTCTCTCCCTTTTCTTAGGAGGAAAAAGGGGGGGGGGCTGTGACGCGAATGTGATTCGGTTCCGTGAACTTGACGGTCCTTTTAGGTCTCCGTTAGTCAAGTTTGAAGTCTAAAATCTTTCTCCAAGGGCCAGGGGCAAAATTAGCATTTATGGCTTGCCCCTTCCCACCAGGTTACTGATCAAATCTGGTGTATATCAGAAGTAACAGAATGGTGAGTATTGATCGAAGGAGAATAAAGGAAATGTCAATTTCCCTTTCTCCGAGATCTAACAATACTCACCATTCTGTTACGGACCCAGCCTCCCAGCCCCACGGAGGCAAGCCATAGTTTTCTCCTGTTTGGTGGCTATGCAAACAATATGAGCTCTATGGTAAACGGGTACTCGGCAGTGGGGAGCCGGGTACCCGGTTCCCAGGAGTCGGTAAAGCTTTCTAAGTCTATAATCCTAGAGCCGCTGTCAGGGCCAGCTGTATATCAGAAGTAACAGAATGGTGAGTATTGTTAGATCTCGGAGAAAGGGAAATTGACATTTCCTGCAATCAGTGTTAACAGTGACTAGTCAATCATCCGCGTCGGCAAACGCAGATCCATGTCAAATAGCCAGTATCCCTACCAATCTCAACGCTAGTGAATCGGCGACTCAATCCACTTCAGACACTTTTGCCAACTGTAGTGCCAAGTAACTTGCAGCAACGCAAGATGTCCGCCGCGACCTATCTACAGCTCAGGCCTTGATCTCGCAGCTAGAACTAAAGCTTGGGGAAGTCCAGAAGAGCAACAAACTTATGCGTATGCACATCACAACCATGGAAGCAGAGAATAACGGTGAGTCACAGCCAAACCGCAACGAGGCAACGAACTCGCGTCCTTATAGTCAGTCATCAGCCACCGGAACACAGGGCTCTCCAGGCAATCCAGACGCGGGATTAGTAAATCTTGCTCAGTGGCTACACTTGCTAGAGCTCCGAGAAGTTCATACTCGCATTGGCGCTCTGGAAATGAGGATGAATCAAACATATCAACCTTGCCCTCCGCCATTTCATTATGGTACGCCACCTGGCTTCTCTCATTTCCGTACTCCACATGATCAGGGCATATATCCCACAGCTCTGACTACGTTTCCAACAAATATTTCACCTCCAGGATATCGAGCGCAACCATCACAACATATTCCTCCACCATGCGCAAAGCCACAAAAGCACAGCGTGACTAACAACTGTCTTTCAGCAACTGCCATTGGTAACTCTACTTCTGCTAAGGAACTCAACAAGCCTGCACCGAGTAGGAAAGTCACGAAACCGTGCATTCTTCTTCCTACGAAAACACCGGCACAGCTTAAGCCGATAGTTACCACTAGACTAAGTCAGCCAAACGAAGCCAATTTTCCATCTTCATTCAGAAAATCGTCCACTAAGCCATCAAAACCATTAATAGTTGATATTTCGAGAATTGATATTACGAGAACCGACAAAACCACTATTTCTGACAATGCAGATCGTCTCAAACATTACAAACTTATAAACTTGCCTATCATCGCCGTAGAATGTGACCAATCATCGAACCCTTTTTTAGACAAAGGAGTGAGTCACACCCGCACACCATAGCCATGCAGCCCATGGACAACTACCAACCTCTATCCGTAACAGCACGCGTACAGGAATCGCAAAATCTACGCATCTCTACTTTCAACTGTAAAAACATTGTAACAAATTCTATCAGTGCTCAGGAACTGCTTAATTCTGTTGACATATTGTGCATACAAGAACATTGGTTGTTTAACTTTCAGCTAGAAAACCGCAATAGCTTCAACCCCAAATTCTGTGCAGGGTTCGTACGGGTCATGGAAAACCTGGAAAGTCATGGAATTTGAAAATCAAAATTCAAGGCCTGGAAAAGTCATGGAAAATCAACATTTTTTTCGACCGCCATTTTCTCGGGTTTCCTCAAGTCTCGCAAGATTTGAGTTTAGTTCAATTGGCTCTTCTTCACCAGTCATTTCAGTGGACAATTATTTTCAATAAATAGTCTAATTACTTGGAGGTCATGAAAATTGCTAACTGAAAGTCAAATGACTGAAGGTTCATTATGAAACGTCATTGTTGGTGGTCATGGAATTTGTTAATTTTGGTCAGGAAAAGTCATGGAATTTGAAACCCAGATAGGTGTACGAACCCTGTCTGTGTCGCGTCGAAAGCTGTTGATGATAGCGAACCAGTTCTCCCAATTCATAAGCCAAAAGGATATACGGTGGGACTGCTATCTTCTGGAGAGAAAGTATAAATCACGTGGTTACACCTCTCACAGACGGCGACTCAAATTCAATGTATCAAAGTGCGAAGTGAGAATGCACCATTCCTGGTTGCATCTGTCTACATGCCAGCCAGAAAAGACGCGCAGGCCGAACAGAAATTTGCAGAAATGTTAGACCAGTTGCATGAAATCTACCAGAAATATAGCGTTTCTCATCACATACTTCTTGCAGGCGATTTCAATTGCGACTTGAGTATGGAGATCAAGCTCAAGCGACAACATGTGATGCATGATGTTTTGCGCGAACAAAACCTTGACTACAGGATGCAGGGGCCAACCTTTGTTCATGTAAATGGTTGTGGCAGCTCCACAATTGACTATTTCCTTCTGTCGGACTTCCTCTCTCAAACATGTACCAATATCTGCAGAGTTGAATCAGCCACTAATTGCTCTGATCACTACCCGATCATCGGTGCGTTTAACATTACAGTAGCATCTCAGGAATCGATCTCTAAGCCAGAAACCTGTATAAAACCACGCATCAAGTGGGAGAAGGTCAACCTACCGCTATATAGAGAACATATCGAGAAGGCACACCTTGATTACAATCCAGTAATAAACAGCATGCTTGATCTATGTAGCACTTACAGCAAATTACGAGATACTCTGCAATCTGCAGCCGAGATTTCTTCTCCAACTACTACCATCAAACCATTAAAGCCATTCCGTCTATGGAATGATGAGATCGCGAGGGCAGTGGCCGACTCAAAAAAAGCATTCCACCAGTGGAAAGCCTGCAATGAGCAAAGCGATAAACATGACCTAACTTCAGCATGGCGTCATCAATCAGCAAAAGAGTTGCGCAGAGCACAGTGGAGATCTGCAGCCAGAAAACGCGATACTGACATTCAAACGCTACTAGAAGCAAAGACCAGTGACAAGAAACTCTTTTTCAAGCTAATTCATCGGCAGCGCAGTACCAATACCCCAAGACTGACTGAACTTAAAGTCCATGAGACACTCTTCCCTAAGGATGAGATTCTAGATGGGTGGTTCTCTCACTTCCAGCAGCTGGGAACACCTAATATTTCTGTAAATGCCACCAGAAAAGCTGAAGTCGAGTTCGACGAAATTATTCTACAGGACATATGTCGCCTCGAGCCAGATCTTCCTCCATTCACATACCTAGAGGTTGAGCATGCTGTCAATCGCCTTAATAGTGGGAAAGCCTCAGACTCTGACGGGATTACAGCTGAGCATCTGAAAGAAGGAGGACACATGATTATACTTCTGCTCACACACATTCTCAATGCCATTGCACGGTTGAAAGTTATCCCAACTGTCCTGAAAGCAGGCATACTGACTCCAGTGTACAAAAAGAAGGGTGATCACAACTTGGCTACATCGTACAGGGGCATAACCGTCACATCCTCAGTATGTAAGATGCTAGAGATGATCCTAAAGCTACGTATCCAGCAAACAATCCTTGATGCTCAACACCCACTTCAATATGGATTCACTGCTAAGATATCTCCAATGTATAGTGCTCTGCTTTCCAGGAGGCTTGTATTGAATCCAGATCCAAAAACCTAGACTCGTATGTCGCACTCCTAGATGCCAAAACTGCATTTGACGTGGTCAATCATGCCAGCCTCGCACGAAAGCTATATTTCGCAGGGATCGATGGTGCTCTCTGGACTCTCATTACGGATCTGCATAGAAATGCCTCAACAAAGGTCAAATGGTCAGGCGAATATTCCAGTGAGCTCCCATTCCTTCAAGGTGTAAGACAAGGCGGGATCTTCTCTACGGACCTTTATAAGCTTTATATCAATGATCTGCTGAATCATCTGGACGCGACAGATAACAATGTTAGAATTGGTACCATATCGTGTCCTTCTCCAACATGTGTAGATGATGTCAGCCTCATTGCAAACGACGAATTCCAAATGCAGACACTGCTAGACATTGCGCACCATTACAGTACCCATGAATTCTATGCGCTTCAACCCACTAAATGTGCTCTCCTGTCTGACTGTAAATCCCAGAAACCAGCAGTCTTACTGAATGGCAAAGAGTTGTTAACTCCAGGATAGGCTTCCCATCTAGGTATACAGCGAACAGATCGTCTATCGAGTGCCAAGGTATCAGTGGAGGAAAACCTAAAAAAGGCCAGAAGAGCGGCATATTCACTGATGGGTGCTGGGTTGCATGGCATCAATGGGATAACGCCAACTGTCTCTGCATCTCCTCGAGATCTACGGTCTCCCGATCCTCTTGCACGGCATGGACGTTCTACTTCCAAATAAAACAGCTGCAACTGATGGAGAAATATTTCCACAGAATGCTCATTCAGATCCTTGGGTTACCAGAAAGAGTAGCATATCCATCACCATATCTTCTCCTTGGCACACTGCCTATTGAAGGACGTATCGACTCACAGAAGCTTACTCTCTTCAGAAACATCATATCAGATCCAGCAAGCATTCTCTTCTGTATCGCAGTCCGTCAAACTATCATGAAAGGATTCTTCCAAAACAGTTGGTTCGCTGAGATACGCAGCATTCTAGCTAAATACAATTTACCATCCATTCACGACCTTATTGAAAACCCACCTGACAAAGGACCCTGGAAGAGGATCGTAAAGACACGCGTAAATGAGCTATGGTCCACCAAACTACATCAGCAATCACAGTTATATTCGACACTGCAGTATCTTCACGCGTACCCAGCCAGCTGTATGACTCCACATCCATCTGTTGAATCACTAACTACATGTCCTCACGATATCCGTACTCTCTCTGTACGTTTGCGGCTCCTAATGGGCTGCTACATCCTGCAATCGAATAGAGCCAAGTTCAACAAGCACGCGTTTAATCCTACCTGCCTCCTGTGTCATGATGGACCAGAAGACAGCACACATTTCCTGTCCACGTGCAGTGCCATGGAAGACGCTAGGCGAAAATACCTGCCTTTAATCCAGGCGAACCTGTGTAATATGTGTACTCCGCTAACTCATCATGTTTGGACTCATAGCAAAACAATAACCTCATTCCTTCTGGATCCATCCATCTATCTGACAAGTGTGAGGGAGTCCTGTCCAGAATAGAAGCTCTGATTTGACAGTATCTATACACACTAAACCATATACGAACAGTTAAGACAAATGAGATTGACCTGAATCGTGTACGTGAGCCGGTGGTCTTTTATACTCCAATCGGAGGTGCTCCTGTACATAGGAGGGATCTACGTAAACTGAACTGAACTATAGTAAGTATATATACATGTAGTAGGGGGTGGGGGTATGTGGTTGTGATATGGATGGACGAAAATTCAAAGGCCTGTGGATAGATGGCTAAAGATGTTTAAGCAACCAGTTTTCGCAAGTCACTAAATCACATAGGGCTTATATAGTAGTTATAGAGTTTGCAACGTCAGGCATACATTTAAACGTCTCTCTTTATTACTATTTTGTCTTCCACACAATAACTATGTTTCCCTATACAACAATGGGTTTTACGGAATTCCCGTATGACGTCATTTTCACACACGCACAGATGACTGGCCGTCAAGGGTACGGCCAGCTGCTCACTGTTTTGTTAGTAAACAACATTACACTGCCGCCGTTGATGCTACTTAAAGCTATGCAAATTGCTATTTTACGTCAGCTCTCCTGGTAAAGTTGACCGAATTGACAATTCTAACATCAAATACTATTTTACTTTGCATTTTTAGAAATATATTACTGATTCTATGCACATTAGAAGGCAAAATATTACTGCGATGGTATGTCAGAAACGCCCCCACCCCATCAGTGCATGTGGGTCATGGTAGGCTGCTCGATAGATAATGTTTACGAATGCGGCCAAGATGGCTATATATGGCCCTACTGTCATAATGAGTATCAGTGTGTGCATTGGCGAGAGAGGGGAGGGGGTGGGTGGGTTTGGTAGGTGTGTACGTGCATGTGCATAGATTTTCGAAATTTGTTCTGGGGAAGAACCCAGTACCCCATATTTAAGTTGGCTTTTCACCCCCACCCCCACCCCAATCCCACCCTTGAGGTGGTGGTTGGTGGGGTGGAGGACGGCATTAATTCCCACCTGCATCCCAGTAAATAAACAAGAGCCCAAGGGCCTGTGCCGTTCACCTGGACTATTAGTATTTGAACCATTTGGATTTAAATAGATATGATGGATAATTTTCGGAAAAGATGGCACCCAAAAAATTGACCAATCAAAATTCTGATTAGATATTCTAGCCTACATTGATATGATCACGGTAGCCAATTTTGTTTGAAATATGTCCAGCAACTAAGGTGAAGCAGCGTTTTGACAATTTATGGTAAATTTTTCATAAAATCTCAGATTTTCACCCAAAAAATTGATGAATCAAAATTCTGAAAGGAAATTCTGGAGCCAGCGTCCATTGGGTCCTTTCAGCCACATTTGGTTGAAATCGCTCCGAATGGTAAGAAGACCCATTTTGACAATTTCTGGTACATTTTTCATAAAATCTCAGATTTTAACCAAAAAAATTGATGAATCAAACTTCTAAATGGCGCTTACGATCATAGGGTACTTCCGGCCAAATTTGGTTGAAATCGCCCAAACGATTAATGGGGTGTAGTGTTTTAAAGCAAAAGTTGATGGATGGACGACAGACGGACGGTCGCTACAGCATAAGCTCACTTGGTCTTTCGGGTGAGAAGGTAAGCTAACAATAATTAATTTCAATCTGATTATAAATTGATTAATCAATATGCAGGAAACTACTCAGAGCATCTCATTTTCCAATTATTATAGGGGAAGGGCCATGACACCCCTCCCTACCCCCACCACCATTGGGAACCCCACCCAGACCATGACTGCTAGGTTGGACACACCTCATAATAGAATCTTAATTCTCCTTCGATCAATACTCACCATTCTGTTACTTCTGATATACAGCTGGCCTTGACAGTGGCTCTAGGATTATAGACTTAGAAAGCTTTACCGACTCCTGGGAACCGGGTACTCGGCTCCCAACAGCCGAGTACCCGCTTACCATAGAGCTCATTCTTGTTTGCATAGCAACAAGTGCAATACATGCTTTCTGCATTGAGGATTTTAGTGTTTTTTTGTGAAAGAAAATCTAAGTCTTTAATCTGTAGTGATAGTTTGTGTGTTCTTGAAAAGGATTAACTAAAGGATACTATGGAGAATACCGCCGAGGATAACCAGGTTGTATCATTCTTTATTATCCATAGTTAAAAGACTTAGGTCTCTAAATTTCGCATGTTCCAATTTCTGACCCCATAGAATCTGGGACGTGTGCTAACAACGATATATGCCAGACGATCGCCTTCTTTAACCCCCAACAGGTGATCGGCAGATATGAAAATAGGTGTTATGCTAGGGTATTTCTAACACGAATATCGGCTGACGTCGTTCTCCGTAGGATCCGAGCGGGTGACGTCACACCCGGTCGCTCGGATGTTTAAGTGAAGAAGACATTTTTTCATTAATTCGCGCATCTTGTTCTGGGTGCTGCGTACTAAAAAATGGTACCGGAAACTTTAGAATGATCAAGTTTACGTGCGATCACGATCGGTTTGCAATGATCGGTGGTTTCAAAATTCTTGAGTAGATGCGTGGTCTGCGGTTTTACCGTGTGCTACAGCAGTTTGTTATACATTTTGTTGTTTTCTTCACATATCGTGCTGCTTTCGTTAGGAGTATAATTTATATTGATTAGTAAATATACCCCGAATGCTATGCGATATGATTCCTGGAGCCGTTACACATCCTGGAGGATCTATTATGGGTGTGTTTAGTGCCCGCCTCGTTCTTGTCGTCATAATCAATGCGATCTTTATTGTAACGTGGCGGGGTGGGGTGCGGGAGGGTTACAGTTAATTTATGAGTCAAATTATTTGAAAATTAATTGTCTGCCTTCCATCCGGGTCTCGTTCCGCTTGTTTATTGTAGGTTTGTGCTTATTTTATAGGCCAAGCCAGCCCCGCCATCATGTGACGAATGCCATAAGTTTGTCCGTGTCGTGTTCAAGGACCATGTCTGTTTTAGGTGTTCCCTTTGTAATATTGATCATAGGTGTAATGTTTGTGCAGTGTGGTCCGTTGAGATGATGGTTAAGTTCCTTGCCCAGAAGGACGTGGCTGGGTCTGACGCGGGGTCAGGCGGTCCGAGAGTAAATCGTGGAGCACCCGGTTCGGCCGGTGGGGGTGCTCCACGTCCCCAGCTGGAGGTGGCGGAGATGGCACCGCCGGCGTGGTTTGGTCCGGCTATGCAGGGTTTTCTGCATAGCATTCTACCCACGCTGGTGTCATCCCTGCTACCAAAGGTTGGGGGGCAGTTTCTCCCCATGCCTGGTACGGATCCTGTCCTCGGACAGGATTCTGGACTGGTTACCGAGGGGGCCGTCTCGTACGGCCCACTGGCAGTCCCGCCTGGCTCCGGCCAGACGGGTTCTGTTTCTCTGCGGCCACCTCTGGGTGGTCCAGTAGCGGTGGCCGGTCCGTCAGGTGTGGGAGACGTCCGCCAGGACGGTTCCACGGTTGACTCGTCTAGTGACGACTCTTCGGAGTCTGAAGACGAGGAGGCTGAGGAGGAGAGGTTGCTGCGGCCCGTGAAGCCGCAGGTGGAGAATATGGAGGTTGATTCCGTCCTGGACGGAACCGGCCTCCATTTGTCTGGTTTGGCGCAAGCCAGGGCAGCGGCCCCGCTTGTGGCTGAGGCCAATCTGGTGCCGTGCACCGGTTCCGTGCGGCTTGGTTTGGCACCAGCCGTCACGGGAATGGGTGTGCCGGGCCGGGCGTGGTACTCACCTATCTCGCCTGGTCCGGCAGTCGGACGTGGGGTGCCGTTGGCGCCCGTGTCCGGCTATGGTTCCGCGACTGCTACGGGTCCGTACGGTTTTCCGTGCGGACCTACCCCATGGACCGGAGTGTTTCATGGGGTGGTGGCGGAACCGTGTGGTACCGGAGTGCCTGGCGTGTCAGCCGTGGCTCCTTGCCGGGAGGCCGTGGCTGGCAGGCCCGTGAACACGTCAACGGGTGACGTGTTTGCGGGTGTGTCTTCATCGGAGGTAGATTGGTCAGAGGCTCTGGCGTGGCTAGCCAGGATTGACCCGTCTGTGGTTTCGGCCACGGCCGATGAAGATGCGCCCCGTCCGTCGGTTTGCGTCGATCAGGACGGGGATCCACGGTTCATAGATTTGTTGGAGGCTATTTATAGCAAACAACTTATGACCAAGGGTCAGCTCCCTGCGGCCTCCAGGGAGGTGCGGGCAAGATGTCGTATTCCGCGGGGGGAATACGACAGATATGGTGTAGTCCCATCGGTCACTGAGGATGACCGATGGGTACTGGGCGTCCAGAGTGCCGTGGCGGGTGGCCCCGGTCCGGCACTTGTGGACAAGTCTCAGGTACACCAAGAAGAAGTCCTGTCCCTATGCGATGAGGGTGTGAGGGCAGCTATGAGCGCTGTCAACCACTCGTATCGTCTCCTTCAGTCGGTGTGGGCTGAAGCGGGGGCAGGCCACCCTGTGCCACCTGTGGTGCTTTCGTGTGTCAATGACGGCCTGGTGCTGTCTATGGACGCATTGGCAAGGGTGCAAGCGCGAGTGACGAAATCCAGGAGGCAAATGGTCATTGACCATATGCGTCCGGCTACGGCAGTCAGGGAGTGTCTTCTTGGGACGCCCCTGACAGGGCCTAGCATCTTCGGTGGCCAAGCGCGGGCCATCTTAGAGGATACCGCCAGTATCGCGCAGAATCGGTTAGCGGTAAACCTGCAGCTAGAGCTAGTGCGTGCGCTTGCACGCACTAGGGGCTGTGGGGAAACCGCTAACGGGACAACCTTCAAAGAAGCAGAAGAAGCATAAGGGCAAGGCGAAAGCTAAGCCTATTGCGACTTCTGCTTCACCTGGGTTTTGGGAGCCGCCGGCGGCGAAGAAATCCAGGAAGGTTGTAGAGGCGCCTACCCTCCCCAATGTTGCTCCTGACCGCCCTAGAGGCGGGAAGGGCAAGGGGAAGGGTACGGGTAAGGCCTCAAAGGGCAGACAGAAGGGGCCGAAGCGTACCTGAGGGTACGAAAGCTCCCTTCATATCCGCCTGGACCGCGCCTGTGCGACAGGAACAGCGGTGCCAGTTATACCTGTCGTGCCTAGAACGAAATGGTTCTCTCTCTCGTTAAGAAAGAGGGGGGAGCGGACTGCGAGCCGGACAACTCCGTTAGATGTCGAGGCGTCTATGGTGGGTGGAAGGCTCATGCGTTTCGTCGAGGCCTGGCGAGGTGTGACGTCAGACAGTCTGGTCCTGGGATGGTTATCCCAGGGTTACATGCCGGAGTGGTGGGACTTTCCACCACAAAATCTGTCTTTGGCACCTGTCTGGACACCCGTACCAAGGGAGCCAGACAAGTTAGAAGCCGTTCAAAAGTGTCGGGTTTGCTTCTGAAGGGAGCAATAAAACCAGCAAACCGGAACACTCCAGGCTTCTATTCAAACATGTTCCTTGTCCCCAAGAGCACAGGGGGATGGAGACCCATACTCAATCTCAGGCCATTAAATTGGTTTATCCATATGCCTCGGTTCCAGATGGAAACGCCGAGGTCGGTAATGGCGGGATTGAGGAAAGGAATGTGGTGTGTATCGATCGATCTGAAAGATGCATATTTCCACATTCCTATGAATCGGAGTTGGCACAGGTTTCTGAGATTTGCGTTTCAGAATCAAGTATGGGAGTTTACAGTTCTCCCGTTTGGCCTGTCGACAGCTCCGAGGGTTTTCACAAGAGTGGTCCTTGCGGTGACAGCGTTTCTCAGAAAAGAGAACGTGGCGCTACACACCTACATAGACGACTGGCTGCTCAAGGCAGACTCGGCAGCCAGGTTGAACGTGGATACTGCTCTGACTCTGAAGTTGCTTTCAGATCTAGGCTGGATAGTCAACAAGGAGAAATCCGAGTTGACACCCACTCAACATTTCGTTTATTTGGGGATGCGATTCGACCTCGAGGAGGGCAGGGTTTACCCGTCAGAGCCCAGAGTGGTGTCTCTGTTAGCCATCCTCAAGAGTTTTCGAGTGGGAAACCACATTCAGACGAGGCGGTTTCTTCAGATGCTGGGCATGATGGTCTCCATGGAGCAAGTGATTCCGTTCGCTGCTCTAATGCGAAGACCTATCCAGTTGTATCTGATGTCTCTGTGGAAACAGAGAACAGAACCCCTGTCAAAACTGGTGCCAGTTTTGGAGCCGATAATATCGCATCTTCTATGGTGGAAACAGTGTCAGAATCTCCTATTAGAGGTTTCGCTGCACCTACCCCACCCCCAGCTGTCCATCTACACGGATGCATCGCTGGAAGGGTGGGGTGCCTGCCTGGGAGAACACCAGGTCTCGGGCACATGGACTCTCCCGGAGAGTCAGCTGCATATCAATCTGTTGGATATGATGGCAGTGGAACTGGCGTTGGAAGAGTTCCTTCCGATGATCAGGGGCAAGGTGATATTGATACGGTCGGACAATTCGACAGTAGTATCATAGATAAATCGCCAAGGCGGGACCAGGTCGCCCACTGTGTATCAGAGTGTGGCACTTGATTCAATGGTGCAGGAATTACTCGGTTGTTTTGGAAGCAGCTCACATTCCTGGCCAATTGAACATTCTGGCGGATGCTTTGTCTCGCAGACAGAGAATTCTGCCAAAAGAATGGTCCCTCAACCCTCCAGTTCTGCGACGGATCTTCGAGCATTGGGGCAAACCCAACGTGGACTTGTTCGCCACAAAGGAAAATGCTCAAATCATGACGTATGTCTCGCCGATTCCAGATCCAAATGCTGTCGATACAGACGCTCTGGCGATAAGCTAGAGAGGGATGCACGCTTACGCGTACCCACCCACCATTCTTCTACCGAAGGTATTGGTGAAGGTCAGGGAGGAACCGTGTCTGGTCCTGCTAATAGCGGCGTATTGGCCGAGCAGGGCGTGGTTCACGGATCTTCTAGATCTGCTGGTGGAAAATCCTGTGCAGTTGCCCGAGATTCCGATCATAATCTCCCAGGCCAAGGGACGCTTCCTACACGAGCGTCCTGAAATGTTCAAATTGACTGCGTGGATGTTATCAAACAACGTTCCACGTCGGAAGGCTTTTCTCGACAGGCTGCTGATTTCATCGCGGCTGCGAGGAGGTCAACCTTCAAGTCATATAACAACAAGGTTAACAGATTTGCAGACTGGTGTGAAGAAAAGGGTATTGATACCTTTCAATCCACTATTCAGCAAATAGCAGACTTTCTCTGTGAGCTGTTCTTTTCAGGACTAGCTCCCGTCACAGTTGCTGGATACAAGTCAGCTTTGGCATCAGTTATCCCTTGTCTAACCAACAGGGATAGTCCAGAGGTGGCCCAGTTAAATGTGATGTTGAAGGGAATGAGCAATCTCCGACCGAGACAACCGGTAGTCATTCCAGCCTGGAGTCTATCTTTAGTGCTTAATGTACTGGCCAAGCACCCTTTCGAACTGTTGCGTTCGGCTAGTCTAAAGCATTTGACTCTAAAGGCGGTCTTTCTATTGGCAGCTTCCTCAGCTAGAAGGCGCAGTGAGATCCATGTGCTTTCGGCAGAGAGGGACCGATTTATTGTCTCCGGAGAGGGTCTGCGTCTTCTGCCAAGAGCAGAGTTTATGTCAAAGAATCAATATCCCGGCAAACCGATCATAATACCGAAGTTAACTAGGTTTGATCGCGATGCCAGTGTCTGGTGCCCGGTCCGTGCTTTGACTAAGTACAGAAAACGGACTGACTCGTTACGGTCGAACGATAGACATCTGTGGATCTGCCATAAAAAGCCTTATGGCGCCACATCCATGGATACTACATCGTTTGTATCTCTCGTTGGGTAGTCGAATGCATTCAGACTACTCATGAGATGGCGACTGGGCACCAGGTGCAAGGGCACACAATGTTAGAGGAATAGCCGCCTCGACCGCCCTTTACAGTGGTGTTCCGTTAGAGGATATCATGGCCGTTGCACAATGGCACTGTGAGTCCTCATTTACGGATTACTATATGAGGGATGTGTCAGACTCAGCCAATCCACTCGCTTTAGCTGTTTTGAGACGATAGTTAAGTGACCACACTGCTTTTCACCCTTTTTTCACTTTGGTAAGAAAAGAACCTAAAGCATGCATGGTCGAGCGTGAGGATGACAACCAGATTGTGTCACTGATGGCCGGACCAGTGAATGGTTGGAGGCGGTACGTCTGAAGTCCAGTTATCATAAGGTAATTCATTAGTGAGAGTTTTTTGTATTATGTCTGTATATCATGTTCATTCATCTTATATATTCATGCTCATTCCCAGACTAATACATGTGGATATGCAAGGAGCAGTTAACCCTCTTGGCATATTTGTGTTTCAGGCGAGATACATGTTCGTGAGTTCTCTTGCCTTTTCTTAGGAGGAAAAAAGGGGGGGGGGGGGGGGGTGGCCATGACGCGAATGTGATTCGGTTTCGATAACTTGACGGTCCTTTTAGGTCTCCGTTAGTCAAGTTGTTATGTCTAAAATCTTTCTCCAAGGGGCAAAAGTAGCATTTATGGCTTGCCCCTTCCCACTAGGTTACTGAACAAATCTGGTGTATATCAGAAAGTAACAGAATGGTGAGTATTGATCGAAGGAGAATGCAGGAAATTTCAATTTCCCTTTCTCCGAGATCTAACAATACTCACCATTCTGTTACGGACCCAGCCTCCCAGCCCCACGGAGGCAAGCCATGGTTTTCTCTTGTTTGGTGGCTATGCAAACAATATGAGCTCTATGGTAGACGGGTACTCGGCGGTTGGGAGCCGAGTACCCGGTTCCAAGGAGTCGGTAAAGCTTTCTAAGTCTATAGTCCTAGAGCTAGCTGTCAAGGCCAGCTGTATATCAGAAGTAACAGAATGGTGAGTATTGTTAGATCTCGGAGAAAGCGAAATTGAAGTTTCCTGCAATCCAACAAGACACAGGTGGTGAATTTACTATTAAACTCTCCAGACTTATGAGTGTTATTTTCACAAATTGTGTATTTTATGGGGTTAGTGGCAAAAACAGAGGGTGGGGATAGGGAGCATTAGGCCCATGGTGTGTGGAGGGATAGGGGGGGGGGTGGCTAAGACAATTTCTTTTCCTGGCAGCAACCTTGAGAATGTATAATAGTCAGTAAATAAAATAATACTAAATACAGTCATACTCAGATAGCTGATCAGTACAGTATATTTTAATATTGAACTGGAAAAACATCTGAAATTTACAGAGTGAACATGGTGAGGCCAGGGGCTATGGGACCTGGCTCTAGGGCTATCTGTTCAGCATTATCCTTGTAATGGTGAGGATTGGTAAATCGACATCTTTCAAGACATATTACTACAGAAGCAATTGTTGGCAATCAATAAGAAAATTTCAATTTTTTTCACACAAAATGCACATTTACACTTTAGAGATCAAAAGAAGGCAATTTTTAAAATTTACAACAAATGGCTGGCTTGATTATGGAGCCAGGCATCTCAAGATAAATACAAATGCTGTTTTTGGACAATTTGGCCTTTAAGTGTCAAAACCTACTCACTTTGTTATATTACATATGTTATACTATGTTAAGAGACAAAACTATGTTGATAAAAGTATAAAATAATTGAAAAGAAATAGGGAATTAGTCATTCTTGGGGCAAAGTAATTTCAATTAGCAATTCCAATTTTTAAAAATTTACCAATTTATCCAATTGAATTAGTACAACTTCCAATTACCACCAGTCCTGGTCATTGTTAAATTGAATCTGCTATCTAGAACCTATAAATTTCCCGGTATGGGCGGAGTTACACCCCTGTCTGGCTGGAACTTGCTTCCCCACATCTAATTTTCAGCATTTCCTGAGTGAATGGTACATGGCTAGATACTCATACACCGCAGGTATACTCCACTCCTCTTTAAAATACAAATTGGTTTCTATGCTTGGGAAGATGTGGGGCCATATGTTCAGCAATGTTTTAATATGGAGTGAGTAACTCAAAACTGGCAATGCTACCTAATTTCTCTGAACCAATTAACATCCAGATGCACACATGTAATTATCAAATGCTAAAACATTTTGTAGAACTTACACTGTTTGCATACACTGAGGTAAACATTGATTTTTCTTTCTATACTATCTACTTTATCAAGCATATGCCATCAGTCACCCATATTCTAAATGATGTAATTATTTAAATAATTAATTTTGCTATTAGCTGGAGATTGTTAATGCAGAATGTGAAGTGGAAGTAAGGCTCTACATGGGTGGTTCTCAGTTATTTTAACTACATACACATAATTTATGCAATAGCAGTTGGTATCATGTCTTGAGGCCCAATAAAATAATAACCCAATCACATGCCCCTAGCAATTGAGGTGGTAAATGTAGAGAATTATCTTTCATGGTGAAGGTTAGGGTTTCTTTTACTATGTTTTTGCTAAGCATAGCAAAATAAAGCTAGGAAAATAATAAAACTATGAAAATTCAATAAATTTTACAATCAGTCCAGTCTTTTTGTAGAAATATAAACATTGCAATATTTTTGGAAGCAGGTAAATTGTATCCATTGTTGCAGGTACATGTAGGTAATGAATCCTAGACATCCATATACTTTTAGACATCCATATACTTTTAACCCTCAAGGACATGTAACTATTCATTAACATTTTCACTGCTGAATTCCCCATGTCTCATTTTCAATGCTACAATACAGGAAAACTATTGAATATTTTGAAATTAATTTAACTGGCAGTTGTTGCTGGCAATGGCTTCCAGTTAAATTAATTATTTCAGAATATTCAACAGAATAAGTTTTATATCGTAAAGAATATATACTTTTTCATTTGCCGGTGAAATGGTTAACTAAATACACAATTAAACATGATCAACATGTATTCAAAGTTAGTTAAGCTTATTTACTTTTATGCATATAGTAACCGTGACTTCCTCTTACAATCAGTGGTGCTGCCTTAGCTGGCCAATTGTCTACCACCAGAAATGCAGGATAAAATCCCTTTCCAACCCACTCACCCCCAACCCATCTCATCTGCACCTCTAAATCGGCTCCTGCATGTCAAAATTCTCCTATCCGAACATCCGGGTATTTGCATCATCCGGGCATCTCGGCCGCTTAGCGATGAAGTCAAGGAGGTGAAGCGCTGACTTAAAATGGCGGATAATTAGTCTTTTGTTCATAGCAAAGTAGCGTGAAATTAGTGAGCGGTATAGCTTTAAACATGCCTAAAACATGTTCCGCCATTGGTTGCCAAAACCATAACATGATGTTAAAGAAATTTTCATTTCACAAATTTCCGAAAGATGAAGTAAGAATGAAATTTTGGCTTGCTGCTCTGAAGCGTGACAAACCTGATGGATCGCTGTGGATTCCGACTAAAAACTCAGTGATTTGCAATGAACACTTCATAACAGGTAAGTAAAATGTACTTGTATGTGGGTCTGTGGGGGTGTTGTCTTAGTTAAATTTCTTTTATAAGTTTTTTTACTATCGCAATACCCCACCAGAATGGAGGCTGACATGGCTACCAGCGCATGTATCATGGCTTTCACTTCAAGTCAAATTATTTTCAAAGTATTCTGCACTAATCCCCTGTTCCATTATGCATGCAGAACATGGATAGATCTACTTGAGGGGTATCTACAGTGAAGGTGGTTGTGGTGGTGTGACCCCCCCCCCCCCCCCTTCACTGTAGATACCCCTCAAGTAGATCCATCTTCTGCATGCATAATGGAACAGGGGATTAGTGCAGAATACTTTGAAAATAATTTGACTTGAACGAAGTGAAAGCCATACGATACATAACCCCCCCCCCCCCCCCACCCCGATCCGGCCCAAGTAAAATGTCTGTTAGACAATCATAGCAGCCAAAAATGGCATCTATGGGGGGGGGGGGGGGAACTAGCACTGGGGGTCCTGAGATAATGTCCATTTGCAGATCAAGAAGACAATTTTTTTTAACTTAACCGCTGGAATGACTTGACTTCTTCAATAATCAAGTCAGTCATTTCAGTGGTAAGTTTAAAAAAATTTTCTCTTTTTGTCTGCAAATGGACATTCTCTAAGAGAAAATTGAAATCTTCTTGACCAATTTGTTTGTTAAAGGGTTAAATACAGTTGAAGCAGATCTTTACAAAGCTGTGGAATTTATTACTGGAAGTGTGTCATTTCACGAACATCCATCCACCCCACGCACCATTGCCAATTGTCATCAGCTATGGTCTCTCCATCGGATATAGATATATGATTAGATTAACTCTTCATTGGCCAAGCGAACCACACTAGTCATGTTGGGCTGTAACAATACGCAATATGTATTGTGTATTGCCAGGGTCAGATCCAGGGGTCACCTGCCCCAGGAGGTGGGGTCACAAAACAATACGAAATACAATACAGTTATTGCAATGCCATGAATTTTTTGTGACAGTGGTGAGCAAACAATAAATACACATTTAACCCTTTACTGCCTAAATCTGCTCAAGAAGATTTCAAATTTCTCCAAGAAATTGCAATTTTCAGACCAATCAATCCATCATTTATTGACAAAAATCCCACAAAACAACATGTGGACCAGCAGCAGATCCAGGAATCTTATAGGGCAGGGGTGCATGAAAATAAAGAGGGCATCTCTCATATATCTAGTTCGAATCTGCTCTGACCCAGGTCGCCTCTATGACAGATATCGGGACAGACTGACAGGGCGGTTATCCGCCCCGTCAATCTGTCCCAATATCTGTCACAGGGTTGGC
Organism: Chaetoderma sp. LZ-2023a; assembly: GCA_034401795.1. NCBI lineage: Eukaryota > Metazoa > Mollusca > Caudofoveata > Chaetodermatida > Chaetodermatidae > Chaetoderma > Chaetoderma sp. LZ-2023a. The sequence goes on from CM067371.1 coordinate 97,701,083, forward strand.
TTGGGGCTGAGCAGACTCGGACTATTATAAACCCGGTTCAGTAGTAGTCAAACTAGACAGAAGCCACGGGGGTTTACCTGAGAAATTTTGAAATCTAGGTGCTGTCAGATGGGCTCTCCTGCATTTCCAGATGTAAATATGGTCCATCCATTGGCTACTAAATAAGTGTAACAGTTGAAATGTGCTGAGATGATTGCATGCCACCGAAAAAGGGAGGGGTGCGCACCCCCTGCACCCAGGGTTGGGTTTTGGACAGTCCAAAACTAACTTTGAGCAGACATTGTCCAAAACCTGTCTAAAACCTGTCTTAAATGGTTTAAACCAGTCCAAAACTGGCCAAAATTGTCCAAAACTATGTTGGACATATCACCATACTCTTATGCATCATAATCCTATTAAAAAATAACAAGAAATCAGAGATTGCATCAAAAGCACTATATTAAACAAATCCATTTATTATATGAGTTATTATTACATTTTTATCAAATACATACAATTAAAACTTAAAAGGCTTAATTAGGTTTAATTAGTAGTCCAAATCAGACAGCCCTCTCAACATCCTGTAGCAAAACACTAGCTTTGACGCTTTCTCTACTTTCTCTACTCCAAGCCTATTACGGATTTTAGTGTGGATATAGCTAAAATTGCTAAAAATTCTCTCAATCGATGCTGATGATGCTGGTGCTTCAAGCAGCTGAATAGCGATATCAATAAAATCACCTGGCACACCTAGTGTTTTCAAGGCCTTCCACCATGTCACTGAAGGCACTTGAACTGCAGCATCACAGAAATATGATGCAGGAAATGGGCTGCTTTTAGCCTGGTATGCAATAAATGTTGCTATAAAGCTAGGGTTCTTAGCTATTATCCAATTGTTCACTTCTTCAAACTGTTTTGCTACCAGCATCTCGCCCTGAAACTTTGGATGTAATGTGTATGCTACAAGATGCTCTGGCAGGATTGCCTTGCTGAAACGTGCTAACAGAGTTTTCTTGTGTGGTTCTAGCAGTGTTGTTTAGTAATTCAAGCCAAACATGGCATGCATCGGCTAGTGTTGATGTGTCACTCTGACATGTGTCAATTGCTATTGAAATTGGCCGAAGTTGTTCGGCTAAGTCTCTTGCATTTCTAAACAGGTTAAAGTCCATTATCTTCATGACAATAGAATTATCTATTTCTCCTTCATGGTCTTGTACAATTTTCATGAAATGTTGACGGTTGTGAATGAAGGAGTCAATACACACGAGTTGACTCTTCCATCTAGTGTCACAAGGAAGCTGTGGCTTAACACTACCAATACATTCCGAGAGCCAGGATAGTGGCTTGTGGTGATTCCTGAAATATTTTGGAATCTCAACTACATGCTTAATTAGCGTATCCGGTGTTATGTCTTGCCAAAGTAAGTTTAGCCAGTGTGCAGAACAGCCATAGACAATAAGATCATTGTCATCAGCCTTCAAACCATCACACATTTTTTCCATGTTCTTTGCATTATCTGTGATAATGCTCTTAACTGTACAGTTGTATTTTGTCTTAGCATATTGTATTGTCTCTTGACACTTCACCTTACAGTTTTCAGCACTTTTAGTCATAGAACTAGTGGCAAAGCTGTTTAGGAAGAAGCCTCTTTCCTTCTACTTGCAAGCAGGATGCTATGATAGGTTCATTGTGAATGTTACTCCACCCATCCTCCACTAATGTTGCTGTCTTGCCATCAAGAATCACCTTCATATCCTCTGTCACCTGATCATGCACAGCATCTAGAAGCTTTCCACCAATCAGTTTACATGAAGGGGGTTTATATCCTGGGCGTAGCATACTAACAACTTTTATGAACTGCGGATGTTCAGCCATTGAAAATGGAAGGTTACAAGCATAAAACAACCTCGCGACTTCTATATCTATTGCTGACTTCATCGCTGAGGTGGTAGTGATACAATGTCGGCTCAGATCGGGTTGAATTGAGAATTGAACTGGACAGGTTGGTGAGGGTGGTGCTGATTGTGATGGCAATTCTTCTCTTAGTCGCTTTGTGCATGGTGCAGCTGATGCTTTGTCCAGCTGAAACAAAGAAAAGGGATATTACATGTGCTATATAATCCAAATGTAGATATACACCCTACCTGGTCCAAGCCATTTGGGGACAAGATATGATAATCTTTTTTAAAATGTACATTGAAATGACTGGCATTGCAACAAAATCAGTCATTCCTATGTAGAATTTTCAAAAGTAATTAATTTTATGTCATAATTCAATACATTTAAAATTTGGAATGGATAGAGTTAAAGATAGACCACCCTTCTGTCAAATAAATGCATGTTTTTATTTATTTTCAAAACTTTGGGACTTGCTGAATATTAGTTTGACTGTTTGCATCAGTCTATCTGAAGGGTGTTAGTGTGCTATGCCAAATTGTTTTCATAATATTACTGTAGTAAAGGTATTCAGGCAAGAGTATTTCTGAAAACCCTGGGTTGCAGACAGTATAGGGTTAAGCAGATCATTGAGTGTTATTTCTAATCTTAAGCCAGCGCCCTCACAGGCCAATTATCACACCTATACCATTGAATTGTAAAGAGGCTCAGCATGTGATTGTGGTTATCAGAGATTATCAGACCTGGCTCTATTACTAGCATGGCAAAGAGAATAATTAACTCAGGTATCTGAACTAAAGATGAGACATCCTGTTGATAACACCTATGTGGCCAAGACAATTACAGTGAATAGTAACCGTACCTACATTGTACATTATGACTTTTAAACACAACTTATCACAAATTTTTGAAATTTTTTCACTGAAATGACTGGCTTAGTAAAAGCGGCAGTCATTTCACGAGTAAATTTGTTTTCCAGTCAAATTAGTTTCAAAATATTCTGCAGTTTTCCCGCATAGTGTCCTTGAAAATGATAGCTGAGGAATTCATCGGTGAAAGGGTTACGGCATGTATTAGATATATTGGACTCCTAGCACTCCAATGTCAACAAAAAACATTTTTCAAATAAAATTAAAAGATAAACTGTTTTTTTATTTTCAACAAATTTGTCATCGCCCAACAAAATTGTTGAAAAATGAAAACCAGTTTCCTTGGTATAGTCACAATAAAATATAGAATTTTTAATTATTGACATTAGAGGGCAAGGGGTTAAGCATTAATTTTATTTACATTCAAAATCTTGATGTCTTTGCTGGTATGTGTGTCTGCACTGTCTGTATCAGCCTGTTCAACAGGACTTTCAGTAGACTTCTCATGCTTCTCATAGTGTATTTTCATCCTTGCTACCTTGTTGACAACTGTGTACTCACACTCTCTACACTTAGCCATTTGTTTGCCATTAATCTTAACTTCCAAAAAGTGCTTCCAAATTGGATCCTTAGGCCTACCACCTTTGAAATACATATTAACTATTTCAAATACCATCAACACATAAATATTCAGGACAACAGAAGAATTCAAAGATTAATGTAGCACACGGATATCTTTTTACTAATTGTCTAATTGATATCTAGCATTAACTGAGGATAGATGAAAACATGAAGAATCTAATTTATATTCTATCAGCTTAATGCCTTAATCCCAAATTTACTGAGTAGTGCATTCTAAAATAGCCTTAGAGAGCAAGGGTCATCAGTTAATTGTTGAAACAACATCTTAGCAGACTATATTTTCTCTATGAGTTTAAGATTCTTCCATAGGCCATGAACATTTTGCAAGAAATAGATTTAGACACAGAGACAGTTCTCAATAATATAAACATCTAGCTGTACATAGGTAGTCTAATATTGTCTAACATTATTGATTAAATAGGGTTTCTGTGGGTTTAACACAACTGGTCGAAATATACAGAGTTAAAACATTTAAGAAAAACAAAAGTTGAAAAAAATTAACCCATGGATTATAGAAAGAAGCAAATAAGACTCCTAATTTATTGAAATCATGTGTCCTTTTAGATTATTATTATTATTATATAGCAATAAAGTATCCAAAAATACATGTAGATAACCATCCATCAATATGTACATGTACCTGTATGTGTCTAAATGCTATAGTTGTTTTAAGAAAATTACATTTCAGAAAAATATTTTTATACCAATATTTTAGGTTTTGGACAGTTTTGGACAATTTAAGGTGTCCAAAACCTATTTTGGGCAGACGGTTTAAACCGCGGTTTAAACCACTAGTGTCCAAAACTTGCCAACCCTGCCTGCACCCTCCCCTGGATCCGCCCCTGTGGACATATGTCCAGATACAGACAATATTCAGAACAACATAAGTTTATTATTTTTAATTTACCACTGGAATGCCAGTCATTCCAGTGGTAAATCGTCAAAAATAGTCTTATTATGGTTATTTCTCAAGACAATGCAGAAGCTGTTCTTGTCTTAAACGTGTGAAATGGCTAACAAAGAACAAGTGGTAGGCCTACAATAAATTTTACATTAAGTCACACAAAATTATCTTTGTAATAACTACTGTGTTGTGTATTGATTTTCAATACGTATTGTATTGCCTGAAACCGTATCGTTACAGCCCTATATTCTTGAGGATTAGATCTGCAGACAAGAACAATATTTTATGAAAACATTACAGTGGATACCAGTCAGTAAATCCAATTGTAAACTTTCAAAATAGTATTATTTTTGTCTGCAAAATATTAATACAAAATTAAGAAAGATTTAAATATATAACCAAATTTAAGCATTAAATTAAAACAGATAAACTTTCAATCCTTTTTTATTTCAGGAAAACCACATGAGAGTATGCAGCATCCAGACTATGTGCCATCCATCTTCATACACAAATCGGCCACAAAGACTGTCCAGGAGAAGCAAATTGCGAGATACAACAGACAAAACCACACAAAACGAACAATTCTCAGTCAAAATTCAGACAGTAATGAGAAACGGGGAAAACTATCTTCCACCTGTTCACACACCGATCCTGCATCAAATTCATGTACAGAAACCTTGCACAACACACCTCAAGCAAATTGCCCGACTACAGAAAACCTAGAAAACATACCACCACATTTAGATATTGACTGCACAGACTCAACATCAGATACAATGCCTGCTGTCAGGACTGACAAAGATGAGGTAACATCAACTGAGAGGCAGATGATGTATCAAGAAATGGACAACCTCAGGCGCGAGAAAGCGGAGCTGAAAGATGAAACTGAGAAACTAAAGGCTGACATCAAATCATTACGCTTCAAAGCAGAATCAGTCGAAAACAATGACAGTAAGTCTCAGTTTTACACTGGGCTACGATGGGATGTCTTCATGGCTACATTTACGTTACTGAAGGTCTTTATGCGACCAAACTACACGATCAATTTTTCGTGACATTGATCAAATTAAGACTCGCTCTACCATTTGATCTCATGGCAAACCAATGTGCAGTTCCATCATCTACGTTACATGATATGTTCTGGCGATGGATTGAACTGATGAGTAAGAAGCTAGATTTTTTGATACATTGGCCGGATCGCGAAATAATATGGAAAATGTTACCTGGTGTTTTTAAAGCAAAATTCCCACATCACATCTATTGTTGACTGTTTTGAAATCTTTATTGATATGCTATTCTAACTACAAAAAACACAGTACAGTAAAGGTTTTTATTGTGTGTACTCCAGTTGGCTCGGTTTCGTATTTATCAACAGTATGGGGTGGCCGAGTATCTGATGTAGAACTTGTTCGTGCATCCGGGTTTATAGACACAAAGTATCATCTTCCCAGGGATCAAATACTTGCAGACCGTGGTTTCACACTTGAGGACGACTTTGCTACTACTGCATGCTCTGCTGAGTTCATCATACCAGCATTCACAAAGGGCAAAAAACAGCTATCATTTAAGGATGTTGAAAGGTCACGTAAGATAGCAAGTATCCGAATACATATTGAAAGGGTGATAGGTCTAATGAAAAACCGTTATAAAATTTTACAAGGAACCCTTCCAATTAACTGTATTAAATCTTTACGGGATGAGGCGGCAGATGAGAACATTGCCCGCATTGACAAACTTGTTAGATTATGTGGTGCCCTTACCAATTTGTGTGAGGGCATAGTGTATGATGAGGATGTAAAACAATCTTAAGCCGAGTGGAAAATATGGTTGTGAATTGGCTGGCTTGATGAGGCAAAGGTAAAAAATACAATTGAATTTGCTCGTCGATGTTACTGGCATAATAATCTATGATTACATGTCCCATGTCAGTTAGACAGGTACATCAGCATTTTTTGGCCATAACAAGCCAGCCATTTCACAAAAATATTTTCAAAAATATTGTCTGGAACATTCTTCAAGGTACGTGTGAATTCTCCAGGTAAATGTGAAGCCATGTACCTGAATTTCCCGTTGTATTTTATGGGTACAGTCGAGGATAAACTGAGACAATGAAATACTGTGCATAAATATATTATCGTTTATTGATTCAAATGTGATAAAATATTTCTGACTGAATTACTTAAATATTATACATGTATGCGTATATGTCCATACTCTCACCTAGCCAAGACAATTTCTTTAGAAAGTTTCCACTACACTGGCTCATGTAGGAAATGTTGATTTGCTAAAAGATTGATCAATTTTCAGAAAAATATCATATTCTCTTGGTCTACAAAGTGGGACTGGATACATTTTCATATATTTGCTTTAGAAAATTATAATTTTCTTATTGCAAACATCCATTTGTTGACCAACAAGATTACGCTTGAAAACTTATGACTGGCTCTGTTATCGAGGCATTCACTCCAGTGGTAATTTTTCAAAAATAGTCTTCTCTTTGTCTGCAAATGGACATTTCCAAAGACAAATGCTTTGGTCAGGTCTTGTTGAGCTGCCAAAAACCATGTTTAGCTGATGAATACATCCTCTTAAGCCAAAATATAACTTAAGACACCCCCCCCCCATTGTGTTTGTTACCATTTAGACTGTTATCTAAAATTACTGTGACCTTCAGACATGTCCATTTTCAGGCCAAGAAATGAATATTTTTTTAATTGATCACTGGAATGACTGGCTCTGTAAATTTTCAAAAATACTCATTGAATCTCTTGGCCTGCAAATTGACATCTGAAGACCAGGACAATTTTAGATAAACGTTTGCAGGAGGTCCAAAATTATGATGCCAAAATTGTGATACTGTGTTAACCCTTTATTGAACAAAACAGCTTCTGTATTGGTCATGGGGGATGTACATTTGTAGACCCAGGACAAGGCTATTTTTGAGAATTTACCACTTGAATGACTGGCTGGATAACCGAGCCAGTCAATTCTAGTGCTAAATTGTCAAAAATAGCCTTCTTTGGTCTGCAAATCAAGACATTTTATAAGATAAAATTATATATATATATATACAGTGATTTTGATAGGTCCGCATCCTGCATTTTTTACTCATTAAATCTGTCAAAAACCCATTGAAATTACCACCCTGAGTCTGGGACCCATAGATAAAGATGTTTTTAAATGAGGCAAAGTAAGAATGACTCATTATGTTCACTCAGGATCCAGATATTACATGAAATGTGTGTCCTAAGGGACCCATCAAATTAATTTCTATCAAAATCACATATATATATATATATATATATATATATAATTTAATTGTTTAAATGGATTATGAGAGACAAACGGGTGGACAGATGTGACTATAGATGCTCTCCCCTTTTCAGGGAGCATAAAAACCTATGTAAATATTTTACTTGTACTATATTACCTTCAAAGCATTGCCAAAAGCCTCAGGTGAAATTTTGTATTCATCCAAGATTCTATAATATCAGAAGTCTGATAATATAATATTGCCTAGTCAATATACATAGTTATAGTATACATGTGCTACTACTTCAAATAAGAAAGCCGATATTCATATTAAATTGTATGCATAAATATTAATTCCAATTTTCTCAGAGAAAATGTCCATTTGCAGACCAAGAGAAATTTATTTTTGAAAGTGTATCAGTGGTATGACTGGCTCGGATATCGATATGTCTGATATAAGTGTCAAAGAGTTAGTTTGAATATGAATCACACTGACTGGATCAGGGGTTGAAATTAACTAGAAAGGTTAGTAGAAATTGACCAGGGTCCATGTTCTCGAAGCTATCGTTAGGATAACGGCATCGTTACTCCATTAGGTTAACATTGGGTAACGATATCGCTATCATAACGATAGAGCTTTCGAGAACATGGGCCCTGGGCTAGTAACGTTTTTGATTGACCCGCCCAGTGGGCTAGTAACAATTTGATATCTCAACCATTTAATAATGACCAAGCTGAACAAAAAGTGGTTCATTTGCAGACTAAGAGGATTATTTTTGAAAATTTACCACTGGAATGACTGGCTTGATAAACGAGCCATATCAAGCCAGTCATTCCAGTGATACATTTTCAAAATAATCCTCTTGGTCTGCAAATGGACATTTTCTCTTAAAAACTGAAATACACCCATTACATCATACCTTGCCTAATTTACATCATTTTAATTTTTCAGCAGTTTGTATGGTAAAGCCTAAAGTTACTTGTCATATCCAGCAATTAAGGGCTAGTAAATATAAATCAGTACATGTAAGGATAGCAGAATCTAGTGATTACTAGTCCTGCTGATCAGCTGCTCGTCTAGGTTAATTTCAACCCCTGTTAGAGCGTACTACTATGTGAATAAACATTACTAGTTATCATATATTGAAAGATAGATATATAAAATGCTTTTCTTATTTCTGTCGATTTTTCCGACATTCCTTACAGTACCAACTACCTTTAGGTACACGTTTAAGTTTCAAACATTTAAGATGAAACCATTGAATTCTGCATTATGGGTTATCACAACCAATAAAATCATCTACAATATCGTCACTATCATCATCTTTTGATTGACATATGCAGTATGTTCTGTCTGTTTTACCTGTGATGACTTGATTATGGCTACCAGGCACAGTGTTTTCTAATGATCTTGTCAAAAGTTCTGGCATTAGACAGTGGATATAAAAGTTATGGATTGAGCTTAACATAGTGTCAACAAAATGTTGGTTGCATGACACATGGCACAATCCCATGAACTTGGGTGAATATATCACAAAATCACAAATTACCACATCATGTACATACATTTGTAATTGGACTTGACTATAATATGGATGCTGTTCCTTCAGACGATAGCTACTTCCATCTACCACTAACCATCTACCACTAAGCATGCCGATTTATCAGCGAGATAGTCTGCACAGTTTTTATCCCTGAAGTTGTATGGGCATTTAACCTCAACAACTCTCTGCCCATGGCACGAACACTCCGATACAGAATCAGCACTAGCTGCTATATATATGGAAACTCTTGGCATATCAGTAGACCAGTTGAATTGACACGTACGTTTTGGTGACTGGCTCTCATCGCTGTCAAATACTTAGTTAATGCAGTTTTCTCATTTTCTTTTCCCCATTTTACAGCTGGTACATTTAGGCTTTTGGAATGGTCGCTACACACCATCTTGATTAGAGATTCAGCTGGTTTATCTAAGCTAGTGTGCAGAACTTGATGAACAGTGGATGATGTTACACGACCGATCCTCTGCTCATGCCATGTCAGTGAACTGCTCTGCGACCTTGTCACATTATTAATGTAGGCAACAGTCTTTGTTTATTTTCATGTTCGATACAACCTCTACACATTTAGCATGAAGCTCTTCTTTACACAGGTTTTCATTATCATTACTATATAATGACCTTAGACTTGGTGGTACGATGGGATCCGGGGCAACTTCTTTTACCCAATGGAATTTATCCGAATATCCAGAGAATGTGCTTAACACTATAGGCTTATTTCCACAAGCATATAAACTTGTAAGCAATGTTTGCTTTTCAGACTCTGTTGATTCATCATATGTTTGTTGCTTATAAATCCTTTTCTGTGCATGCTGAACACATTCGTCCTTATAAAACGTTATAATATCAATTGTTGCGGCCTGTGCTTTTTTCACGTAGTCCGCATTCCATTTGCATGGGAGTTCTGTGCACGCCTTCGTCGTGTACCCAAGGCGCACAGCAGCTTCAACCTTGAAAAGGATCGCCCCTATGTGCGAACATGATTCGGCCAGCCTGAAAATATTAAAGATCCATTTATGGTACCAGTAAGTGGCAGTAACTGAATCAGTCATTCCAGTGATAAATTTGCAAAACTAATCTCTTGGCTTGAAAATTGACATGGGGGATGCTAAAAAATATATGCCTGTGAGATAAAATGAAATCCCATATGCTTTCTGGAAAATGTCAATTTGCAGACCAAGCACACCAAGAACTAAGAATATCCTGAAATTTACGGTTATCGAGCCAGTCATTCTCGTGGTAAATTTTCAAAAGATACTTAAGATACTCAATTTTCTTGGTCTGGACATTTTTTAAGACTAATCAGCTATCCATGAATTAATATTTACTAACCCATAACAATTTTCACTAACCCAATGGTTGTACATTAAAACTAATCGAAATTTGCCATTCCCTTATATAGTAAGTCATATGACACATGTCAAGCTTCTTGAAGACTTCATTTGTGACAATATTACTGGATTAACCCATACATACTGGTATCAGCCCAAAATAGCTTCAGCAGTAGTCCTGACAAATGTCCATTTGCATACCAAAGCGAATGCTATTTTTGAAAACTTAACACTGGAATGACTGGCTCGGGAACTGAGCCAGTCATTAAATTGTCAAAAATAGCATTCTCTTGGTATGCAAAAGGACCCTTTCTATTAAGAAATCCAGGGTGTAACTTGGAAAGTCGGGTGAGCGTGTAAAAGTGGAAGCAGGCTATAAACCATGACATACATACATACATATATATGTAATTGTCAAACTTAATTTTCTCTCGAGATCATTACTAACCACACGGGTTATTACTAACCCAGGTGGGTTAGTGCAGGTATAGTTTTGCTAACCCGCATGAAATTTTACTATCCTCTGGTCCACGGGTTAGCGTTAAAATCGACTCATGATCATCGCCTGATGTATGATAAATATTTAGAGAATTCGTTTACCACTAAAAGCTTAAGAGAATTTCCTTAGATCGCCACTGAATACCAGCCTTGGTGTAATATGCTGCTATGACTGCTAAATTACTAAAATCAATACTTACCCAGCCATACAATCACAGTGAGCAATGGCAACAGCGCCATCTGTAGATAAAGCCACCCATGGATGATGATTCACATCATTCATCCTTTGAGATGGCTTCACATCAGCTCTCATGACAATATGGGTACTCGTAATGTAGGACGGTTTGACCATCCAGATTTGAAATAATTGTGTGCATCAAGGCTCTTGTATGATTTCATACTGTCCCGTGTAAAGATTCCTGAAATGAAGACAGAACAAGCTAGTATATACCTGTAACTAGTAACTACAAACTTGACCGCTACAAGACTATATAAATGAAAACTATAGCAGAATAAATCTATTAAAGCTTAGCACTGGTAAGCACATTTGGCCTAGTAAAACACATTTTATAAGGCCTATATAGAGCATTGTCTTTGCTTTTCAGTGCCATAAAGCAGACATGAGTATGCAATAATAAGAATAGTGGGAATGCATAGCGTGGTGGGTGGGGTGAATATTAATTGTTAGTTGGGTTCTTGTTGATGCCACCTCCTCCCTAGTGAGACAGGGACAAGGCGATGGGTTGGAACTTCCTTCCCTATAGTAAGCCAATATCACGATATTCTTCTCACATTCTCGACAGGCGCAGATTTAGGGGCCCTCCCCACACAAACACACTACCGCCCAACTGCCACTAACCGAAGAAAAACCCACAAAAATAGATATCCTTTTACCAGTCAGAATTCAGGAAATCGCTTCTTAATCCTTTAGCCACCAGATTCGGTCATGAAAAGCTTAATTTTCCCACAGTCCATTTGCAGACCAAGAAAATAATATTTTTGAAAATTTACAACTGAATGACTGACTCGGTACCGAGTCTCATTCAAGCATATAAATTTTCAAAAAGTATTTTCTTGGTCTGCAAATGGACATATTTCATGGCCTATTAAAATGCACGATGTCATATGAAAGCATCCAGTTTTCAAGATCTTCTCCTAGTTGCTGGTGGCCACCTAGACAGAGTATCCATCTCTACATGGCTTATGCATATAGGCTAGTGACCATCCCATTCAATATTCTCTGAATCCACCCCTGCTCAATGAACATAACTTCATAAGCCTACCAAAATTGTAAATCCTGTCCTCATCCCACTGCTTTGATAAGCAGTAAGCACTATATTCAAAAGGCATATAGTTGATGGGTAGAAAATACATTCAGACATGTGAGATTATATTTATAATTTGCGACTTACCTGCAGTTTCGATTAAGTAAGAGTACAAATCGCCATATTCCAACGACGGCCACGTACATGGGTTGTTTTCCCAAATATCTGCAGGGAGCTTGTATGGACACGTATCACAACCAATTATACGAAATTTAGCGTCATATCGGCCTTTAGAGAGGCTATCCAGGCTTTCGTAGTAATCATAGGACATATTTGCTATGTACTTGTACCGTAAAAACTAACAGTAAACAACAATGTCAGCGCTATAATATGAGTCAAACGACTAAGCTTTTAACGTGTGTCGGCCATCTTGACAAGATAGCTTCACCCCCGCTAAGTCCCGGATGTTGTTGCTACGCGCCCGTGACGTCACGCCGGAATCGAGAATTCGACACACCCAGCTGGTTATCATACTATATCTCCTGTGAGCCAGTGATAATTAAATTGACTTAAACAAATGACAACACTGTGAGAATATTTTCACATGAGTAAACTTAGACTAACACCCATCTGCTATCAGTGCCCCCCCCCCCCCCCCTCCCCCCCCCCCCCCCCCCCAATGCCCACACCCCCAACCAAACATGTACACAGTTATTGGCGCTCAATCGTCTAGAGGTATAATTTATCGCCATTCATACCATCATTAGAACACTTATTTGAGCATGAACAGCACAAATGTTGCCATTCGCACACACAATGACTGAATGACATTCATTAATTCGCGCATCTTGTTCTGGGTGCTGCATACTTTTTGTACCAGAAAACTGGAATTATGTCAAGTTTTGCATGGTAATCACGATCTGTTTGCATTGATCGGTGGTTTCAAAATTCTTGATTTAAGATGTGTTCTGCGGTTTTACCGTGGGTTACAGCAGTTTGCTTGGAAATCATTTTGCTGTTTTCTTCGCGTATCGTTTTGGCCTTCGTTTGAGAGTATAATTTGAAATTTATTATTAAATATACCGCGAATGCTAGACGATATGGTTCTTGGTGTTTTATACATCCGTAGGATCAGTATATGGGTGTATTAATGTCCGCTATTGTTCTTGTCGTCAGAAAATGCGATCTTTGTTGTAGCGTTGCGGGGTGGGATGCTGGAGGGTTAACAATTAATTTATGGTCAATATATTTGAAAATTATTTGTCTGCCTTCCATTCCTGTTTCGTTCCGCTTGTTTATTTTAGGTTTTGTGCTTATTTTATAGGCCAAGCCTACCTCGCCATCATGCCCGGAGTGCCATACATTTGTGAAATTCATTTACAAAGATCATGTCTGTTACCGTTGTTCACGGTGTAATGTCAATAATACGTGTAACATGTTCAGTGTGGCTGGTCGAAATGTTAGTCAAGTTCCTTTCCCAGAAGGATTTGGCTGGGTCTGACGAGGGTTCAGGCGGCTCGAAGTCAAATCGTGAAGCATCCGTTTCGGCCCCAGGGGGTGCTCCACATCCACAACCGGAGGTTTTGGGGATGGCATCCCCTGGCATGGTTTGGACCCTTCCCAGAAGGACTTGGCTGGGTCTGACGCAGGGTCAGGCGGCTCAAATTCAAATCGTGGTGTGTCCGTTTCGGCTCCTGGGGGCATTCCACGTCCACAACCAGAGGTTTTGGGGGTGGTACCCCCGGTGTGGTTTGGGCCCGCTATGCAAGAAGCCTTGCATAGCATCCTGGCCATATTGGTGTTGTCCCTGATCCCAAACGTTGTGGGACAGTCTCTTTCCGTGTTCGGTATGGCTCCCTGGCAGTCCCATCAGGCTCCGGCCTGATGGGTTCTGTCTCTCTGCGGTCACCTCCGGGTGGTCCAGTAGCGGTGGCCGGTCCATCGGGCATGGGAGCCGTTCGCCAGAACGGCTCCAGTGTCTCCTCATCTGGTGACAACTCTTTGGGATTCAGGCTCTACATCATCATACTCATCCGCGGTCTCCGCTACATCGTAGTCATCTGCATCATAGTCCTCCTCATAGTCATCATCATCTATCTCCTCGACTGGATCTTCATAAGCCTCTGGTTCATACATCGCTCGGGGGGTCCGTCGCTGGGGGACAGCTATATAGTAGCTTTAAACTGGAGTCTATAGCATGGCATCCGCAATCTTGAATGCGGCGTGTTTGCCTTAGTGAACTGGGGACTCAGCTTCGCCGACAAGAAGGGGGCAGAGGTCGAGCGTGAGCGTCATAACCAGGCGATGGAGAAGCTGTCTACGGAGAAGTTTGAGTACAGCAAAGCCCTTGAGCATATGCGCCAGAGGGAGGCATGCCGACGCCAACTCCGAGCTCAGGCCAACCAGAGCCTCAAAGAGGCAGATGAGAGTCTCGATGAGTACTACGAGGCTGTATCTGAGCCAATGCTCGATTATGAAGCATCGACAGGTCAGAAGACAGCAGAGCTTATAGTAGTGGTGGCAGCTGCAGCGGTGATGACAGGAGTCGTGCTCTACGCACGCTCAAGCTGAATACCTGATGTATTCGACACGCATACCTTAGCATAGCCAAAGTAAAGTACCGTCACACCTAATGAGCGAGTCCCAGATATGAGTTTTCCGATGTTGAAGCTGAGCCAGTTGCCCTGATTAGGTGGGATGTCCCTGCCCCCGAGGTGGTGACGGCCCTCGAGTGCCGACTCGACGTCGTCGCTTCCACTGCTTAGTCGCAGAAGCGCATATGACTTAGTTCTCTGTCTGTAGAGTTGGCAATCAGCCAGCTCACGTACCTCACCAAGAACATTCGTCTCAGCACCCACAAGCTTGAAGTCATCTAGTTTATCCACCTGCTGGATGGCTCCTCCCTTCTGAACCAGGACCGCAACAGCGACACAGTCCGATGCACCACGATGCAATGTCAGCTCTACCCGTTGGTTAGTTGTGGCTTGGACCTGTTGGTGTTCTCGCTCCACATGCACGATCCGCTGTTTGGAACCCGTTTACTTCAGCTCCTGGTCATTCTCATCATGCCAGACATCAAGTCTTGGAGCATTCATCGTCGCATCTGCTCGCTGCTCAGTGTGCACCCGGAGGAACAGCCTATCCTGCATGGCAGCCGGATTCATGTGTGTGTTCTCGAGGAGGGTTAAGAGTGGAACTGCCACGGGCTTCTCGACACCTGCCCGTAGTTCGACTTGGCCAGTATCGGCCGGCCTACTGTCGAATGGTACAGACATGCGTGCGGAGGATGGTTAGCACTTGGTCGGTGGTAGCCTCGTCTATATCTGGGAGACTAAACGGCAGTACTTCCTGCACCAGCTCTTTCACCTGCAGAGCGGGGAATCCTGCACCTCCGGTGGATATGAAGGGTGCGATGGAGGCCTCAAGCATGAAATCCCAGCAGCAGCTGAGAAGATAGCGTAGAGGGCCTGTGTCAGCACCCACAGTGTCTAGTACATCCAGTATCTGTATGAGACATGCACGGGAAGCCATGACTATCCTGTGGTCTTAAACGGCAAACCAAAGAACCCTGACTTCTTCACCTCTGGTAGCCGGAAGCTGGCGGTAGCACCTGTTTGGCCGTCGACAGTGATATGGCTCAGGCCGAGGGTGCCTATCTTGAGATTCTCTCCATCCTGTCGGAATGAGCTCCGTGGTTTCAGGAGATCCTTAACCAGGTCCTGTGCATAGGACTCAGCCATAACCTTGATGGCCCCAGCCTCATCGACTCCGAGCATACCTCGTATCGTCGCCCTCTCCTTGATGCCCATCCCCTTGTATACAATCTTGGCCTTGTTAATGGCCGATTGTCCTACCGTATCAGTGTTCCCGATGAGATCTCGGGCTGGGATGGTACCTCGGATCTCCCGCGGGTCTCCCTTTTCATCGACGTTTAGGAAGGAGATAGGGGCAACAGTGTCCTCTGAACCGAGGCATGCCTCACCCAAGTGAGCAAGATTGCCTAGCTCTGCTTTCTAGGTCTGAGTCATAGTCATATACAGACAGCTTAAACCTACAAGTCATACCCCCAGTGAAATAGTTGGGCAATGGAGGACCACACAGTCGGCCAAGGGAATAGGTAGCAGTGCTTAGGGTACTGGCCCTCTGCAGGGGCACGCCTTGTGGGTGGTCCACCATTCCCGGGCATTGGCGATCCTCAGTCCGCGTGCTCGACTATGGGCTACACACCGCCCTCTGGCACCCCATGCATCATATGCTGCAGGGGTCTCGTGATCCATCTCTCACTATTCAGAGAGGTTAAACGTAGGCGACGATGATCTCAGCTATTGCACTCGTTGTTAGCCCTAGAACCGCGGCCTCCATTAGTGTAACACGTTCTCCCATGATCTTGGCGGCAACAGTGTAGGAGGCACCACTGAGGGCGATCTTTGGGATGGGGTGAGTTATTCCGAGACAGTGCCCAGCCACCCCACTCACCACTGTAGCGAGGACAGCAGCAGTGGCGGCAGGAAGAACCTAATTTCCCCCTGTCATCCTCACCACGGCCACATTTGCCACCACATTACTGGCCACATGGACTGCCAGAGGTTTTGCTTTGGTCAGTAACTTCTGTGTCTTGGTTCGCAGCAGGTTCTCCACATTCTGAAGACTCGCCTGGCTCTCGGGCAGTTGCTTCACGATCTGTACCATTAACGTCATTGTTTAAGCACTGAGTATACAACGCGGGTTAAACCTCTGCGTACCCTGTCGAGAGAGCTAATAAGATCTTCCCAGTCTGCGTCTGCCAGGTGGCCGGGTTGGTACTCAGGAATATTCATCGCTCTATTGAGACATCTTAAACATGTCCGGTCTCACGCTATGCGAGAAGTACTATGATGTCTTCCGGAGGGAGTTGAAGGACTACAAGAAGAAGACACCGGATGAGCTCGCTCAGCTCTCCGGTGCTGAGCTGACAGAGGAGCTGACAGCTGTGAAGCTCTATCTAGGACTTGGCAAGGGACAGATCTGCTTCCTCGAATACCTTATCATGGGCGGGAGTATTGTCGAGCAGCTCCTGCGAGCTAAATGTTTCTACAAGGATCGGGAGTATCTGTCAGATGTGTTCCAGCAGTTGCAGACCGCCATGGCCTCACCGGACTCAGAGCTGAACAAGGCTCTGCGATACTCCAAGCTGGAAAAAGGATGCGCTGCCGAACCCTCCAGCCCTTGGATGTGCATGTTGGCAGCGGGTATAGGGGCTGTAGGGCATGCCAAGCTGGTTCAGTGTCTCACCGTGGTCCCCACTGCTACTGTAGAGTCAGGATAGTCTTGTAGCTGATGTGCTAGCGGCGGAGTAGGCTGATCCCGAGCGCCGCGATAGCTAGGCCTGACACCACACATAGAGCTACCACGGGAAGCGGTGTCGTGTCGACTGGCTGCAGTGTCTGGACGCCTGGAGCTGCCATGTCGACTGGCTGCAGTGTCAGGGTCGGAACGCATGTATGGCTCGTACTACGTGTAGGTGCGTTTATATCGGTGTTGAAGCCGAAGTGGACACTGGGGCAACTCCCCTCGACTATCATGTTGTTATACCCCTGATTTGGAGGTCCTCGATCATGTTGCTCGGAATCAACCGTAGGTGTGGCGAAATAGCAACGTCAAGTTTGCGATGGGCCTTCTGCAACCCCTGCTGGAACTTAGCAATAAGACTACTGGGGTCTGCCACGATGATCATATCCTCAACGAGACTGATGAACATGGCCTGGACCTCTGCTCCGCTGACACCATCTATGGAATGCCGCAGCTGGGTCTGTGCCGTAAGGAGGCAGTAGCACAGTGCTTCCAGGGATTGGTTGATCCGAATGATCCCTGCTGGTGTGAGGCCTGAGGTGGTGTACTTACACACATCTGGATAGTCTTGCCGCAAGCCAGTGATGTGCATATTTTGCACCAGCGCTCCAGGGTCGGAGTCTGGATCGAACGAGAATGTCGCTGTCTTCTGACGGCCTACTCGTTGGGGGGGTTCGATAGGGGAATCCTGAGTAGTCACGTCTCGGGTCACCGTACATAACCCCTGGACCGCTGTTGTCACCACCATGCCACCGATAGTCTGGGTGAGCGCTGAACTCTCTCTGTAGTCTGCTGGCCGCTGAGACTGTTGAGCTGTGGGTCGAAGTCGTTTGTATCAGGGAGGCTTGCACCCAGCTCATGGAGGATTCGTCGCACCTTGAAGTACATGTGAAATCTGAGACAGCTGACGATGAGCACAGCTTCAGGAGTACCAGAATAGGAGTGAGGCAGGGTGGAACTTACTCCACATTCTGCCGTGGCACACCACATGGCAAAGTTCAGCTGCTGATTCCAGTATGAGAGGTTTGGAGCAGCCATCCAAGTATGAGCTTGCTTCGCATCCTTGATGGTGATGGGGCGGTTGGTCAGCGGTCGTGGGTTGACGGAGAAGCTGGTTCGGAACCGTCCATTCACTGTGATGGAGAACGGTGTTAGCTCTGGTATATCATCCAGTAGACCTCTCAGGCCGGTCAAGGGTGTACCCTGGAGGTGCAGTTGGCTCCGGATGATTGTCGTGAGGTTCAGTGGGAATGCCATCTATACTGGTGTTCTTAAAGCTACCGCAGCACACTATTTGTAGTCGTCTCGACTCCAGAGTAACATCTCGTTTTTTAACTCCTCCATATCAACCCGCCCGCTGGAGCCTTTGAGGTATTGCTGTCGCACTAGGTTTCTCCATGCGGTACAGGGCTTGGACCTTCAATATATGGTGTTACTCTTCATCGGTGACCTGGCCATCCTCGAGAGCTTTGCTGACAGACTCGTCGATAGTCCGTAGCATACTCTGTGCCAGTGCCACGTACTTAGCATGCTTCTCCATCCTCCTTGTGATCTGCCGCTGCCCCACCCCGAAGCCCGTGGCCAAGACAGTGGCGGCTAGTGTCACGCCACCCGGCGGGATGGCGACGATGGCCCCCACCCCTGTAGCGAGAGTGGCCACAGCTGCCACCCCAGCACTGGCTCCAATCACACCCGCAGCAGTGGTTGTACACGCGAGGACGTTGTAGGCTGTCTTATATCGCCTGCACGTTCTGCTGTACTTTTCTGCCTCATGGACGAGATTCTGTCTGATGGTATCTATCTGCTGGAGTCGCCAGCCATGTACTGTACCCCCCTCATCAGCAGTCAGGGAGGGGTATATTTCTGGTTGCTTCCGCCACTCTGATTTTGCCATAGTATACCTGGAGATTAAACCTGCATCACCTGCAGAATCTGCTCATGAGTCATAGAAGGGTTCATTTTGGAGAGCCTGGCGAACCGTACCAGCTTGCTGGTTTCGAGACAGACCTCTCTTAGACAGAGGTCATCCAGCACTATGTCGGGTGCCAGTAGCTTTCTGAGACATGACATCTGGAACTTCACCGTATCAGCAAGATAGTAGGTCCTCCGCTGGATGGTTTTCTTGGTCTTACACTTCTGCGCCATCTCCTCTTTCCACTGTATGACATCTGGCTCATCCTCGTCTGAGAAGCCACCTGGCTCATCCTCGTCTGTGAAGACATCTAGGTCATCGTCATCTGTCAAGACTCCTGCGTCCCGCTTACTCTCCTCCAGGAGGGCCTGCCAGTATCAGAAATTTTCACTGTTCCTTCACCTCCTTGCAAGGCTTGCGTTCTGTTGATACCAGTTCTCCCGCTGTAGTCGTTCTCCTTCTTGTTGCAGTGCGAGCCTCTGTTCATTTAAGGCCTTTATCTGTGCAGGGGTCATGAAGGGGCGAACCTCTTTCTTCATCATCTCGGCCAAGGTCAGATAATGCTGGTATGATATCATGTCAGGTCAATGAGTAATAAGAGTGTAAACTCTAAATGGGCATCTGATATCCCATCCGTGCTGGCATATATGTTAAACAGGTGATTTACAGGTGTGAACAGGCTAGGACTGATAGCTTTCCATAGGTTTCTGTTGGCACCTGGGAGATACTCTATCACGTCCCGGCCGACTTCTACTAGTGAGCTGCTGTGTGCACTGGCTGGAGGTTGATGTAGCATATCGGCGTGTATGTATGTTGTGCCCCGCTGGGGCACCTCGAAAAGGACCCATTCTACACGGTACTGTACCACCCGTCTCCCCTCTAGAGAGGGTGAGATATGTTCTCACCACCGGAGAGCAGCAGTCGGACAATCGGCATGGTTATATCTCCTGTTTAAACCCCTTCTATAGCGTGCTATGGAACCCATATTTGCTCACTCGACTGGTCTTGCTGACCTGGCAGATGTGTACGCAATTGATGCTGCCAAGGTAGAAGAGAGCGATGGCAAGTCAATCGCCCTACAGTACGAAGCAAGCTCAAAGGCATTCTCCCTCCACCCCATTGGTGGTGATTGGGTGGAGCTGCTCACAGACCTCAAGGATGTGACGAAAGAGCGCCTGGGTCGCAACATAGATGGCCACAAGATCGTGTTTCGGTACGATTTCCCGAAGAGGAAGTACATCCTCGAGCCGTTGATTGCGCTCTCAGATACAGAGGTGGCAGACATCAACTCCCTAAATAATGACAGCGGCTTTCATCTGGTCAAACCCTATTCGAGCGGTGCCCCGCCGATGGCCCACGATGGCCTGCTATTGACCCTGGCAAAAAACCTGCAGTTCATATTTGAGAAGAATGAAGTGTGGAACCGCGCTGGACCCTTGGGGTGACTGGCAAACATGGTTGCTCCTATATAGGCCTCTCGCAGTCATTCACATGGAGGTTACTCCCCTCTCCACTGTTGTGAAAAATCATGGGACAGTTCGAAAGCTCTACAATCGGGGATCATCCTTCCTCACCTACATAGGTGAAGGTGTCTCCCTGACGAGGGTGGGTCACCGGATCGGGGTTACGGGTGGAAAGCTCCTGCTGCGTCGTCCATTCGATGGACCAGAAGAACCGGTTAACCTCCAAGAGGGCACCCTACGGGTAGATGGTGTGTCACATGTCTCCAAAGTCAAGGGTGTTGTTAAACTGCTGCAGCGAGTCGGACTCACTAGCCCGCAAACGACTCATATAGTCCTTAGCCGTTTCTTAGCTGGCGGCAGAGTGAAGCAGCCAGCCCCTGCCCCTGAGGGGAAGAAGATCACTCTCGATCCGGATGTTTTAGGGCTCGATCTGGCACAGATATTTCTCGAGGGTTTCACTCTGTTCAATTTAACTCTTCATATATAGCCATGATTCTCATCATACTGCTCATGCTGGCGTCTACAGCAGTGGCACAGGGCACTGAGACTGCCATGATATTGGATGCCAAATGGGCCCACTTCCGGGATGACCCCCAGTACAATCCTTGGGTCGACCCCTTGCTGAGAAACATTTACGACCGCTTTCACCCACGTAAAGAGATCAAGTCTGTCTGCCACTTCTTTACTTTAGCCTCCTCCCAGGTGAGCGTTGTTAAGGTAGATGGAAGCCCCTATTGGTGGTCCCATCATGCCGATGTGACTCTGGCAGAGACTACGTGTTTGTCTGAGCCTACACACAATGGAGAGAGGGCAGCACTGTGGTTGATAGCGATCAGTGGTGTATATCACGGGAGGCTTGTCTCTAATTGGGCGTTCAGACCCTGGTAGTAGTAGTGTGATACTACCTCCCTGGCAGCCGTTCGGCGATCCGTGGTAGCCCCCTCAACTTACGCCCCAGGGATTGAGAGGGCGGTGGTATCATGGGTAGTAGTGTCGGGATTAAAATGATACAACATCCCTCAACTGGCAGCCGTTCAGCGATCCGTGGCCCCCACCGCCCTCTCAATCCCTGGGGGCCTCCATTTAGAGGCATACCAACCATCTGTTTCAACAACCCTGGGCCTCCATCTAGAGGCATACACCAACCACATGTCTCACCAACTTATGCCCCAGGGATTGAGAGGGCGGTGGGGGCCATGGATCGCCGAACGGCGGCCAGTTGAGGGAGGTGGTATCATTTTGACCCCGACACTACTACTAGCCCTTTATAAGGGTGTCTCATTAGAGGAGGTGATGTCTGTAGCACAATTACATGCCGACTCGTCTATACCGATTTCTATCTTCGCGATATAGCAAGCGCACTTAATCCTGTTGCCGTCACAAACTTACTCAATCTAAATTATGCCACAATGAAGACCTCTCGCTTAAACATCACAAGGACTCCTAGGAGCTCTGGCCCAGGAAAATCATATGGCTGGTGTATCTGCAGCGAATGGGCAAGCTCCTGGGAAGATCATAGAGAATTCCACTGGAAAAGTGGTGAGTGTTTCCAGTTTTAAGTGACCAATCCAAGTTTTTTCACTTGCAGTCCAAATATCAGATTGTCTTATTAACGGGTATATTATTCTCAATATCAGAATTACGTCCCATTCCAGTTGGGAATTCATGTCAGATTCTTGATAGTGTTTTCCAAAATTTGGAAGTAGTAGCTTCTGTACACTCCGATACTGCTCTAGCCGAGATGTAGGGCTGACACGGGTCCGGGTGGTGTTGCCTCCCATTGACATCCCTCATATTTGTGCGGACAAATGAGGGGGAAAGCGCGATCTAGACTATAGATGCCTTCGCATTCTATAAGTAAGATGGCAGAACCCAAGCGAGCGCAGGGGTTCTCAGTGTCTTCACAAACCTCTCTGGTTGGTAGATGAGTTGTTTGACCCTCACTTCTGGCTGTCGTAATCCAGAATTTATCAAAATAGTACATCTTGTAAGTATTATTCGAAGTAGAATAAAAAAAGCATCCGCTTTTGTTTCTATGAGAATTATTAATACTTACCAAATGTACTATGGCCCACCTCAGTCCACCCCGCTGAGGTGAGGCTGAGCTGCTTAAACTGTTTTTGTTATGCAAACACAAAATAAATCTGTCTGTACCTGGGAAGTGGCTGGGTACCTGGCGCTAATGGTAATTCCTGGACACAGGCTGAGCATAATCCAGGAGTGTTAATCCTTGTTAGTTATTTTGAGCTAGACTTTCAATAATAGACATAATAATAGTACATGTACATCTGGTAAGTATTAATAATGCTCGTAGAAATAAAAGCGGATGCTTTTTTGAAGCACCTATTGTCCAATCTGGATCAGCCTAGCAGACTGAAGATCACCTCTTTCCTCCCCACCGCTAAGAAATACCAGACCGATGGGCAGTAGGTCATTATTACCGTTTCATCCACAATGGTAATCTATCACCTTAAAATCTATAGTTCAGACTGTCTCTTATGATGTCGCAGTAACATCAGCATCGCCACGAACCAATGACGTCATAAACATCCCCACCACTACATTCCTTATCATTCTTGAAGTCAGATAAGCCAATCACACTTGCAAGCTATTAAAATGAGAGATTACACCTGTAAAAATGCCACATCAAGTATACCTGAAAAGTCTCTGTAAACGAATACATCGCAGAATAGCATTCTGAAGTACCACCATGGACCTGTGATGACTTTCTCATTCCGTTCACCAGACTGGAACATTTAAAGAAATATCTTTAAAAAAGCACTGCATATCAGACAAGCGCAATCAAGCTCTGTCTGCAATGCCCTCAGCATCGAAGGTGGGAACTTTGTAGGTCCAAAAACACCATTACTAAAACCTAGAGTTCCCTCCCCCAACATACAGTCACTGATACAACATCAAGTTCTACACAGGCCAGACCACCAGTATATATACCACAACAGGAGACGAAAAGCCAAATTTTCTATCCGGCTCACCAACGTCGATACATACTGTTTCCTGTGAAGCTATAAACACTCTAGACTCACTCCTGGATGAATATGACACAATTAACGATAGCAGATCTACACAAGGCACAAGATCTCACCAGAACCATTAGCATAGATCACACATTCAATAGGGACTCTCCAGTGTTTTAGCGGTCCAGATGGAGAACAATCATGCACCAGACCCAGCCTTGGACAGTGTTCAACCATATGAAACTTCAAAATGATCACGTTAATCATCAATCAAGCTGTGCTTTCTTATCACCTTCATCTCTCGTACTTTCATATACATCTCACCTACCTTATATAATACGATCTCATCCATCTATAACATCCATTTTAATTTAAAATATACTCAGGTTTCTCATCAGTGGCATCCATATGTCTGCCTCACTAATAGGAGATCCCCCCAAAAATTACCAAGGCAGGACACAAAAATTCTTGCCATGTAGAAAAACTGCCTCTGATGAGTTCTACATACAGAACAAAACGCTGTAAGTCTGTAACTTTAGGTTAGTTATACACACCTGAGCACTCGCACATAGAGACAAATTTCTATGTTGCACACACGCCACACAGGCACATATGCACACAAACACATGGCAGTATACCAGTTTGCACAGATGCATAAGGACAAAGTGCATCATCCACACAGCTGAAGGTTTCAGCAAACGCCCACCATTGTGTACTGGTCATTGTGTACCGTCAAGCAAAAGTGCACCTGCGAAAAACCATGGCAACCAGAAAAAATGTTGGGCACACCAAAAAATGCATGCGTAAGCACACTGGCAAAAAATATTTGCACCGCCAAAACACAGTGCATCGCCAAAATTAGCACTGCATCGCCAAAAAAAAGTGATGCGCGGCCAAAAACACAATGCCCATATTTAATTATGACCCACCTAACTTCCATTCCTCAACTGTCGGGGTATAAAAGGAGATGAAAATTGCAACTCAAACCATTCAGACTTCGGTCTCACGACTGAGAACAAGCGTCAGGCTTTACACTGCCCCACAGATATTTAAAACTAGATTGCATCGTTATCAATCTTGATATTTCAGTATCTGAGTTTAATTTAATGATATCTTTGCAGGAACAGTGTTGTTTAATTTGAAACTAATTTAGCTGGGAGCTGTTGTTGTCTATAGAACCAAAGCAAGATCATGTTGATTCAATTAAAGAAAGTGCTTCCTTTCCAATTGATAGCTTAAGTTTTACCGAGCCAATCTTCATCAAGCATGTTTCCATTTGGGGTTCAAATAATCTTATTAATTTTGGTCTAATGTAATATATGGTCATGGTGATCCAGTTAAGGAAATTGTATTGTGTCTGCATGATGATACAAGTCCTATCTTAATCAAAAGGCAGGTGTTATCTTGAGCCGCTTCATGCATAGTGATATTGTGTGTTATCTCCTCTTTTAGCTGAATAGACAGAAACATGACTACTGTAGAGGTGAGTGCTCGACGAGTCCAGGTGCAACTCGCCAGATTCCAGTGGTAGAATGAAGATCAGCTCAAGTGGGCTGGCATGCCGCCAATGCAGTTCACAATGTTAAATCAGGCAGCTCTTGTGGCCTATATATATGTATATATATAAATATATATATATATATATATATATATATATATATATATATATATATATATATATATATATATATATATATATATATATATATTATTATTATTATTTTGTTTAGACATGATTTAACTGGATAAAATACTGTTTTAGCTATTACTAGTAATAAATTTGATATATATGAATACAAGCTCCATTTAGCGATTACCCAGTTTAATGTCATAATGTGCTACCAGGTTTTAGCTCTGTATAAACCTTTTTTTATTGAATCCTGGCCATGTATGTCCAGTGGCTTGCCGAAAATATAAAATATCAACCTATCACTATATAAGGTTAATTCCTAATTATCCCCTTGAAAATGAAGTTCGAGGGTATATGGGAATGTTCCCGTTCGTACGTAACTATATGTACGTGATTAATTGGTTTCGATGCAATTACTTGTTAGACTAAATGGATTTTCCCCGGATTTCCAGTTAACTTTTTGGTTTAGATCAACATAGCATCTTAAATCTCACCATGGCTTCACCTTATTGGGACTAAACAAGGAAACATGATTACATATACATGTATCAACCAGAGGGAGCGCACTGATATTGAGCTCTAAGATTAAGGTATAATACTCTATTGTTTCGGGTTAGGTTTTTGGGGGTTTTCAACATATCGTTTCATATGTAAGGATTGGTTCAGTCTATTGCGAATAAACTTGGACACATGGTTACATATATCAACTAGATGGAGCACAATCCTATTGAGGTCAAAAGTCAAGTTTACTGTGACCATAATATAAGTCTCAGGATTGGTTCATCCTACTTGAATTTCTCTTGGTCACATGTTTACCTATATGGAATACAATGATATTGAGGTCAAAGGAATTGTAACATTTGTGTAAAATGCAGACATTTACTTTAACCTTAAGTTTGCTTCTGCTTAGCGCACCTGGCCTTTATTTCAGAATTGGCCATTTCACTTCAAGCGTA
The DNA here is from genome assembly GCA_034401795.1 of Chaetoderma sp. LZ-2023a. Taxonomy (NCBI): domain Eukaryota; kingdom Metazoa; phylum Mollusca; class Caudofoveata; order Chaetodermatida; family Chaetodermatidae; genus Chaetoderma; species Chaetoderma sp. LZ-2023a. The sequence continues at coordinate 97,727,542 of CM067371.1, forward strand.
GACTTAGGTCTCCCTGGTACTTTTTGATATTTCTAAATACATGTATCAACCTTCACTCAATAAAGCTCAGACTAGGTTAGTTAGGTGCCCCTACTGGGCAGGGAGTCAGTTGACAGTCTGGCGGATGCCAGCCCCAGCCTCGTGTATGCGCCAGCTGTCACTTTCTCTTTCTAGTTTATTGGCCAAACCACATGCAACTTTAGTTTATTTTGAAGCTAATTTTTACATTTTTTGTTGCTCAATACTTGATAATTTAGTGATTCAATGATGACTGAACACGTTAAGTCGCCAGAGGCCACGCCGTTACCAAACCATCAGGTGCATTCGAACTATTATTTGGCGCCTTGAATTCTAATCACATTTTGTTTTATTGTCCACAGGTTCCTGTTATGGATATGGTACACAGTTGTGATGGAATTCTCTCCACCATTGTCCCCTTACTTTGTTAGCAAAAAATCTATGGCCAGAGTGGCTTGACGCTCCGATAAGGAGTAAAGCTTACATGTATCACTACCCCGTGGTCCCAAAAGTATTATGGTGGAGAAGCATGGTGAAATGGTGATCTACTGAAGAGCGTCTGAGATGGGGTATACCTATGCTAAAGGTTCAGGTATTCTACAGGAATGTGTGCCAAAAATTTGTTCTCTTTGATGGTGGTGCATAGGTAATTAATTTATTCATCACTAATAATATTATGCTCTTGAGTGTTGAATACAATTCGTCTTACACCTGGATGATGGTTAAAATACGGATTGTCTCTCTTGGATATATTGGAGATATGACATCATAATCGACCCTTTGTTTATTATTAACAATTCATTATGTCCCATCTGTTTTCTTCTAAGCAACTATCCTTATCACGGTTTAAAATTACTTGCTTCCCTGTTTATTTATTTTTAAGTTCACTAATTATTAAAAAAACTCATTGTCTTTGTCTTATGGCTTTTCAAATATTGTCTGCTTGTGTCTCTTGTGGAAAATTCTTCAAGCTTAAGTTTGCCCCCACCCCCTGTACTAAATGCAGTATGTGTGGGCCCATTCTTAAATGTGATGTTTGTAAACAGTTGGAGGAGGGTGGGGGTTGAGAGGACTTATTCTCAGACTTTATTAAGTTGCTTGCTAAGGAAAGGGCGAGTGAGGAGGAGAAGCGTGTCAAGAAAGAACACGAGGGTGTATGTGGTGGAAAGAGTAAGAGGAAGGCCACCACGGACACGGAGGCCTTCCGTCTTGAGAAGATGGGGTGTATGAAGATAATTAAGGACCTGGTACCAGAGTTGCTTTGCGGCATGCTCCCTGGACCAGGTAATTTGTTGCCTTCATCTGCCCCTGGGCAGATAGTCCTCGCTTCTGAATCTGACTTCTATGATAGGGGTTTACCAGTTTTCACTTCAGATTCAGAGTCTGCTCCAGTTGATCACGGCTTGAGGCATGCTTCGCCAGTAGATCCAGAAGCAAGAGTGATGGCCTCCAGTTCCCACTTTACGGGTTCCATGGAGCAGCCTCCCACTTGTGGTACCGTATCCTCTTATGGTACATTTCCTGGCCATTCTGTGTTAGCGACGCTAACCCGGAGTCTAATCTTTCTGGCCAGGAAGATGAGGACTATCTGCTGGCGTCACCCGATGAGATCGTGCCCATGAAAATGGACGAACCTGCACCCCTTACAGGGAGCATGGGCGGACTTTTCCATGGAACTCCCGGACCATCGTGTTGTGCAGTTTACCCATGACTCCGGCTCCTGGTTTAGCTATGGCTCAAGCCATGTCCGTCCTCACGGGCCCGCACAGTTTTACCCATTTGCCTGGGTTATCCATGGCTCCAGCCACAGCTCTGCTTGCGAGTGTTGTTGAGGACGACGAAGGCCTGCGCCTAGTGTAGCGCTCACTGAGGAGGACTGGCCTGATGCCTGCCAATGGCTGATAGGTGTTAGACAAGAACTCGACGTGGAATCGGTGGTGGCTTCCCAGTGTGGCAGTGCCTGCGATGAGTGCCATGCCATCTCTGGCGCTAGCCGAGCATATTGTTGATTTGTTCAATAGACGTCTGGTGAAGGACCCGCGTGAGGTGTCATGGTGCCGTCTCAGTCCAAAGAGCCATCCAGGATGGAATAAACCTGGCTTTGGACTATATGATGCAGTCAGTCATTAGAAGTGTCTTGGCGAGGCGTATGTTTGCGTTGAACAACCTGTGCCCGTCTCAGGACCTGTACAATAGGCTGCTGCGGACACCTATATCAGGTCCTGGTCTTTTTGCAGGTGAGGGATGTAAGCACCTCCATGAGACGGTCACCCTAGTGAACAACCAGGGGGCGCTACACAAACAATTCAAAATGCACATGGGGGCGCGTTCATGCAGCGCCCCCTGCATTCCGTCTGTAGCAGGCCAGAGGTGGCGGTGGTCAAGTTAACGGCCAGCCACTGGTGCAGCATAGGCAGCGGCCATTCCAGCACCAGCCTGGTTGGGGTGGTGGGTGTCGCAGGCCGCTATGCGGCAGCCCGCACATCATGCTGCACGCAGCGCTGGCAGGGGCGCACGAGGATCTGGTCACGTTAACCATGCCTGATGGGCTGATTACCACAAGGATCACTCTGACGCTGCCAGAGACAGTGCCGCTCTTGCACTAGTCCTGTCCATCTCTCTCCCTAGGTGCACCCATGGGAGGTTACTTGGCCTTCCACAAGCAAGAGTGGGAGCGGTTGACACGGGATCATGTAGTCTTGCGATGGCGTTCAGTCAGATACCATCCTGACTGGATACTTGGTCTGCCATATCTACGGTCTCTGGACTCAAAATCCAAGGGATTCAGATCAACGGTTGTGTATCGAGGAAATAAAATCCCTCATACAAAAAGTAGCAATTGAACCAGCTCAAAATTAACCGGGCTTCTACTCAACCGTGTTTCTGGTAACAAAAAGCACTGGAGGATGGAGACCAATTCTCAACCTCAAGCCATTGAAGAAGTTCATAGACCCACCAAGTTTCAAGATGGAAACAATCAAAACGGTGTTGGCGGGGTTGAAGAAAGCAATGTGGACAGCGTCAATAGATCTGACAGATGCTTATTTCCACATTCCAATTGCGAGGAGTTTTCGTCGGTTCCTGAGATTCGCATTTCAGTGTGCCAGTGGGAATTCAAAGTTCTTCCTGTTAGAATTTTGACAGCTTGGGTCTTCACCAGAGTGGTCCTTGCTATCACAGCATACCTCCGCAGGAGAAACATAGCAGTCCACACCTACATAGGCGACTGGTTGTTAAAAGCACACGATCGGGAAAGTCTATCAGCAAATCTGAAAATAATTTTGAAAACACAGATCTAGGCTGAGTAATCAACTTTCAGAAATCAGAGCTGACTACATCCCAGAAGTTTGTTTACCTGGGCATCTTCTTCGATCTAGAGATTGGATATGTTTACCCCTCTCAGGGGAGAGTACAGAGACTCATCTCAGTCATACAGTGTGCAACAGTCGCTATGTGCTGGCACAGGTTTACTTGAGAATGCTGGGGTTGATGGTTTCTCTGGAGCCAGTCCGTCAACAGGCAGTTTTGCGCAGGCGACCTATCCAGTTATTTTTCATGAGACAGTGAACCCAGAGTTCAGGATGACTGAATTCAAAAGTGGCAGTGTTGGAGCCTCTTATTCACCACCTCCAATGAAAAGAGAAAATCTCCGGGCGGGGATGATGCTCACCCCACCCTCACATAACGATGTACACAGATACATCAATGAAGGGATGAGAAGCTTGCCTGATCAGTCACAAGAATATATCAACCTGCTGGAATTACGAGCAGTAATCCTAGGCCTGGAACATTTCTTAGAGAAAGTCCGGGGCAAGATAGTTCTGATTCGATCAGACAATTCAACAGTAGTGACTTACATAAATGCCAGGGCAGAATGAAGTTGGCCAGTCTCTGTATGATGAAATGGAAAGTGCTTTTCCCAGAGTCTAGATCATGTGATCACCTTTAAAGCAGTTCTTATTCCGTAAAGGCTAAATCTGTTAGCAGATTCATTGAGCCGAAGGATGAGTGTATTCCCTACGGAATGGCAACTAAGTCAATGTGTGGTAGACCGTCTGTTCAACAATTGGGGGGACAAACCCAACATAGATTTATTCATAACGAAGTAGAATGCAAAGATGACGACGTATGTCTCTCCGATTCCAGATTCGAGCGCTAACACAACATATACGCTAGCTATCAGTTGGGAGGGAATTATGCATACGCATACCCGCCAGCAATCCTATTCCAAAAATTCTTCAGAAAATCAGACAAGAGGAGTGCCAAGTCCTTCTGTTCACCACGAATTGGCCAAGTTGATCATGGTACACGGATCTGCTGGGCCTTCTGGTCTGCAATTCGTTTCCTCTGCCTCTGGTGGGCAATATTATCTTCCAGGGCAATGCTTTTCACAACAACCGGTCAATTGACTGCATGGATGTTGTCAAGGAATCCACAATTAAGGAAGACTCTTCTGAGCAAGCAGCCATTTTCATGGCAAAAGCCAGAATGGGTGTCAACCTCCAGAGCATATAATTGTAAAATCAATAGATTTGCAGAATGGTGCTCAACAAGATCTATTAATCCAATGGAAGCACCTATTCAGGTAGTAGCAGATTTCCTTTGTCACCTGTATGATACCTACATCCTTAAACCTAATTATATTGCTGTATATAATTCAGCATTAATGTCTGTTATATCTTACTTGGCTAAAGCATAGTCGCTGAAATACCTGGGTCAGCCCATTATTTTACCAGCTTTGACTAGATATAATCATAATTCAAAAGCATACAAACAAAGTACCAAGGAATGGCTGACGGACCCAAGTTGGTTCTGGTTGTCATATATTGAACCCCATGGAGGGCATCCAAAGATACCATTTCAAGGTGAATTGTGGAATCCATCCAATTTTGTCACTAATCCACCACTGGTAAACAAGTTGACATGGCCAAGGCTCACAGTGTCTGTGGCATAGTGGCTTCCACCGCCCTGTTTAATGGGGTGCCTGTGGATGACATTATGTCAGTATCCCAGTGGCACTGTGAGTCAAGGTTCACCAACCATTATCTCTGTGTCACCACCAACTCTCTCGCCTTATTGATTTTGAAAAAATGAACAGGCGCATATAGTATAGATGTTTCCTCACTGTCTCCAAACAGCACATTTAATTATGAGAAATAACCACTTCCCTATTGCATCATTCTTCACCCAGGGGGAAGACAATGTCCCAGGAAAAGATTAACAAGGTCAGTCTTGTGTTGTGTTGTTTCGTTTTTTATGTCACATTACCCATTCTAATATGTTGATGGTTTGTGTTTTTTTATGTGGGTCCCCCATGAAAGTTACAAAAATGAAGCCTTTCGTTCGATGTCTTTTAATACTATGGCACTAGTACGTAGAGAGCGTTTAGGATATTGAGGGCGAAACGAGGTGGTGGGTGGGTGTGATGAGTGCATATGACAGACGGTCAATACTCCCAACCATCGGTTGTGTTATCCGATGTTCAAATCATTTCCTGGTTGTGTTTTTATACACAACTTCAGATGTTCATGCTTCCAAACGCAAAATAGCTTGACTCTTCAGGGGATGAGCTGTTCTTTGGACCTCGCCAAATTCACTGACAAATTCTGGCAATATCAAAGTGTTAGGGAGGTAAATAACTCTTGAAGTGAAATAAACAAAGTCACAGATTTCCTTTTTCAAGGGAGAGTTGATACTTACTCCCTAAAACGGACCCGGCTTCTCCGCCCCACAGAAGCTCCGTCTTCAGGTTTGCAAGTTGCATTATGTCAGCCAATAGTACAAGTATGAGGAAGTGACAGGTTGCGCATGCGCTATGTTGGGGCTGGCATCCGCCGAGCTGCTAGCTTACTCCCTGCGCAGTATGGGCACCTAACTTTTTTTTTAATCTGAGCTTTATTGAGTGAAAGTCGATATTTAGAAATGTCAGAGCGTTAGGGAGGTAAGTATCAACTCTCGTGAAAAAAGAAATCTGTGATTTCGTTTAAATTATTGGAACTAAGCATCGTCATCAAGTTACCTCAACCCAGAGCAGCAGCACAGACATTTGATGTCAAGGTCATTGTGATCTTGATACAAAGCTATATTACCAATATCCTGTCAGTGTAACACTTGTCTTGTCTGTTTATCGGTGTCCAATCTCGGTTGAGCTAATATCTCAGCATGGCTTCACCCTATTGGGATTAAACTTGACCTCTTACAACTTTAAGTTTTTCCATTTAGCAAATCATTTACATTTATATTTCAGACTTAACTTAATATTACCAGAACTAATCTTGGATACATGATTCCCTATGCAAAAAGGAAGCTACGGCCAAGTTCATGGTCATCATAGCCGTGATATTTGACCTCTGTCATGTCTGCTTTTTCAACATTAAGTTTTTCAATTTAGCAAATAATTTACATTTATATTTCAGGATTGGTTAATTCTATTGGAACTAAGCTTGAGCGCATGTAGGCGTGCACGATTATGCAATTTTTAGCTCGACTTTACGAAGTAAAATGAGCTATTGCGATACCCTGCACGTCGTCTGGCAGTGGGGTTGTCCAATTTGCGTTTAGCTCAACTTTTCTGTTTATGTCTAAGGTTTGGTTAATCATACTTAAGCCAAACATGGACACATGCCTCCTTATAGTGAACCTGACAAATACACAATTATGTTGAGGTTAAAAGGTCAAATGTCAAGGTCAATTTTTTTCAACATGAACATTTTCCGTTTAGCTCAACTTTTCTGTTTATATCTCAGATTGGGTTAATGATACTGGACCTAAATTTGGACACATACCTCGTTATAATGACACAGCATCACACAATGATGGTTTGGTCAAAAGGTCAAGGGCACTGATATGCATGGCGACCTGTAATCCGTCATCCATCCATCAATTTTAAAACGCTACTCATTAACCGCTTTGCAGATTTCAACCTAATTTGGGTGGATGGACCCTATGGGGGTAGGCCTCAGAATCCTTTATACAGAATTTTGATTGGTCAATTTTTTGGGTTAAAATCGTACATTTTATGACAAATTTATCAGAAATTGTCAAACCACTGCTCCTCATTAATCGCTTGGCAAATTTCAACCTAATTTGGCTGAAAGGACCCCTAATGCTTTTGATTTCAGTATATGTACACAGAATTTTGATTGGTCAATTTTTTGGTGAAACCATTAGATTTTATGAAAAATTAACCGGGGGTTGTCAAAATGCTACTACTCATTAACCGCTCAGCAGATTTCAACTTACTTTGGCTGGAAGGACCTTATGCGGATATGCTTCAGATCTTATATACACATTTTTGATTGGTAAAGTTTTTTGGGGAAAATAGATTTTATGAAAAATTATACGGAAATTGTCTAAACACTACGTGGATTTTATCCAGATTTGGCTGGAAGGGTTCTATAGTGGTAGGCTCTAGAACTTCTATTCAGAATTTTGGTTGCTAACTTTTTCCGTGTCCATTTGGATTTTTTAGCTCACCTGGCCAGAATGGCCAAGTGAGTTTATGCCATGGCAACCATCCGTTGTCCTTTTCTCCGGCAACTTTTGCTTTAAAACGCTACTCATTAACCGCTTAGCAGTTTGAGCCTAATTTGGCAGAAGGACCGTAAAGAAGTAGGCTTCAGAACATGTATGCAGAATTTTGATTGACCAATTTTTCCAGTGGCCATCTTGGATTTTCAGATATGATAAAAGCCTACTCTTCATTTACTACTAGACCGATTTCAAGCAAACTTGGCTGGAAGGACCCTAGACTGGTAGGCTTCATGAACTTGTATACAGAATTTTGATTGGTCTATTTTCTTGGTGGCCACCTTGAATTTTCCGAAAAATGTCTGAAAATTGTTTAAAACGCTACTCTTCATTAATTGCATGGGCAATTTCAACCAGATTTGGTGGCAAGAATACTAGGCTAATAGGTTTCAGAATTGTATACAGAGTTTTGATTAGTCAAACTTTTCGCTGCCCATCTTCGATTTTTGACAATTTCTGGAAATCGGTTGAAAGCCTATTCATTAATCATTGGGCCGATTTCAATCAAACTCAGTGGGAAGGAGCCTAGATTAGTATGCTTCAGAACTTGTATACAGAATTTTGATTGGCCCTCTTGAAATTGCTGGAAATTAGTGCGAAATCGTTTAAAACGCTACTCATTATCTTCTTGGGCAATTTCAGCCAGACCTGGCTGGAAGGATACTAGTGTGCAGGGTTTCAGAACTTATGTACAGAATTTTGATTGGTCAATTTTTCCAGCGGCCATTTTGATTTTTGAAAATTTGTTAAAAGCCTACTCATTAACCACTGGGCTTACTTCAATAAAATTCAGTGGAAAGGACCCTATAGTAGTATGCTTCAAAATTGGTATACAGAATTTTGAATGGACAATTTTTCCGGTGGCCATCTTGAATTTTCCGGAAATTAGCGGGAAATCGTTTGAAATGCTACGCCTTATTAACTGCTTGGGCACTTCAGCCAGACTTGGCTGGAAGGATACTAGGGTAGGACGTTTCAGAACATGTATACAGAATTTTGATTTTTCTGCCATCTTGGATTTTCTGAAAATCCATTAAAAGCCAACTCATTAACCACTTGGCCAATTTTCGGAACAATGGCTGGAAATTGTTTAAAAGACTACTCATTAACTGGTTTGGTTGAGTTCATTCAGACTTGGCTGGAAGGACCCTATGGTGGTAGGATTCAGAACATGTATGTACAGAATTTTGTTTGGTCAATATTTCCAGCGGCCGTCTTGGATTTTCCGAAATTTTTTGGAAATTTAAGACTACTCATTAATCGCTTGGCCGATTTCAACCAAACTCAGCTGGATGACAGACCCTAGTATGGTACACTTCAGAACTTGTAAACAGAATTTTGACTGCTTGATTTCTTTGGGTGGCCATCTTGGATTTGCCGGAAAATGTGAATTAGTTTAAGACGCTATTCCTTATTAACCCATTGGGCAATTTAAACCAAATTTAGCTGGAAGGATCCTATAGTGGTATTCTCTAGAAATTCTATTCCGAATTTTGATAGGTCAATGTTTTGGTGGCCGTCTGATTTTCTGGAAATTATCTGGAACCATTTAAAAATGGTATTCCTTAATCAATAGTCCAATTTTAACAAAACTTGGGTCGAACAATCCTGTGACGGTAGGCTTCAAAATCTCAAATGAGAATCTGGATTGGTCTATGTTTTTGGTGGTCATCTTGAATTTGCCGAAAATTATCCATGTCTATTTAAATGCAAATGGTTCAAATGTTAATAGTCCAGGCGAGTGTCACAGGCCCTTGGTCCTCTTGTTTAAAACTTTCAAGAACCATTTAAAACACTACCTCTTAATTAGTGGGCCAATTTCAATGAAACAGGTGGAATGATCCTATGGTGGTTGGCTTCAACATATCAAACAAGAATTTTGATTAGTCAATTTCTTTGGTGGCCATCTTGGATTTTTTCCGCAAATTATCCATCATGTCTACCGGTATTTAAATGCAAATGGTTGAAGTCCTAATGGTCCAGGTTAGTGTTACAGGCCCTTGGGCTTCTTGTTGATAGCGTCTTCTATATTTATTTTATGTTTGAAGTCAAGCGTCAAAGTTCATTGCATAGTCATAAAGTCGAGCATCATGGTTGCATTGCAACCATATTTCTGGTTATAATTGCGATTATTCAATTAATTGATACTTAACGCTTATCCACCCAATGTCAAAAACTTTTTAGAGAGAGTGTAATATATATATATATATATATATATATATATATATATATATATATATATATATATATATATATATATATATATATATATATATATATATATATATATATATATATATATATATATATATATATATATATATATATATATATATATATATATATATATATTGGTGTATGTTTGAGAAACAATGTTACTTTGTCGTTTCTATCTTAGCAATACAACTTTAGAAAACATTTTGACTGAAAATAATTACTACATCAGCATGCAATAAATTTTAGTCCAATTGTTTTCAAAATATTGAGTGTGTTTCATAATGGGGTTATTTGAAAACTTCTTTCACAGGAAGAATGTGGTTAAGATCAGTTGAACAAAAGTAGGTAGCCATTTCATTTTGTTACCATTAAAAGTATTAATCAACCTTGTGTAAAATGAGCTGAATTTTAAACATGATGAATATGTTTTTAAACTGTAGCACTGATCATATATGTTAGCATTGATTGTTTTCAAAGTAAACACAAAGACTATATATTAACATTTCAAATGAAGCGGATGAAATATCTTAATGCAGCACTGCATAACAATTATGCTCCAGCTAATTCACACAAGTGTGGTGGTAAAGGACAATGCAATGACAATTGACTCAAGTCCTACCATTTTCCTACAGCAGGCAGATTAAAATATATACTAAATTGAATAATTGTGCAGGTCTAAGTACATGGTTACCTATAATGTTAGGAAGCAGCATGATAACATTGATGTCACACAGGTCAAAACTCAAGTTCGCTGTGACAAACAGGAGACAGGTGGGACATTTAATTCTGCAGAATTCTTGTTGACCAAAACAACCGTACAAAAAGAGAAAAAAGCTGGCGATTCCAATTGAACTTAGTGTTAAGAATTATGGAGTACATGTTTTGAAAAATTTTCCTGCTTTCAACCATCATAACCATGTCTCCATCTTGGATTTGTCTAGTTAGTTAAATCGGTGAATATTTTTTCATAGTACAGAATTCCATTTAATTTTGGAACTTAGGGCGTGTTCTTACTGGCGAGTTAATCGGGAGTAATGCCATACACGCTGGTTAAATCTCTAGTGAGAACACAGCCTGATACATTTAGATCTGCAATAATTAGTTCAATCCATCCCGTTATCTGTGTGAATGCATGCCTGCTTTGTTACTAGTTATATGTATATATATATATATATATATATATATATATATATATATATATATATATATATATATATATATATATATATATATATATATATATATATATATATATATATATATATATATATATATATATATATATATATATATATATATATATATGCCATTTCTCTAAAATTCTTTACTGCCTGTTCATGGTTGAACATTAAATTTTATATTTCATCCAACGTTTTTTGTAATCTTCATTCAGATTGGCTGCCCAATACCATCCGTAAGTTACCAACTGATGACCTGCAGTTTTGATTGTCACTCAACGTAATCTTTAGCTATGCCACAGTGATTATTAGGTCGACTTTACGAAGTAAAACGCGCTGTTGTGGTACCCTGCGTGTCATTGGTGATGGTGTTGTCGCATCGTCCAGCCTTTTATATTAGCAATCTCTGATTGTCGTTCTTGTTGTATCTCATGTTTGGTTAATAATACTGAACCCAAACTTGGTCACATACTTTCTTATAATGACATGACATCACACAATGACCGTAGGGTCAAAACGTAAATGCCTGGGGCTGTTTTCAACATAAACATTTTTATAATTTCGGGGGAACTACCAGCTTGTCCGACCTATAGCTTCAAGACTTATATGTACGATCGTGAACCTCAGTATGTGGATGCATCTTATGTAGACGATGTGTGCTGTGCAAAAGTAGGTCAGCCTCAGGGCTGGGGTCAAATACTTTCAAAAGTATTTTAAATACAAATACTTTAGAATTCTTAAAATACAAATACAAATACTTGTTTTTTGCAAAGTATTTAAATACAGATACAAATACTTAGGGAAGTATTTAAAATACTTGTCAAATACTTCTTACATGTCTTATAGAAGACCAAAGTATGGTACAGATGTAACTCTAGTGATGGACAGCCAGACCTTCAAATTTACATGAGCACAGATACTTATAGATACCCAACTAAGGGTGCAAAATGAAACAAGTATCATTTTATGAATGGAAATATTATGTAAGGAAAATATCTATGATATCAGTATCTTATTTTTGACATTTTTGTGGATGAAATTATTTGTATACCATATCTATGGTCAAGTTCCACGGGTTAACAATAGTTAAATATAGTTGACTAAATTGCAGCCAAAGTTGAAATATTAAACTGGCTAGTAAAGTTAGTCAACCAGCATCCTGAATGGTTAATACAAAATTATATCAAATTCAAAATAGCAGATAAACTTAGCTTTCCACGTTTAAATGCACATAAACAGTCATGTAAATATTTCAATATCGAATTTAAGTTTGATGAAATTATACTTTCCTGATGTACATGTATGGCAATGTTCCCGAGGCCTATTCCCTTCCCACTATATCTCAAACCGACGCTGTTAGGCGCTTAATCATGCTACATGTAACATACTCATTGTCATAGCATCACGGCCCACAAAATAAGACACAAATCTTGCTTTTCTGGCGAGGCTTTCAAGGTTGTGGTGTTTTGTATAACTGAAAATTGTAGTTGCAAAATTGCAATTCCTAGGGGAGAGTATAGAGAATACATATTGATACAAAATCATGTGATTATTTTTTAAACAATTTGACTGAGTTGTTGCTGCCTATGACTATAACACAGCCAGTCAAATTATTTTTTAAATACTCATTAATTTCATGTATATTACCTTTGAAACACGGTTTTCTAACCCTTGCACCGAGAAAATCCCTGAAAAAACTAAATTCTTTACAGCATAAAACGTATTCTGTTGACTAGTTTGAAATTCATTTGACTGGAAAAATTAATTTCAAAATATTCATCAGTTTTTCTATATGGTTGCCTTCAAAATGCGAAATGGGGAATTCATCAGTGAAAGGGTTAAAGTTTAGACAGAAATGGAATAACATTAAACAAGGTTTATTTAATAATTTTGTTTATTTATTTAGATCCTTGCTGATTATTCGTAAGACTATCTCATTTAAAGACTTGCATTCAAATTCTTGCCAAAGATATTCCGATCTTTAATTTGAAAACCAGTGTTGCTGTATCCCGCTGCTGTCTAAGAAAAGCAATAATATTTCCAAAATGTACACCAGTATTACTTCTACAATTAAACTTTTAACATCATTATGAAAAGGGATAATTAACCGCCATCTAAATGAATGCAATGAATATAAAATTCATGAGGAAAATGGTTAACACTCTGCTATAGAGTCATGCAAGCTAGTACAATGAAGGTGTTGTTAATACCTGACCAGCTCTACCTAGGTTGCTTTAAAAGGAAATAATTGCCCAATCCATTACTGATAAGACACTTGAGATTTAGACCAGCTAAACAAGTTTCTTACTAGCAATCTATCACAGGTTTATTCAGTTAACCCTTTAATGGTCTAGCCAACCCAAACTGGTCTCTGCATTGCTCTTGAGTATTGCCCATTTACAGGCCAAGAGCAGACTATTATTGAAACTTTACCACTGGAATGACTGGCTTTGTAAGCAAGCTAGTCATTCCAGTGGACTGGATATATTTATTACCTTTGAAACAAGGTTTTTAAAATTTCGATATGGATGGGATAGCAGGATTTATTTATTTTAGTTATTTATTTATTTAGATGTGTTAATACTATCTGATTCAGTTGTTTTCTGGAAACATTTATATTCAAATTATACCCAAAATATTCAGAACTTAATTTAATTGTATGTTTCTGAAATTTCAGAATCCTAAGTTTCATTCCTTTTCACTTGATAACTGGTCCTCCTACTGAAAAGCAATGCTTGTAGGCTGCTGCTGTCTAAGAAAGCAACACTATTTCCAACATCAACATGATCATTTCTTCTACAAATTTTAATCCTTTGACATAAGTACAAGAAAGGATAATTAAACCCACACACCCACCACATCTAAATGAATGATTTGAATATAAAATTCATGGTGAAGAAGACTGGCATGAGTCCTGCAAGCTAGTATAATGGAGGTGTTGTTATAATCTGACCAGCTCTGCCTAGCTTGCTTTGAAAGGAGATAATTGCCCATTCTATTACTTATAAGAATTTGAGAATTAAACCAGCTATACAAGACTCAGTCAGGAAGATTCAGTTAGAGCAGCAGTACAGTGCTATACATTGGTTTAACCCTTTGACCCTCAAATTTGTTCAGAAAATTTCAAATTTCATTAGCAGATGTCCATTTGTAGAACAAGATATGGCTATTTTTGAAATTTTACCACTGGATTGACTGGCTCAGTTATCGAGGCAGTCATTCCGGTGTTAAATTTTCAAAAAGAGTTCTCTTGCTCTGCAAATGGACATTTCTCAAGACCACTGCATAAGCTGTTTCTGGCTGATATGTGTGTTAGGTTTAGGGAATTATCATGTAACAGCAAGCAAAGGCCAGACAGGAACCAAAGCTCATTTCATTCTATATGCATTGATAATGTGGAGTACATAAAACAGAGAACATCATGTGAATATTTTGAAAACCATTTGACTCAAAGTTGTTGCTGCCTATGACCACAACACTATACATCTTTATCCCCCGAATTTGTTCAAGAAAACTTCAATCTTCATTTGCAGACCAAGAGAAGACAATTTTTTAAAATGTGCCACTGGAATGACAATTCAATCTTCTTTGGCAGACCAAGAGAAGACTATTTTTGAAAATTTACCACGAATGACTGGCTCGGTTATCAAGCCAGTTTTTCCAGCGGTAAATTTTCAAAAATAGTCTTCTCTTGGTCTGAAAATTGACATTTCCTCAAGACCACAGCAGAAGCTGGTCTTGGCTGATTTTGGTGTTAAAGGGTTAAGCTAAGTTACTTTCAAAATATTCTTAAGATTTCACTCCCATTTTCTTTAAAAACAGAAAATTGATGATGACATGTATGAAGTGTATGAAAAAGAATTTTAAAAATAATTTCAAGGCAATTTGTAACTATTTATAAAAAGATTAATTATCTCTATTCCTAATGAGATGTAGTCTTATGTTTTTATAATAAAAATATCATTATACTATTATTGGGTCATATTTTTAACGCTGAAGCCCTAGCAACTACATTTCAAACCATACTATTTATTATTTTGACAAAGATTCCACTGGAGGTTGTTGCTTCTTAAGGCAATGACTATCCAGTTAAATTAATCATAAAATATTCAGCAGAATATGTCATGCAGAGTTACAGCAGATATGAGAAATCTGTATTAAATTTTAATTTTCACTGCATGTACAATTGAATGTAAAGAATTTATCAGAAATAGACAGAAGTATTTTGAAAAGTATTTGAAAATACTCAAATACATTGACAATATATTTAAATACAAATACTTTTGCCTTAAATACTTTTCAAATACAAACACTCAAATACCTGAGAAATGTATTTAAATTACTTCAAATACAAATACGTTTGTATTTGACCCCAGCCCTGGTCAGCACTACCTACTTTTGACCTCCTTTTCATGGTTCACTGAACATTACAGTCTACAAGCTTGTCTGGGCCATATTTTTTAAGACATGTACGATTATGAAACTTGGTATGTGGATGCATCTTATGGAGAAGATGCGAACTGTGTAAAAAGTAGGTCAGCATGACCTACTTTTGACCTACTTTTCACGGTTCATTGAATATTACCGAAAATCTTTATCCAGGCTGTAGTTTTTGGTATACGGGAACTAAACTTGACATGTCGATGCATCTTAGCGAGGTGTGCATTGTATGAAAAGTAGGTCAGAATAACCTACTTTTCATGGTTTGCTGGACATTACAGTGTACAAGCTTGTCCGGGCCATAGTTTCAAGACCTTTATATGTACGAAACTTGGTATGTGGATGCATCATATGGAGCAGATGCGGAGTGTGTCAAACTATGTAGCGTGACCTACTTTTGACCTTTTCACAGTTCATTGAATATTATCGAAGATTTTTGTCCTGGCTGTAGTGTCAGAGGTTTTAGATATACAGGAACTAAAGGTGATATGTGGATGCATCTTAGGGAGGTATGCAGTGTTTGAAAAGTAGGTCAGTGTGACCTACATTTGACCTACTTTTCCTGATTCGATGAACAGTACAGAACATGTTAGTCCTGGCTATAATTTCAAGAGTTTATGGCATACTGAAACTAAACCTGGTGTATGGATGTATTATATTCTAAAGGTGTGTTGCATATAAAACGTTGTAACCTACTATGTAGTGATCATCTGGGATAGATCATCTCCCTGTGAGGAGCTGATTAATGTCTCAAACTCTACAGATGTGACTGACTTGACTCATACTTTCAGCTTGCTGTTTGCAAGTAGTAGTCTCACTAGTAGCATCTTCATTGCAACTGGCCTGACGTAGGACATATCTAGGATCTTTAAGAGTTTAATTATGTCGAAGGCTTGTGACATCTCGATGCCCATTTTGTGGAAATCCCAGTTGTTGAACATGACTACTGACACGCATGCATTGAGCCCATACAATGTGTGTGCATCTGCGGCCATGTTTAAAGGCACTTGTCTCGGATACGGCATAGAGTATCATTGGAGAGGATTTTCCGTATGCTGTGGAGGGGCACAATGGCTGAGTTGAAGGCGAGATGGTTTCTTGGGCTTGGGTAACGCGATGTGGGTGCCGTGGCCTACAGCATCGATGGGTGCATAAAAGCTGAATTGATTAGGTTCGTGATTGGTTTTGACATAATGTCATTTGCGTTTTTCAATAGTCCATTACTCAGTACCTGATGCACGTCCATTTTGCAGCACTTTGAGTGCTTTCTCATCTTCCACTGTTTTACTTGGTGTTAGTAATGGCCTGTGAGTGACTTTTATGGGCAGTGGAGATGTATCACGCATCTTGTACGGTGTATTGTTTGAAATTATGCTGTATTGCCATCCATGTCCGGTGATTGTGTTTAGATATTTGCGGTGTAGTGGGGTGCTAAGATTGTGCTATTTTGGAGGTCTGCCAAAATTGGCATATATGTTCGTCTATATATATATATATATATATATATATATATATATATATATATATATATATATATATATATATATATATATATATATATATATATATATATATATATATATATATATATATATATATATATATATATATATATATATATATATATATATATATATATATATATATATATATATATATATATATATATATATATATATATATATATAGAAACTTTTCAGATGGGAAGCAACGAAAAATGTGTTTGGAACGACACAAATCCAAATAAATTCAAGATGGTCACCACCTCAAAATGATGTCTTGTCTAAAATATGTATATCTCTGCATAGACTTAGCCGATTAAGACAAACTTGTCTATCATGAGAGTTCTTGAGATGGCCAATCAAATGACATTGTTTCGTGACCTTCAGTCGTCATGTTAACAAGGCAAGGTCAAGGTTAATCACTAAAATCCTTCGGTAGGAAGGCCAATTAAGACAGACTTGGGTTCTATCATGATAGTTCTTTGGGTGAGCAATTCAATGGAATTGGTTTCATGTCCTTCAGAGGTCAAAGCAAAGTTCAAGGTCAATCCCTACCATCCATTAATTCGTACAAGTATCTTAATTATGGATATGTAAGTTTCAGACAGGACTTCATATTAAGTCATGGTCCACTTAAATTTATGAAATTGCGTTCATTCCAGATATGTTCTTTCACCACCCATTTGAAATGTTTCTAGACATAAAAGGCATTATCATAGCCTTCCCACTTAATAATTAAGTTACACATAAACGTTACTCCATGTTCTTTTCTTTTTCGGGAGGAGGCAAGGTAGACACCCACTATTCGTATGAACAAGATCCACATATGCCAACTTCAAAAGGACCGCAATACTGATTCAATATGGATTGGCCAAAATGTGTATTCTGTCAAGACGATAGAGTTGGAGGGTTATTGTGCTGTCCAGCCAATAACACAAAATCCGACAATATAGAAAATGACTGCGGTCTTGCTCCACTGCTTTTTCAATACCTAAATTTAGGTGTTCTGGATCAAGGAGATGGTATGTCCTTGACTTTATTGCGTCATGAAACAAAATGGCATTCATCATGCAAAGCCATGATAAAGAAATTCAAGATCAAATGAGTACAGCAGGCCACCAAGAAGCACGCTAAATATACACGCAGCAAATATGAAACATATCCCACTAAGTTTTTCTTAATTGCACAACAGAAACAAATGCTGAAAATGCATTTAGACAGGTGATGACAAAAGAGCTGGATCGTCGACTAAAGGAATATCCTAAAGTATTAGAAGTGTGGTTGAGTGGTGGGGATCTGATAGTCCAAGAACTGAAGTACCACAACCCGTGCGAACTCGCTATGCCCATGAAGTGACTGCTACTCTGTATGCCGAGTATCGACTATCACTTGCACCTGAGGATACCCATGATTACATTGACACCTGGACTGCAAAGATGTCTGCAGACCCTTACTTTGGTGTTCAATCAGAGAGGTGAAGTTCACCATTTACAAATCAAGCCTGCCTGGACTTTACGCCCTGGTTCATAATGCCACTATGCTAGATGGGTGCCAGTCCACATCCACGACACTCACACTATCAAAGCTGCATTTTGAGGTAGCATCTGAGTTTGACAATGGCACTTCATAGTCAAGAAAACTGAGCAGCGATTTTTGAACTTGACAGTTGATCAGGCTCATAAGCAGAACAACATAACAATCAAGGTGGTGGTGATGTAATCAGGCAGACACACGATGCTGAAGCTCTCAAGCGGTAGTCTTGCTTCACCAGAGGTCGTGCGCATCATTACCGATTTCGAGGCATCCATCGATTGCACCAGCGCTACAGGACAGACAACCCTAAAGCCACATCATGCACAAACAAAGGTGTTCCAAAAAAGCTTATCAAAGATATCAGATCATTGGAGCAAGTGTTCACTGCTATGTGCAATCGCTTTGCAGTCGATGGCAAGGTTATCTGCCGCTGACACATAATGAAGGTCCTCCTAGAAGCAGCAGTTGTATGAATACAAGAAGCAGGCTTGGAGCAGTACGAGACGTATGCCAATGATAGTCTGATGGCACATACTAAACCCATATTCCAGCTAACCGAGATGAACAAGCTACATCTCATTTCCCCTACAACCACCAGGCAATTCAAAACAACACAGGAGAAGGCACTCCAAGACACTTGTTTACAGCTATCCCAAATATAGCCAGTGAAGTACGTGGATGGAAATTCCGACAAATTATTCTCGCATGAAAACCAGATGCATCCCCCATTTCTCAGTAAAATGGGAATCTCTGATCAAACATGAAAAATGACATTGTCATTGTTCTTGAGAAGTCTGCAAACACCACCCCAATATTACAGAATCAAGCTATCAATGTGCTGTTAATAGATGGGGAAGCACTTGTCCATTACCTGCCATCGGATAGGGGCAAAACATTTTCTGATTACATGCATGGAAAATTCTTCCCTCATCTGTCTGGTGCATGATCACCACCTGCCCGTGGATATAATCTTTGATATCTATACAGAAGACAGCTATAAAGAAGGGGTGTGAAAGACCAGTGGAATAAGTGTGTGCATCGAGGCATCCAGCAATTTACCTTTGTGGAATGTATGTATGATTACTGTATTCTGCGGCTGTAGTAGTAAAAACATCCTACAGCTTAATCAGTCCTTCCTCGTTTTTGCCCACTGTGTCTTCCCCTCAGCCATTAATCCTTAGCTTCCTCAGCTCCATTCTTGACTTGAGGGTAGCGAGTCCTGCTTTCTTGAGGTCATCCATAGTATGCTTAGCAGATTTATGCAATGATGTCCTCTCCTGGCTTTGTATTTGCTGGCTCCGAGTAGTGCGAATTCCAAGGCTCTCGGTGCTGGTGTCTCTTCTGGCATCCTTAGCACATGGTCAAATATGGACAGTCTGCTAGGATACTTTTATAGACAGCGACAACGTATTACACATCTTGTATAGTGCATCGTTCGAAATTATGCATAGGTGTTTGTGGTGGCAGGCATCGAGTTTGTCTAGAGCTGCCCAGTTGTTACAGTTATACAGCATCAAGGATACACAGGTTGCATTGTATAAACGTAGCTTTTTAATCAAGGGCATCTTTGATCTCTGAACCCATAGCTTTCAGAAGGACTGGAAAGCTATGTTCCTCATGACGCAGCGTGCAATAATGTCAGCAGTACTGCAAAGCAGGGATCCCAGGATTTTGCTTTTCCTCCATGGTTTGCTGCCACAAAGTGGATCGTCATTCTCTTTAGTTTCATGCTTTGTAAATAGGTATATGTGGGTGAACTCTGTTTTGGATTCATTCATAGAGATTCTCAATTTTTAGTTTGCTTGCATCAGTAGTAGGGTCAGGAATAAAATGATACCACCTCCCTCCAGTGGCCGCTGTTCGGCAATCCATGGCCCCCACCGCCCTCTCAATCCCTGGGTCATAGGAATCTGAGACATCGGCCACACAAATACATACAATGCCCCATGTCTCTAAATGGGACGGCTCACAGAAAAAGGTGGTATCTAAAGCCAGTCTAAACGCTGGGCCCTGCCCCGCTGTGATCCGCGGCTCCCACCACCCTCTCCGGTGTAAACATACGGGACGGCTATTGCACTCTATGTAGACTCAGACAAACACGTAGTCTCTGCCAGAGTCGCATCGGCATGATGGGACCACACATAGTGTCTTCCATCTACCTTGACAACGCTCACCTGGTAGGATGCTAAAGTGCTTAGCATTTGCACCATGGCAGACTCTGGCATGTTCACATGTTACACAGAGAATCTATTGCTGAGCGGGTGTCTCCAGCAGAAAACCACGTCCTACCCTCTCCACACCATAGAAGTGGCAGACAGACTCGATCTCTTCACGTGGGTGAAAGTGGTCGTAAATGTTTCTCCGCAAGGGGTCGACCCAAGGATTGTACTGGGGGTCATCCCGGAAGTGGGCCCACTTGGCATCCAATATCATGGCAGTCTCAGCGCCCTGTGCCACTGCTGTAGAAGCCAGCACGAGCAGTATGATGGGAATCATGATCATGGCTATACATGAAGAGTTAAACGGAACAGAGTTAATCCCTTGAGAAATATCTGTGCCAGATTGAGCCCTGTTCCATCCGGATCAGTAGTGATCTTCATCCACTCAGGGGCAGGGGCTAACTGCTTCACTCTGCAGCCGGCTAAGAAATGTAGCTCTAGGACTACATGAGTCGTTTGCGGGCTAGTGAGTCCGACTCGCTGAAGCAGTTTAACAGCACCCTTGGCTTTGGAGACATGTGACACACCATCTCTCTGTAGGATGCCCTCCTGGAGGTTAACAGCTTCTTCTGGTCCATCGAATGGACGATGCGGCAGGAGCTTTCCACCTGTAACCCTGATCTGGTGACCCACCCTCGTCAGGGAAACACCTTCACCTATGTAGGTGAGGAAGGATGATCCCCGATTGTAGAGCTTTCGAACTGTCCCATCCCTTTTCACAACAGTGGAGAGGGGAGTAACCTCTATGTCAATGACTGCGGGAGACCTATATAGTGGCAACCATGTTTGCCAGTCACCACCAGGTCGAGCGCGGTACAACACTTCAGTCTTCTCAAACATGAACTGCAGATTTTTGTGCCAGGGTCAATAGCAGACCATCAAGTGTCATGGGCGGGACATTGCTCGAATATGGTTTGACCAGATGAAAGCTGAGGTCGTCATTTAGGGTGTTGATGTCTGCCACCTCTGTATCTGAGACCTCGATCAACGGCTCAAGGATGTACTTCCTCTTCGGGAAATCGTACCGAAACACGATCTTGTGGCCATCTATGTTGCGACCCAGGTGCTCCTTCGACACATCCTTGAGGTCTGTGAACAGCTCCACCCCATCACCACCAATGGGGTGGAGGGAGAATGTCTTTGAGATTCTTCGTACTGTAGGGTGAATGACTTGCCATCGCTCTCTTCTACCTTGGTGGCATCAACTGCGTACACATCTGCCAGGTCAGCAAGACCAGTCGAGTGAGCAAATATGGGTTCCACAGCACGCTATAGGAGGGTTTTAAACAGGAGATATAACCATGAAGAATGTCCGACTGCTGCTCTCAGGTGGTGGGAACGTAATCTCACCCTCTCTAGAGGGGAGATGGGTGGTACAGTACCATGTAGAATGGGTCCTCTTCGAGGTGCCCCAGTGGGGCACAACATACATACACGCCGATGTGCTACATCAACCTCCGGGAAGTGCACACAGCAGCTCACTGGTAGAAGTCGGCCGGGATGTGATAGAGTATCTCCCAGGTGCCAACAGCAACCTATGGAAAGCTATCAGTCCTAGCCTGTTCACACCTGTAAATCACCTGTTTGACAGCCCCTCCATTAACATATATGCCAGCACAAATGGGATATCGGACGCCCATTTAGAGTTTACTCTCTTATTACTCATTGACCTGACGACAACATGATATCATACCAGGAATGTCTTACCTTTGCCGAGATGATGAACCCCATAGAGGGCTTCCCCTTCATGGCCCCTGCACAGATATCTGCCTTAAACGAACAGATGCTCGCACAGCAACAGATCTGTCAACAAGGAGAGCGACTATAGTGGGAGAGCTGGTATCAACAGGCTGCCAGCAAGGCAAGGAGGCCAAGGAACAGTGAAGGTTCCCGATACTGGCAGGCCCTCCTGGAGGAGAGTAAGCGGGGTGCAGGAGTCTTGACAGACGATGATGAGCCAGATGTCTTCACATACGACGATGAGCCAGGTGTCTTCACAGACGAGGATGAGTCAGATGTCATACAGTGGGAAGAGGAAATGGCGCAGAAGTGTAAGACCAAGAAAGCCATCCAGTGGTGGAACTACTATCTTGGTCATAAGGTTCCAGATGTCACGTCTCAGAAAGCTACTGGCACCCGACATAGTGCTGGATGACCACTTTCTAAGAGACGTCAGTCTCGACACTAAAAAGCTGGCACGGTTCGCCAGACTCTCCAAAATGAACCCTTCTATGACTCATGAGCAGATTCTGCAGGTGATACGTTTAATCTCCAGGTATACTATGGCAAAATCAGAGTGGCGGAAGCAACCAGAACTACCCCTCCTTGACTGCTGACGAGGGTGGTACCATCCATGGCTGGCGACTCCAGCAGATAGATGCCATCAGGCGGAATCTCGTCCATGAGGCAGAAAAGTACAGCAGAACGCGCAGGCGATATAAGATAGCCTACAACGTCCTCGCACGAACAACCACTGCTGCGGGTGTGATTGGAGCCAGTGCTGCTGTGGCAGCTATGGCCACTCGCTACAGGGGTGGGTGCCATTGTCGCCATCCCGCTGGGTGGCGTGACACTAGCTACCACTGTCTTGGCCATTGTCTTGGTGGTGGGGAAGCGGCAGATCAGTAGGAGACTGGAGAAGCATGCTAAGTATGTGACACTGGCACAGAGTATGCTACGGACTATCGACGAGTCTGTCAGCAAAGCTCTCGAGGATGGACAGGTCACCGATGAAGAGTACCACCATATATTGAAGCTCTAAGCCCTGTACCACATGGAGAAACCTAAAGTGCGACAGCAATACCTCAAAGGCTCCAGCAGGCGTGTTGATATGGAGGAGCTAAAAAAACGAGATGTTACAGCGAGGTCGCCTCGCTGGTCTCTGGAGTCGAGATGACTACAAATAGTATGCTGCCTGTACGGTAGCTTTAAGAACACCAGTATAGATGGCCTTCCCATTGAACCTCACGACAGTCATCCGGAGCCAACCACCATCCTGGGTACACCCTTGACTGGCCCGACAGGTCTGTTGTCTGATATACCAGCGCTAACACCGTTCTCCATCACTGGATGGACGGTCCCGAACCAGCTTCTCCGTCAACCCACGACCGCTGACCAACCACCCCATCACCATCAAGGATGCGAAGCAAGCTCATGCTTGGATGGCTGCTCCAAGCCTCTCATACTGGAATCAGCAGCTGAATTTTGCCGTGTGGTGTGCCATGGCGGGATGTGGAGTAAGTGTCAACCTGCTTCACTCCTATTCTGGTACTCCTGAACCTGTGCTCATCGCCAGCTGTCTCAGATTCCATGTGTACTTCACAGTGCAACGAATCCTCCATGAGCTGGGTGCAAGCCTCCCTGATACAAACGACTTCGACCAACAGCTCAGCAGTCATAGCGTTTTAGCGGCCAACAGACTACAGAGTTCAGCGCTCACCCAGACTATCAGTGGCATGGTGGTGACAACAGTGGTCTAGGGGTTATGTACGGTGACCCGAGACGTGACTACTCATGATTCCCCTATCGAACACCCCGACGAGTAGGCCGTCGGAAGACAGCGACATTCTCGTTCGATCCAGACTCCGGCCCTGGAGCGATGGTGCAAAATATGCACATCACTGGCTTGCGGCAGGACTATCCAGATGTGTGGAAGTACTTTGTCCCACACACCACCTCAGGCCTCACACCAGCAGGGATCGTTCGGATCAACAGTCCCTGGAAGCACTGTGCTACTGCCTCCTTACAGCACAGATCAAGCAGCGTCATTCCATAGATGGTGTCAGCGGAGCAGAGGTCCAGGCCATGCTCATCAATCTCGTTGAGAATATGATCATCGTGGCAGACCCCAGTAGTCTTATTGCATGGTTCCAGCATGGGTTGCAGAAGGCCCATCGCAAACTTGACTGCTATTTCACCGCACCTATGGATAATTCCGAGCAACATTATCGTGAACAAGTCAGGGGCTATAACAACATGATAGTCAAGGGGAGTTCCCCCGGTGTCCACTTCGGCTTCAACACTGATATAAACGCACCTAACTGTAGTACGGGCATGGCAGCACATACAGTTGTTGCGACCCTGACACTGCAGCCAGTCAACACAACGCTTCCCATGGCAGCTCCACATAAAGGCGTTCCGACTCTGACACTGCAGCCAGTCGACATGACACCGCTTCCCATGGCAGCTCTATGAGTGGTGTCAGGCCTAGCTATCGTGGTGCTCGGGATCGGCCTACTCCGCCGCTAGCAAATCAGCTATAAGACTATCCTGACCCTACAGTAGCAGTGGGGACCACGATGAGACACTGAACCCGCTTGGCATGCCCTACAGCCCATACACATGCTGCCAACATGCACATCCATGGGTTGATGGTTCCGCAGCGCATCATTTTCCCAGCTTGTAGTATCGCAGAGCCTTGTTCAGCTCTGAGTCAGGTGAGGCCATGGTGGTCTGAAACTACTGGAACACATCTGACAGATACTCCCGATCCTTGTAGAAACCTGCTCGACGATACTCCCACCCATGATAAGGTATTCGAGGAAGCAGATCTGTCCCTTACCAAATCCTAGATGGAGTTTCACAGCTTACAGCTCCTCTGTCAGCTCAGCAATGAAGGGCTGAGCGAGCTCATCTGGGGTCTTCTTGTAGTCCTTCAACTCGCTCCGGAAGACATCATAGTACTTCTCGCATAGCGTGAGCCTGGACATGATTAATATGTCTCAATAGACAGATGAATATTCCTGAGTACCAACCCGGACACCTGGCAGATGCAGACTGGGAAGATCTTATTAGCTCTCTCAACAGGGGATGCAGACGTTTAACCACGTTGTATACTCAGTGCTTAAACAATGACGTCAACGGTACAGATCGTGAAGCAACTGCCCGAGAGCCAGGCGAGTCTTCAGAAGGTGGAGATCCTGCAGCGAAGCAAGACACAGAAGTTACTGACCAAAGCTAAACCTCTGGTAGTCCATGTCACTAGTAACGTGGCAGTGAATGTAGCCATGGTGAAGATGACAGGTGGAAATGAGGTTCTTCCTGCCGCCACTGCAGCTGTCCTCGCTACAGTGGTGAGTGGGGTGGCCGGGCACTGTCTCAGAATAACTCACCCCATTACAAAGATCGCCATCAGTGGTGCCTCCTACACTGACGCCGCCAAGATCATGGGTGAACGTGTTACACTAATGGAGGCCGCGGTTCTAGGGCTAGCAACGAGTGCAATGGCTGAAATCATTGTCGCCTACGTTTAAAACCTCTGAATAGTGAGATGGATCACGAGCCCACTGCAGCATATGATGCATGGCGTGTCGGTGTTGTAGCCCATAGTCGAGCATGTGGACTGAGGATTACCAATGCCCGGGAATGGTGGACCACCCACAAGGCGTGCCCCTGCAGAGAGGGCCAGTACCCTGAGCACTGCTACCTATTCCCTTGGCCGACTGTGTGGTCCTATGCCCAACAATTTCACTTGGAGTATGACTAGTAGGTTTAAGCCGTCTGTATATAGCACTATGACTCTGTCACTCACAGACCTAGAAAGCAGAGCTAGGCGATCTTGCTCACTTGCCCGAGGTTCAGAGGACACTGTTGCCCCTATCTCCGTCCTAGACTTCGATGAGAAGGGGGACCGACGGGAGGTACCAACCCAGTCCGAGATCTCATCGGGAACACTGATATGGTAGGACAATCTGCCATTAACAAGGCCAAGACTGTATACAAGGGGATGGGCATCAATGAGTGGGCGACGATGCTCGGTATGCTCGGAGTCGATGAGGCTGGAGCCATCAAGGTTGTGGCTGAGTCCTTTGCACAGGACCTGGTTAAGGATCTCCTGAAATCGTAGAGCTCATTCCGACAGGATGGAGAGAATCTCAAGGTAGGCACCATCGGCCTGAGGAATATCACTGTCGATCGCAAAAAGGTGCTACCGCCAGCCTCCAGCTACCAGAGGTGAAGAAGTCAGGGTTCTTTGGCTTGCCGTTTAAGACCACAGGATAGTCATGGCCTCCCGTGCATGTATCATACAGATACTGGATGTACTAAACACTGTGGGTGCTGACACAGGCCCTCTACGTTATCTTATCAGCTAGTGCTGGGATTTCATGCTTGACGCCTCCATCGCATCCTTCGTATCCACCGGAGGTGCAGGATTCCCCGCTCTGCAGGCGAAAGAGCTGGTGCAGGAAGTACTGCTGTTTAGTCTCCCAGATATAGATGAGGCTACCGCCAACCAAGTGCTAACCATCCTCCGCACGCATGTCTGTACCATTCAACAGTAGGCCGGCCGATGCCGATGATCATTGCCCCATCAGGACACAGGAAAAACATTTTGCTGCGGGCTCTCCTGGCCGCACATCTACACTCTCAATACATCCTTCTGGTGTCTGACTCCGCCAGTGAGGCAGTTGACAGTAATGATCAATGGTACAATAGCCCAATCACCAAGACGCAGAACCTGTAAGCACTGATGGAGAAGCTGCTGGCAGCCCGACTGACAGAACCACTTGTTCTAGTTATCGATGACCCTGCAATGGACCAGAAGACAGTCACCTACCTCAGCAACATCTCTAGGCGCATCTGGTACACAAAGATACCTGTCTTCATCCTCTTTCAGAAGTACAACCACGACATCTCACCGGACATCGGCCACAATGCCCGGTTGCTATACTTCAGCTCCAAGTGTGGACGTGCCCTGCTCGAGACCATATACGACAGCCTAACCCTCAAGGAGAACAAAGGGGACTTTATTGCAGGTGTACAGAGGGCAGCTGATATGTACCGCTTCATCTTCAGCAACAAGGATACACGTGAGCCGTCACACTTCAAGCCATCTCTGGAAAAGGCGCAGACCGTCACCTACAAGCTGAAACCAGCTAGGAAACTAGCCTGCTCTATGTGTCATCGCTGACAGACTGTCGCAGCTGCCGCAACTTTTCTTTTCATTCATCAGAAGGCTGAGGAACCTCGTTAGAGGTCTCCGCTACTTCGTCAGATGATTGAGAACCTTCGTCAGAAGCTTGAGGAACTTCGTCAGAACCTTGAGGAACTTCATCAGTTTCGTCAGAAGCCTGTTGCTGAAACTCTATCCACTGAGGGTCAGATTCTAGGACTCTCTTCTTCTGGCACTTCTGACAGAAGATCCACTTTGTCCATGCGCGACGAGTATCTGACTTGCGAGCGGATTTGATGAGGTATTCCTGGTAGTTATCTTGGAATTTCAGAAATGCTGGCAGATTACTGTTCAATCTCCTGCGCCCTCTTTCATTGAAGATGTGCTCAACAGCCTCCTTGCGGTCAACAGTGAGCCCCTCCTGAGTACCTTCTGCATGACCGGTGTTATGGTTCTCCGCAACAGCAGCGCTGACCTCCTCTTGAGGTAGTTATTTGCTCCAGACTGGAGGCTATCCAGCATATGTCACTTTCTGGCTATGGAGGCTAAATACGGCAGCCCACTTCCCCGACTGTTAGTAGATCTTTGGGTTTGGACCTCGCCCTTTGGAGAGCTAGAATAACAGGACTGTTGGTTTGGGCCACAGGTAGGTTGAGTGCCCTGCCCTGGGTGCTGTCAAAATTCTGGTAGAGTATCCGAGTCAGGAGTTCCTTTTTACTACGAGCTGGTGCTCCTTCCTCTATGGTGGCCAGTATCTTCGCATCAGACGGAGGTGTAGCCTTGGCTCGCTCATGGATAATGTTGATGTCACGAAGCAGTCCTTGGACCCTGTCACAGTGGGACAGTGCACACCGTGGCCATGACTCGTGCCGACCGGCTGCTGTCCTGCTGGCTATAGACAATCTGCTGGAGAGCTGTCCAGCTGGCTATAGACAATCTGCTGGAGAACTTTACAGAACATGGCAGCTGTTTAAAACCTCTTTATACCCAGACCTTAAACATGTATGTGCAACATCCAGATGGGGCCATTGAACCCGCGACATCACACCGCACTGATCCTCGGAAGGACCGCCTGATGGTCATTCGACCCAAGTACATCGACTTTGCAATCTCGGCACAGATCCACGAGATCAAGGGCATGACACTCGAGGTCAAGCTTGAGAGCACAACAGAACAGACAGTAGAGCTCCCGCAGGTTCTGAACAGGTGGGAGATCGTGCAGAGCAACAGCACTGTGGACACCACCTATGTGAACGATGAGTATCGAGTCCTAGGTCCGCTGGCTCGTGGACCAACCTATGTGAAAGGAAAGGGGTACTATGCTGTGGGGTGCAATGATGGGTTCATGGAATTCGAACAACAGGTAGGTGTCGAGATGCCCGTGACAGTTCCACTCTTAACCCTCCTCGAGAACACACACGTGAATCCAGCTGCCGTGCAGGATAGGCTGTTCCTCCGGGTGTACACTGAGCAGCTCGCAGATGTGATGATGAATGCTCCAAGACTTCATGTCTGGCATGACGAGAATGACCAGGAGCTGAAGCAAACAGGTTCCAAACAGCGGATCATGCATGTGGAGCGAGATCACCAGCAGGTCCAAGCCACAGCTAACCAACGGGTAGAGCTGACATTGCATCATGGTGTATCTGACTGTGTCGCTGTCGCGGTCCTCGTTCAGAAGGGAGGAGTCATCCAGCAGGTGGATAAGCTAGATGACTTCAAGCTTGTGGTTGCTGGGACAAATGTTCTTGGTGAGGTACGCGAGCTGGCTGATTGCCAACTCTACAGACAGAGAACTAAGTCATATGCACTTCTGCGTCTAACCAGTGGAAGCAACGACCTCGAGTCGGCACTCGAGGGCCGTCACCACCTCGGGGGCAGGGACGTCCCACCTAATCATGGCAACTGGCTCAGCTTCAACATCGGAAACCTCATAGCTGGGACTCGCTCATTAGGTGTGACGGTACTTTACTTTGGCTATGCTAAGGTATGCATGTCGAACACATCAGGTATTCAGCTTGAGCGTGCGTAGAGCATGACTCCTGTCATCACAGCTGCAGCTGCCACCACTGCTATAAGCTCTGCTGTCTTCTGACCTGTTGATGCTTCATAGTCAGGCGTTGGCTCAGATATCTTTACAGCCTTGTAGTACTCATCGAGACTCACATCTGCCTCTTTGAGGCTCTGGTTGGCCTGAGCTCGGAGTTGTCGTCGCGTGCCTCCTTCTGGCACATATGCTATATGTGCTTTGCTGTACTCAAACTTCTTCTTAGAGAGCTTCTCCATCGCCTGGCTATGATGCTTACGCTCGACCTCTGTCACCTTCATGTCGGCGAAGCTGAGTCCCCAGTTCGCTACGGCAAACACGCCCGCATTCAAGATTACGAATGCCACTACAGTTTAAAGCTACTATATAGCTGTCCCCCAGCGACACGATGTATGAACCAGAGGCTTATGAAGATCCAGTCGAGGATATAGATGACGAGGACTATGATGATGAGGATTATGATGCAGACTACGATGTCGGTGGTGAGTATGATGATGTAGAGTCTGAATCCCGCAAGCTACCAGAATCTATCGCACTTACGTAAAAGGTTCTATCGGTCCGCTGGCAGCAGTTGGGGCTCTGATTGCTCTGTTCACAATGAAGGCTGGAGAGACGGTCCGCAAGATCGCCAACAATGCTCTCCATGATGTGGAGAATATTTCTGAAGCCATACCAGCCATCGTCTTAGGAGTAGGTATGTTCATCGGAATCGCAGGCCCTTGGCTACCGTACGTTGCCATAGCACTCGTGGCCGTCTGGGCCACCGAACATTTAAGCCGTGCTATATAAGGATGGCATCTCTGTACGACCTGGTCAATTCCCTTAACTGGCAAGCCTTTGTTGATAAACTACCGTTCAGTGAGGATCCAGTAGAGATTAGACGTCAGTGTATGGAGGTGTTTGAGGAGGTCTTCAGTGATGGTCGAATGAATGACGGCCATCTGTTCATCTGTTTAGAGTTCACCAGGCCGTGCATGGCACATCAGACATTCCCATTTTGATGAAACTTTCCCGAACAGAGTTCACCAAGCAGATGTTCTATTCCTTCCATACGACAAGTATGCCCTCTTCATCGTCGATGTCGCCAGCAGGTACAAGGCTGCAGTACTGCTCACAGACAAGTCAGCTGGCCTGGTGGCCCAGACATTCCAGGGTGTCTACGAGGCTTCGGAAAATCCCCTCCAGTGGTTGGAATTGTTGCAGGTGGATAAGGGTAAAGAGTTCAGAGGTGAGACTGCAGCCCTGATGCAGAAACACGGTGTGGCAGTTAGGCGAGGCGAAGTAGGGCATCACCGTGCCCAGGCTATTGTTGTGTGGTGGAATCGGACACTGGCAGAGAGACTGTTCCCACACCAATACGCCCAGGAAATGGCCGCGCCGAGTGAACATTCTAGAGTATTGGTGAGAGGGCTGCCTGCTGTGGTAGAGAGATCAAATGCCGACGTTACTAGGCTAATCGGGAAGATGCCGGTAGAGGCTATCAGACACTCTGCTGTTGCCAGTCACAGCTCTAGAGGAGCGAACAAGGGAGAGGAGTGCCTACCACCTGATGCTCTGGTTCGGTACCGGTATGAGCCTGCTGAGCTGGAAGGTGGTCGACGGCTTGCAACAGATCCTAACTGGTCGATAGATGTTCACAGGCGTGACAGGTATATGGAAGCGGAGGGGCAGCCTACACTGTACTACCTGGCACGCCAGCACGGAGTGCCTAGGCGACCATTTGTCATAGAAGAGCTTTAGCTAGGACCTGCAGACACACAGCTACCACCACCTAGGGTGCTAAAAGCTCTTAGATGATACTCGATGTGCTCGGCATGGACACCATCTGGCAGAACATGGCACATAGTAAGCGGAGAGTCCGAGTTTTTCCTGCTCATACGTCACCATACCCTGGTTGCGCATGTGTAGGCCTCGGTTTTTAGCTCTGTCCACCCCGCCATGTAGGGCGCTGTAGAACCTCTGCCAAGAGACCTCATTCTGCCGCTTTGACATTCCCTTAGCCGAGCACTTACTTGCAGCTGTGCTCTCCACGTAGTAGCATTTGGAGCAGAGCGCGATACCACGAGAGCCTTCGAACTCGAGCTTGAACAGTCCCAGAGTCCGTCCAGACCATTTGTCCCAAGCTAGCCAGTCCCGCTTATGAGCCTGGTACTCTGCTCGCATCTCAGGGCGAATGACGTCGTCGAGGTTGGAGCCTGCTATAGCGATATACGCAGAGTCAGTGTCCATCTGCAGGTACTCAAAGCTATCACGATCTATGTAGCGATCGAGGAAGTCATAGTAGAACTCCAGCATCCGCAGCTTCGCGAGCTCATAAACGGCTATCCCCACCTGGAAAGGCCTTCGAATAGTGATTCTCGGCTTGCGACTCTGGAGCTCGTATGAGCTTCCCATAGGCACTGTTGTCGAGGAATTTGAAGAGATCTGCCAAGAGTGCTTTGCTCTTATCTACATCTCCCGAGCGCGGGCCTCCGTAACCTTCTCCATGAACCACTCGAATGGGCGCTTGGCCTCATAGTCAATGGTGCGGTACACAGCGGTGATTTCCAGGCCATGGGTTATATACCACTTGAGTGTCGGTGCGTACAGCAGCCGCTTCTTGCTAGAGAGGGCACCGACCAGCTTCTGGGTGGTGGGACGCTTCCTCCCTGTTTGCCCTAGATATGCCAGCATCTCAGAAGAGATTGCCTCTAACGGGATCTCGCGGTTAGAGAAGAGAGGAGGCATTTCCTCGAACTTTGCCCACATAGCCTTGGGGACTTCTATATCCACCTCAGCAAGCCCAAACCAGCTGTCTGCTAGGAGAGCCTCCTTAAAGCTAGCTACACCACTAGCACCGGACCAATGGCGCACTGTCTCCTTACCACATGGCATCTCGTTGGCCATCGTTGACAAGTACAGAGCATTTGCATCGTAGCCGTGTAGACGTTGGCAGACACGCTCACTCTGGCGGATTCCAGTCACACCGGCCTCGTGGTATCTGGTGAAAACGATGCTGGGACCTCCTACAACAGCACCCTTCAGCATCTCGTAGGCTCCCTTGCCTGGTGAATAGAGGCTAACATCCAGCATGTGCTGAGCGGTTCCACGTAGGAGGTACTGCAGTGACACACCTGGGAGGGACAGCGTCTTTGAGGATCTCTATTTCTCATTCTGTGTAGAACTCCCGCATTCATTCTAGGGCTTCGATGAATGGACTGACGTCCATGTTGTTGTAGTATCGCAGCCAGTTGGCGAATATCCGCATTCCATGCTCGCTGAATGTCTGGTTACACTGTTCCCACTCTGATCGCGTCAAGAGGTAGCCACCCTTGAGCTTAGATGTACATGCTGAGTAGTCAGGAAGCCCTGGATAGTTGAGCTTCTCATGTGTGTCAAACCATTCATATGGGAACCAGCTCTCCCCCCCCCCCCCCAATGGAAGTTATGTACTGGGAAGGTATATGTAGATACCCAGTGCCAGAGGGTGGAGATTAGATGTGTCTGGTTGTAAAACCTTATGTTTGGGGCACCCTGCCATATTAATGGGTTGTGAAAGTACATATATGTTTCGATTCCCATACTTTGGAGGGGGGGGGGCATTATTTCATGGCCGTTAAATTGGCCATGAAATAATGTCCCCCCCCCCCCCCAATAGAAGTTATGTACTCGGAAGGTATATGTAAATACCCAGGGCTAGGGGGTGGAGATTTGATAAGCATGGGTGTGAACCTTTATATACGCACGCACTCACGCGCGCGCGCGCACGCACGCACGCACGCACGCACGCACGCACGCACGCACGCACACACGCACACACACACACACCATCATCATCATCATCATCATAATCATCATCATCATCATCATCATCATTTGTTTTTGGCCTCATACTTATAGCTGCTAGAAATCTTATACATGATTGCTCTTTCAGTTCAGTTCAATGTGCCTTTATTTTCTGTTTGTCTCATTTAGCGGCTGCCAAACTAATGAAGGGGTTTATCAATAGTCCAGTCAGTAGCGCCAAATCTATGATGGACAAAGTGACCACTGTCATAGAGCACCAGAAGGATAAGTCCAGACACTATAAAGATTATGATTCAGATCCTTTGAATATATGAAATAAATAATTAACCATTCAACTATTTGTGTTTACATATATATTAGTTTCATCGATCTGGCTCATCCATATTAAGTTAATATGGGAACGGATGGGCATGGAACGGTAAGAGGTTTCAGATGCAACATTACGTGGCCCCTGCTCCATTATTATGCAATTCCGTCATGTTTCTCATAAATTTAGATTAAATTCATCAAGAATCAGTGGCGTAGAAAATGGGGGTTGGGTGGGGGGGGGGGGGTGGGGGCGGCGGTGGGGTGTCCCCCGCACCCCTGAGAAAATTTTGGGGAAACGATTTTTGTAAAAAAAAAATAGATTTTTTGTTATAAAAATATATTATTTCCCTCTAATTTTTAAAGGGGAAATGAATTTCCCTAATTGTGATTGCTTATCTGTGTTTTGATAAAGAGAATTTTTCCCCATTTTGTTACAGATCGCCTAGTAATACACCTGTGAAAGAATCTGATTTAAAACAGCTTTTTGTTAGGGAAGTTTATCATCACATCTAGAATAAAAAAATTTCCCTAATTTTCCAAACCATTTCCCTATTTAATCTAAGTTTGTGCAAGACAGAAGCGGATTTATAAGGGGGTGGGTGGGGCAGTGTTGCGCCTAGTGCGAGCCCTGGGTACATTTCCCATATGAGAATACAAATGTCCCATCAGATTTAACATTTCCCTATTTAGGCCTACTTATAATGGAAAGGGGCCCAACACCTCAGATTGTTTCTGGGTGGGGTGGGGTGGGACCGTGTGGTAGGGGCGAATGACAACACCACTTCAGAGTCAGTCAGAACTCAGTCAGAGCTCAGAAGCCGTGGATATAGAACATAGTATCTAATGGGGATTGGGGAGGCAGAATGGCAACCGAAATAGTTATGGGAAATCTTTGTTATATTACCTACACAGTTTTACACATGAGGCCTATGTAGGCCAGATATCTAATATCTGCCAGCCTCTCCCCAGCCCCCGCACACTCAATGCCTAAGCCCCTATTTGAAATGCTATCCTATAAGCAAGGGCATGCAAAGTCATTGTCAGTGTCAGCTAGTGCTAAATTGCTAATGGTAAACATTAGAAACGCTTCACATTTTGACTGTCATATATAGTCTTAATCCTTTCACCAATAAATTCCTGGTCTGTCAATTTCAAAACTACCATACCGGAAATTTGTTGAATATTTTGACAATCATATGACTAAAAGCCATTGCTAAGGCCCTTAGAAAAAAGCAGCAATGACATCCAATCATATTATTTTCAGAATAATCAAGAGTGAAAGGGTGAATGTAATCAACATCTGTTTATTTAGTGCCTGAGAACCACACTGTATCTAGCCTCTCACGGTGAGGATTATCCATCTTGTAGTTTCAAAAGGCACGTCCTATGGCACCTAACTTCTATAAATACACATCCAGGTTTTAGACAACCTTATGGTGCTCCCTAATATCCAAGATCATCGTTTTGAGACAAGTTTGACACTTTAACTGTTCCTTATGAACTAAGATAACATTTGCTGTAACTTTTACAATGATCTTTTCTGTGAATGATGATATGTTTGGCAAGAATTTCTGAGAAAATCTTTACTTGGGTTATTGTCTAACACTGATGATTAGAGGGAATATTTGATATAACCATATTTGTGTCTTAGTAAGTTAGATCTGCTTACAGTGTTCATTTCCTGCATTCTGAGTAATAAAGCATTTTACTCTTAAGTCAGATCAAATATACTTCTACATTTTAAAAAATTGTAGAAATTTACACTAACTACTCAAATTGCAGAAAAATAACAATTGAAGGAAGTAAAACGTTGATCTGAAATAAGACAATTTATTACTCAAAATGCAGGAAATGACCTCTCCGAGCATCTAATTTTCAAAATTTTGCGGGGTAGGACAACCCCCGCCTGAAACACCCCCTCCTATGGGAGGGGGTGTATGGGGGCCCCTCCCAGACCCTCGACAAAATGGGGAAATATATTGTTTACCCCCTGTGAAAGAGTTCCCTGTAATCGCCACTGTCAAGAATTACAATCTTTAATAACTTTCAGTAGATAATTTTAAATCAAAATATATTTTAGAAGCAGTACTTTATTAAAATTAAATTTGCTATTCAAAATGCCACACTTGGGGTTGTTTCTAATAATATTCTGTAAATTGACCGACTGAATCAGTCTGAATGTCCAGTAAGCGTTCGGTATTTTGGTCTCATGTTTAAGTTTTCATAATATGGAAATAAAAATATGATGTTTGAAATGAAATTTAGCCGTTTTAGATCTCTAAAATAACCATCACTGAGTCAGGTTAATATATAAGGGCCAGTCTATAATGCATATACGCAATCACTTGTTCTCATTGTTAAATACCGTTGCCACCATGCACCATGTTGACCAACTTTACTTAACAGCACCATCCAATCAAATTATCAGCAATTTCGTTGCTGCTACTTTCGTAGATACTTCTTCCAGTAATTCACAAACTACGATTCCAGACGTAAAAATGCTATTAATTTTAGTTGATTAGCCCATCAAAATTGTTAGTGTTTCTCCATATTTAGGCAAAGGGCATAGGCTTCACAATTATGAACCCATCTTACTTTACATGTAGCAAAGGTCACACAGACTGATGCCGATCAAGTATACCTCGCCTCAGGATGAACAGCTTATCGGAATCAACTCGTGCATATACCCAGAATTTCATCAGATGATCGAATGATTATTATACATACATTTAAAGCTACCATCCATGCATTCATCTCATTATGGGGACTCCTTATACAAATATTACCAGGCCGCCTACCAAAGTTATAAGAACACCAAAGCTCACGATTTCCGTTTGACATAATACAATATCTACATAACTCTTTTCATTTGTCATTATGGTTGGAACACCTACAAAATAATTTCACTCCTATTTATAACTTGATCAGATGAACAAGTCGGCCTAATATGATTAGACTCTAAACTCAGGTTGGTGTATTTTGCCTATGTGTAATAATTTGGCTTAGGGCCTATATATTAATCGATGTTCACTCTGCATTAATTACAATTATTTGTCTAATAAAGAACTGTGTCGTGTGACTCTTTAGGCTCAAAACACAAACACCAGAAGACATCCAAGGCAGGAGACACAGATGACTCACCGAGTTCACAAAGTTGGTATGAGAATTACTATGGGCAATGATGTTCATTATTGACCACTTTGGCAACAGTTCTGCTCCTATTGACAATTTTCTGTCTCATTTTGCAGTAACAATGGGTGCATGGTGTATTGAAATAGTTTCAAAATATAACAGCTTTACAATATAATTGTCTTGAAATGGGTGATGTTTATTTGGCTGGGAGGGGCCAATAGCAGGGGGTCTGGGGGTCTTCCCCACCCCCTAAAAAAATATGTGGTGTGATATAGTCCCCACCCCCAGTATTTATGTCCCTGCTATCTACCTACCTGCCCTCTTATCTATCTATCTATCTATCTATCTATCTATCTATCTATCTATCTATCTATCTATCTATCTATCTTAGTTTAAGATGATTTAGGTCGTTTATCAGACTCTTCTGTAATAGGCTGGCGACATTGCTTAATATTGAACAATTGGTAAATATATATTGTTTTAAACATATTGTAGCTTTTTAATCCAGCATCTGGTTTCATGTTGGATATAAGCACAGTGCACTAATAAAGTTTATGGGAACGGAACTAAACATGAAATACTTTCGGTATTAGTGAATCCCTTAAAATTGCGACAATGTATTTTATTTTTAAACCGGTATGATTATCAAACAGAAACGAGGTCAGAATGATCAGAAAATGTCATATGGGTGGAAACGATCCAAATATGGACAAAAGAAATATGGCTATTACCCAGCTGACGATGTTGTCCTCTACCCATCCAAAGAGAACTATGAGAAAATGGATTTGCCATTTAAGTAAGTGACAGACTACCTATTAATTGTCTTAAGAACAACATTACTTTGTAATTCAAAGAACAACATTGCTTTGTTATTCAAAGAACAACATTGCTTTGTTATTCAAAGAACAACATTGCTTTGTTATTCAAAGAACAACATTGCTTTGTTATTCGATTCATACACGTCATACATCATACGTTTTGTTATTGGATTAACCATTTGAACATGAAAAGATCAACAACGCCCTTTACCGTTTAATATACCAGTGGATATTTTGAAACTAATTTAACTGGGAATGGTTGGATGCCTGTGGAATCAAAATGTCTCTGTCAAATTAGTCTCAAATTATTCAACAGCTTGCGCATAGTTACCTTGAAATTGAGATTCTAAGAACTCAAATGGATAAACAAACTTATATAGTGATAGTTAATCTAACATATATCAGACCAATGTGATATCAGCTTGCTTAGAAAAAAGATGTTTGTCATTTAAAAAATTTAAATAGGTAGTAAAAACACCGTATTTTTACTCCATATGGTCGTTGTAGATATTGAATAGACTGCATGACCCTTTACAATCCAAATTTACTAACTTCCTAGGTGCCAATTATTTTCATCGCTCATTGGAATATGTTTCTAACAATTGCATTGGTTCTTAGTGCTATGACTAAAGAAACTACGAGCAACCTCATCTGTAAATTGAGTACCAAGATAATATACATTATGTTTTTACAAAGTTATCTGAATTGAACGCTATGGTAATATACCATATCTGGAAAATATGGCTGAATTGTCGACCAAAGGTCAGAACAAGAGACGATGGGAATATACCATGAGTCTCAAAATGTTGTCTGAATTGTAGACCAAGAGAATTTGTTATATGTCTGAACATTAACAGGAGCCACTCTTGTCCTTTGAATTGGACAACAGTTAAATATGTTATAAGTCCAAGCAAATTTTCCGGCAATGACGACCAATATAATCTACAATAGGTAAGGAAAGGTTATCTGAATTGAAGACGATGGGAATATGTCATGTGTCTGAAAAGAGTTGTCTGAATTGTAGACCTAGACAATTTGTTATATAAGCCTGAACAAAGTTATTTGAAGATAAGACCTCTGACTCTTTGAATTGAAGAACAACTTAATATGTTATAAGTCCAATCAAAATGTTCTGAATTTGAGACAGATATACTATTATCTGAATTGAAGCTCATGACAATTCAGATATCTTGGTCTAAACATATATGCCTGGTCTTCAATTCAGATATCTTTGTTTAAACATATATGCCTGGTCTTCAGTTCAGATATCGTTGTTTAAACATATATGCCTGGTCTTCAATTCAGACATCTTTGTTTAGACATGTATGCCTGGTCTTCAAATCAGATATTTTTGTTTAGACATATATGCCTGGTCTTCAACTCAGATATCTTTGTTTAAACATATATGCCTAGTCTTCAATTCATATATCTTTGTTTAAACATATATGCCTGGTCTTCAGTTCAGATATCTTTGTTTAAACATATATGCCTGGTCTTCAAATCAGATATCTTTGTTTAAACATATATGCCTGGTCTTCAATTCATATATCTTTGTTTAAACATATATGCCTGGTCTTCAATTCATATATCTTTGTTTAAACATATATGCCTGCTCTTCAGTTCAGATATCGTTGTTTAAACATATATGCATGGTCTTCAATTCACATATCTTTATTTAAACATATATGCCTGGTCTTCAAATCAGATATCTTTGTTTAAACATATATGCCTGGTCTTCAAATCAGATATTTTTGTTTAGATATATATGCATGGTCTTCAACTCAGATAGATTTGTTTAGCCGTATAGCATATTTTTCTTGCCTTTAATTTGGTTATATATTTTAGATTTATAGTGTGCTGTCCTAGTCTTCAATTTATATAACTAAAATATGTTACACGTCTGGACAAATCTATCTGAATTGAAGACCAGAATTACATGGCATATAACTGACGACCAACTCTATAAAACTTGTCTGCCAAGTGAATACCAGAAAAAATCTTTCTGTTTCTGAACGCTAAATAATATACCATAAATCAAAACTGAGGTATGTATAACATTTGTAGTCTATTATTTCAGTAGACATTTGGGATGTAATTGAAGTCATACCAGCCTAGTATTACATTGTCTGTTTGTTTTAATTGCAGCATCAAAACGCAGAATGGAATATCTTAAAGGTTCACACCACGTGAACAATATCATTATCTCTAGTTTGTTTAACTTTTCTACTGTTTTGATTGTGCAACAATGATAACTGATTTACCATATATTAATTTACACTGATCCATTATTTGGTTACTTGTCTGTCGATCTGTATTGTATTACAACGATGTCACCTTTGAATTGCATGTATAGATTTATGCTTAAACAAATATTAATTTATTCAAAAAAATCAAATTTATCAATCATCTTGGCTTAACTATTCATGATATCCTGGCTTCATGATAATTAACTGTCATGGTTGAGGTCGTTGTGACCTTAAAACTTTAAAGCACTAGGAAATAAGTGACTACCAAGGTAGAGGTCAGTCTGACATCAGTACTCTAAAGCACAATGAAATAAGTAACTGTCACGGCAGAGGTAAGTTTGACGTCAATACAATAAAATACTAGGAAATAAGTGCCACTTTTAAGGTCAATCTAACCCCAATCCACTAGGAAATAAGTAACCACCACGGTAGTGGTCACTGTGACCTCAATATTCTAAAGCACAAGGAAAAAGTAACTATCATGGCACAGGTCACTATGACATTAATACTCTAAAGCACTAGAAAATAAGTAACTATCAAAGTTGAGGTCACTGTGGCCTCAATACTTTAAAGCACTAGGAAATACTCTCAAACACTATGGAGGAAGTAAAGGTCAGAGTTGAGGTCACCGTGACCTCAATACCCTATAGCACTAGGAAATAAGTAACTGTCACGGTAGCGGTTGTTCTTATCTCAATATTCTAAAGCACAAGGAAATAAGTAACTAACAAAGTTGAGGTCGCTGTGACCTCAATACTCTAAAGCACTGGGAAGTTAGGTAACGTCCATTGTGGAGGTCATTGTGAAATAATGAAGGAAATAAGTAGCTACCAAAGTTGAAGCTGCTGTGATCGCCATGCTCTAAAGCACTAGGAAATAAATAGCTGTCACGGTACCGGTCACTGTGACATCAATACTCTAAAGCACTAGGAAATAGGTAACTATCAAAGTTGATGTCGCTGTGAGCGCAATACTCAAAAGCACTAGGAAATAAGTAACTATCAAAGTTGAGGTCAGACCTCAATACTTGAAAGCACTAGGAAATACTCTCAAACACTATGGAGGAAGTAAAGGTCAGAGTTGAGGTCACCGTGACCTCAATATCCTATAGCACTAGGAAATAAGTAACTGTCACGGTAGCGGTCGTTCTTATCTCAATATTCTAAAGCACTAGGAAATAAGTAACTATCAAAGTTGATGTCGCTGTGAGCGCAATACTCAAAAGCACTAAGAAATAAGTAACTATCAAAGTTGAGGTCAGACCTCAATAATTGAAAGCACTAGGAAATACTCTCAAGCATTATGACCACAATACCTGAAAACACTGGGAAATAAGTAAGTGCCAATTTTGAGGCCACTGACCTCAATCCGCTAAATGCACTGGGAAATTAAGCAGCTGCCACGGTAGAAGCCAATGTGATCTCAATGCTCTAAAGCATTAAGAAATATGCAACAGTTAAAGGTCAGGTCACTGTAACTTCAATACTTTAAAGCGCTAGGAAATAAGTAACTGCCAAGGTTAAGGTAGGTGTGACCTCAATACTCGAAAGCACTAGGAAATTGAGTAACTTCCACTCTTGGGGTCACTGTGACCTCAATGCTATAAAGCACTAGGAAATAAGTAACTGTCAAAGCTGAGATCCCTATGGCCACAATACCCTAAAGCATTAGGAAATACGTGTCATGGTTGAGAGAAAGAGAGAGGTGGAGGGAGTGAGAGATGGAGAGAGAGAGAGAGAGAGAGAGAGAGAGAGAGAGAGAGGGAGAGAATGAGGGGGAGGAAGGTAGGGGAGGGCAGGCGGGCGGGCGGGAGGGAGGGAGAGAGAGATGGAAAGGCGGGATTGGGAGGAGGGGAGGGAAGGGGGAGGAGAGAGAGAGAGAGAGAGAGAGAGGTGGAGAGGGCGGGAGAGAGGGAGAGAGAGAGAGAGTGTGTGTAGGAGGCAGAGGAGAGAGAGAGAGAGAGAGAGAGAGAGAGAGAGAGAGAGAGAGGGAGGGAGGGAGGGAGGGGGGGGGGAGGGAGGGAGGGAGGGAGGGAGGGAGGGAGGGAGAGCGTAGGAGGCAGAGAATGAAAGAGAGAGAGAGAGAATGAAAGAGAGAGAGAGAGAGAGGGAGGGAGGGAGGGAGGGGGGAGGGAGAGCGTAGGAGGCAGAGAATGAAAGAGAGAGAGAGAGAGAGAGAGAGAGAGAGAGAGAGAGAGAGAGGAGAGAGAGAGAGAGAGAGAGAGAGAGAGAGAGAGAGAGGAGGGGAGGGAGGGAGGGAGGGAGAGAGGGAGAGAGCAATGGGAGACCGAGAGCCGTGGAATGAGAGGGAGTGAGGGAGGGGAGAGAAGGAAGGCAGTGAGTGGCGGAGTGAAGGATGGAAGGGTGTTTCAGGCCATACCAACCTCATAGTATCGGCAATACCACCCTCATAGCATCATAAACTAATGGCAGGTTATTACAGGTCATACCAAACTCATAGCATCAGGGACTAATGGCAGGTTATTACAGGTCATACCAACCTCATAGCATCAGGAACTAATGGCAGGTTATTACAGGTTATACCAACCTCATAGCACCAGGAACTAATGTCAGGTTATTACAGGTCATACCAAACTCATAGCATCAGGAACTAATGGCAGGTTGTTACAGGTCATACCAACCTCATAGCATCAGGAACTAATGTCAGGTTATTACAGGTCATACCAAACTCATAGCATCAGGAACTAATGGCAGGTTATTACAGGTTATACCAACCTCATAGCATCAGGAACTAATGGCAGATTATTACAGGTCATACCAACATCACAGCATCAGGAACTAGTGGCAGGTTATTACGGGTCATACCAACCTCATAGCATCAGGAACTAATGGCAGGTTATTACGGGTCATACCAACATCATAGCATCAGGAACTAGTGGCAGGTTATTACGGGTCATACCAACCTCATAGCATCAGGAACTAGTGGCAGGTTATTACGGGGCATACCAACATCATAGCATCAGGAACTAGTGGCAGGTTATTACTGGTCATACCAACATCATAGCATCAGGAACTAGTGGCAGGTTATTACGGGTCATACCAACATCATAGCATCAGGAACTAGTGGCAGGTTATTACATTCATAGCAACCTCATAGCATCAGGAACTAATGGCAGGTTATTACAGGTCATACCAACCCCATAGCATCAGGAACTAATAGCAGGTTATTGCAGGTAATACCAACCTCATAGCCTCAGGAACTAATCATAATGGCAGGTTATTAGAGGTCATACCAACCTCATAGCATCAGGAACTAATGGCAGGTTATTGCAGGTCATACTGGCCTCATACCATCCTGAACTAATGGCAGGTTATTACAGGTCACTGTGGCCTTAGCATCAGGAACTAATGGCAGGTTATTACAGGTCATGCCAATCTCATAATATAAGGACTCAGGAACGAATGGCAGAAGAGCATTACATTCACATTGGCCTTATAGCGTCAACAACTGATGACAGAAGCTTATTTCCGGTGACATTAACCTCATAGCATCAACAACTAATGTCAACTGATTATTTCAGGTCACACTGACATCACCAACTAATGCCGGAAGATTATTTCAGGTCACATTGACATCACCAACTAATGGCAGAAGATTATTTCAGGTCACATTGCACTCATAGAATCGGCAAACTACGAGACATTTATTTCAGGTCATATTGAACTCATAACATCAACAACTAATGGCAGCGATTTTTCCGGTCACAATCATCACATCGCATCAGTAGCTCATAGCAGAAGGTTCTTTTAGGTCAATGACCTCATAGCACCAATAATTAAGGGCAGAATATTTAGGTAACATTGACCTTAATGCATCAGCTAGTAAAGACAGTTCTAGTCACTTATTTCAGGTCACAGTAACGTATCATCGGTAAATAATGGCAAAATCATATTTCAAGTCATACTGACCGCATCTCATTATTACATAACGTAACAGCAATAGCTAATTTCAGGTCACATTGACCTCACCATGAGTAAGTTAAGGCCGGATATCAATTCAGGTCACACTGACC
Organism: Chaetoderma sp. LZ-2023a; assembly: GCA_034401795.1. NCBI lineage: Eukaryota > Metazoa > Mollusca > Caudofoveata > Chaetodermatida > Chaetodermatidae > Chaetoderma > Chaetoderma sp. LZ-2023a. Next base: position 97,771,442 of record CM067371.1, read on the forward strand.
ATATATAATCAGACACTGATTCCAGGTCACAGTGACCTCGGTATGGGTAGTTTATGGCAGAAGCTGACTTCATGTCACAGTGACCTCATTGTCGGTAGGTTATGGCAGATGATTTCAGGTCACAGTGGTCTTATGTAATCACAAACCTATAAAAGAGGCGCATTTCAGAATGCTATCTCAGGTCACAGTGTCCCGTGATATCAGTAGATTATGGCAGAAACTTATTTCAGATCACAGCAACCTCGTATAATCAGAAGCGTAATGTCGAGGCCAGGATTTCGTTTAACAATACAAACAGTCTATTAATATCTCTATATTTTTATACCTCAGATTAATTTTATTAGTTATGTCATATGATGTGACTCTCAAATAATATATTATGATTGCTATATCTTGTATACGCATCTGTAAAATGTCTGAATATAAATCAGCAAATAATCTACATGTATATTGTCACCCTTGTTTTCATTTACAATATTTGTCTTTAGCTATTACGACATGACCAGATAGCTACCTGACCGTATGCTTATCTGAGAGTTCAAGAGTCGATTTGGTGTCATCCGTAAATAGAGCGCACTCCTTTATTGATTCCTGATAACAGTGACATTTAATCAGCAAATCAAGAGGGTTCTTAGGACCTCTAAATTCCTGCCAACCCACCCCCAAGTTTGATGAAAATACATTCGGTAGAATTTAAGGTATCATCAGAAAATGCAATTAAACATCCTTAATTAGGTCACCATAACCACGCCCTTTGTTGACCTCCAAATGAATGGGTTTCTGGAGTCACGAAGGCGACCTAATACTCTAATTTGGTGGGTGAAGATCATTCCAGTAAGTTCAGTGACGTGTCCACATAAATGCAGCGTAATTTCCTTAAGCGGGTAATGTTGATCTTTCATATTTTGATCCCAAAATCAGCAGGCTCCTCAAAGCCAAACTTCAACCTAAGTTTGGTGAAGATCCATTCCGTAGAACTTGAATTATCATCTGGAAATACAACTCTTAAGTCCGTAAGCCATTAATGGTCAAGCCGGGAAAAACCGGCATCTGTTGTGGTTTGGAGAAATGTCAATTTGCAGGCCAATTGATAAATTATTTTTAAATTTCCGACTGGAATGGCTTCCTCGATGATGAAGTTACTCGTTTCAGCTGCACAATTTCAAAAAAAGTCTTCGTCTGCAAATTGGTATTTTCCATAAGAGAATTGAAATTTTCTCGACCGAATTTTACTATTATAACGGGTTAAATAGGTCATCCTGAGATATCATCCGGAAATGTAACTCTAATGTCAAGAATTGTATTACTACGACCTTGACGTTTAACAACCACCATCCCCCACACCCTCCCCCCACCCCATCCCCACCCCTACACACACAAGAAAAAAATCAGTACAACTCAACGTTGGTGAAGATCCTCTTGTAGAAATGGATATCGCAGCCTGAACAGACAGACAGGTGGATGGATGAATAGATGGACAGATTAGTGTATGGATATATGCAGACTGCAAGATGGATAAACGCATGAACAGACAGACAAATAGAAAAGGGAGCAGGAGCTAAAAAACCTCGGTAGGTAAAAAACTTCGGTAGGATCGGATTTGGCTAGGATTTTAGCACAACACATAAAGCCAATGATTTACAGGCGCTGGTCATGACGGTGATTTAAAACCCTGGATATGAATCACATCAAGTTCTTCATATGAAATATATCAGAAACTGGTCCAATTTGTCCCAAATTTAAACACTAGAACATTTTTAAACATACACGATAATTCCACAACTTTGGAGATCTGAAAATAAAATTAAAAAAATCACAGGGGTCTATAATTACCCTCGACTCGTGAAGAACGTTCGTTCCGGTGGCTTGTCTGTGCGTACCCGGAACTGTATTTCAACAAGATGCCCAAGAGGTTTGACGCTCAGCTGCCTAATGGCAACTAAAAAATTTGACTAAACAAAATTCTGGTTTGATATATTGAAGCCAACCACATACAATCGTTTGACAAATCAAAATTTTAGAATGGAAGTTGTAGAGCCTACCACCATATGATCATTCCCACCAAACCGTGTTAAAATCGGTCAAGTTGTGAAGGAGCTGCCCAACGTATGGGAACCTGACGAACTAACCGAACCCAGATACATACATCATCTCGGTTTCAAGAGGTTTTCTGATCAGGCCGCACCGAAGCAGTTCCCGTCTCACCTCACTAAGAATTTTTGAACTTATAGGTTCCTATTTTAACTATCATCTGTAAAGGAACTGTTCTTGCGGTGAGCCCTTGCGGGCCAGTCATGTAATTCTACGTGATGTAGAGCGGCGATGTTCCTCGGTGGATAACTCACCGGATCTGCCAGCCACGCCGAAAAGTGGACCTTCAGCCACCACACTGCATGTCGTGTGTGTCCTGTTTTTATGTTTTCACCGCAGCCAGGTAAACTTTTCCCGGTGCGCCACAAGAGCTATATGACACACCCCGCACCGTTAAGCTCTAATATGTACAGGCATAATTACAACTATATTAATAACCCTTCATGTTAATGGCTTATCATTAACTTTCTTAACTTACCGTCATCGGACGGGAACTTTCGTCAGCACAGTATTATTATGTAGGACTTACTAACTATTCAGTAGACATTGCTTATACTGTGTTTCACTGTCCTGAGTTTGTACCGCTTCCGTCCTGGAGCAGCATGCGGGAACCCGGTCTTGCGGGAGATCTACATGCGGAGACGTATCCAGTTTTCAGAGAATGTGTCAACTCACGTCACAAGTATAGTGACGTCTCAATTCCAGTAACATAGAAGCCCGTTATAAGAATGGTTACTGAGTATTCAAGTAACTATACATGATATCCTTAATTACATCTTTAATTATTATAATAGTTCTGTAAAAAGGTACCGATGACTAATAGGTACCGTACCGGTCCTCGGACCGCATCTTATAATTTCTTTATTATTACTGATTATAGTTATCCTTGTTTACTGTAAGGTGTTTTAACTAACTGCACCGTATTAGGTCTATCAACCTGTATTACCACTGTTCTAATCTAATCATATACTGTCACCGTTTTGTACTTGGTTAGTTAGCTATATGGCCAGTGGCCATCTGGTTGATATGTTTTGTTTATTTATAGAAAACTTAGGACGGCAGTGCATTAGAAAATACTATACAGCAACATTATATACGCATCACCTTCTTCCGCCACCAACAATTTTACACTGAGGTCGCTGTCCGTGCTATAACTCTGTTTAGCCCAGCATGCTACCGACTAAACCTGACTATTTAGCTCGATAGGATAGGTTTAATGTGATTAGAGACAATTTCTTCGTTAGGAGACACATAGTGTATGCCTCTTTTCCGGTCGTTGTGGTAATCTAGCCCCACACCCCGACAAGGTTGTGTTAAATTGGACAACATACCTATAGGGCGTCACAGCTATAAAGTTATTGTCTCTTTTCACGTTCTACTAAGCCTAATGGCTTCTTATTTGTTTGAATATCCCTACCCGCACGGGGGGGGGGGGGGGGGGGGGGCTGATCTGACTCTGGGAAACTATTGGAGGTCTTAGGATACTTAGTAGTTAATTATCTTCGACAATGTAGGATGCACTGCGAACACATTATAATTATTATTTCATATTTCTTTTAGAATATTTCTCCCGCACTGCAGTGCATATTGGGTAACTTGAGTATAAACCTAACATCAGGTCAATACTTAGCTCCATACGACTTGGTGACGGACGAGATGCGCATCTCCACCCAACTCATTAAAATGTCTGGGCAAGATGTTGGAATATGCCACGCCCTCACGGGAAGGACATTTGCAGTGGATATTCGTCTCTCTATCCCCACCGTAATAATAGGTCAGTCATAAAGATTCGCTTGTGTCAATTTCACAGCACTCTGGTTGAATAAAAGAGTGGCCCTTTTTGGCCACCACTTTTCCTCCGCTTCAGCAGTGGGGGCATTTTCCTGTAACGGAGGCCCGCACGAGGCACTTACCTCTCACAAGATACCCATTGACGGCGGCCCACGCGAGGCTACTAATTCTCACCACAATTCTTATAGCATTTAGAAGTAATGCCCGCGTGAGACACAATGACTCTCGCCATGCTAGGAGTTTCATCTCCTCATCCTTTTTCAGCCGAGAGGTATTGTAAGCTATGTAAAGTTAATTAGTGATCTCGTATGCGGGAGCCTCCTTTGCGGAGGTACCTCTGCGGACTCAAGAGTCTGTGTGGTACCTCTGGTGTCTCCATGTTTAGAAGTTCATCGGCTGTCTCTATGTCATGTATTATTTGTATGCTCACTGTTATCTAGCAAACTCGGTGGTTTGTATAGGCTATATTTTCCTTAATTACTAATTTTTAGACTTATCACAATCCTTGTAAGTCCATAGCTTTAAAATTGCTATGGACAGGCATACCGGTGACACCAATTCATGGGCTGACACTGTTCAATTTAATGTTAGCGGCAATGGTCGCACGGCCCTACCGGAACAATTGAGTTCCATCGGCCTTAGGAGCTGGTCTTTGTTAACCGCAGGTCAGCCTCGCATGGGATCCGAAACCCAGAGACCGGGAGCTAACAAGCCGCCTCGTTCGTCATGCACATGTGGCGTGGCAACCCGACATTACACCAGAACAGCCCAACGCAACCCCACGAGCTACAAGTGGCGCCCGATGTGGGGCTCGGACCCACGACCCTGAGATTAAGAGGTAGCATCATACGATGGACACAACGCTCACGTGATCACCGACTATGTAAGAAATTCCAGCAGTGCGAAATCCCCATCACAGCATCCACAACAGTTCTCGCCCATCAGTGAGGGGACATTCTGCGATGCCTCACAAGCAGGGACTGGATTCTGCTCTAATTCAGATGTCCGCGATAGGACATCACCATCAGGGCCGGATCATGGACGATCTAGACCAAGACCCATATACGGGCAAACTTATTATCCTTCACAAAGTTACCATTCACCCATGTCATCAGTAGGTGATATGTGGCAAGGTGACAATTATAATGTACAATATCCTATGTCATCCCCGTTAAATATACCACCTTATTTTCTGGGAACATCACAACATCAAAGAGAGGAATCAGCCCCTCCGTTCCATCGTTACATCAGTCATGCTACACACCACACCCATCAGGCTATAGCACCACCACCATATGAGGAATGTCTGCAACAACCACTCGAAGAATGTCCGCGTCATCTACACAACACACCGCCTCCCGTCCATAGACCAACACCGGTCTATGGATCCGCATCAGGGCGAATATCAGCAAACTTACGTACGCATAATTCTCGGGATAGGCACCCTCACCATCATCAGTAACGGCGACAGGAAACTCCAACACCAACACCACCACCCATACATCGACCCACATCAGCATTTTCCTCAGTCTCCCAACTACGATCACCACCCGGCTTTGCATCACACAGTTCTTCACATAGACCTGGCCAAGTCATTCTCTCCCCCCCCCCCCCCCCCCCCTCTGAATTTAGCGGAGAGAACGACTGGGCCAACTACAAAGTCCAGTTCGAGATCATCAGTTGGACGAATGGGTGAAACGATCGGCAAATGGGGGAATATCTCGCTGCGAAACTTTCTAGAAAAGCGCCCCACCCCAAGTTCTCGTGGACCTCGGGACTGACTGCACACCTACATACACTCAACTAGAAAGAGCGTTGTTGGAACGGTTCGGCGACACTGCCCTAGGAGAGACCAGTCATCTACAGTTGAAAAATCTGAGACGACGCACGGGAGAGACCGTACCGGAGTTAGCAAGTTGCATCCGGAGACTTCTCACCCGTGTTTACCCCAGCACTAACATTGAGGGCGTTACCCATTTGTATTTGGACACGTTCATTGACGCGGTAAGTGGTGAACCCACTCTCAAGGAGAAATTATTTCTCGCAGACCATGGGAGCCTCTCAATTAACAGCCACTGCGGTATGGAACGAAAGCTTCTTGGAGCGGGAAAAGGCCAATTGCCATCAACTTCACCCCATCAATGAGCTGGCCGGTGCTAACTTCACCACATCAGCCGACAACTGCACGACACCCACCACGACATCAGCTACAGCAACATGCACACAGGAAGAAGCCCAACAAACACAACATTCCAATCAGAATCATGCACCTAGATTGGAGCCCCGGGACGCGGCAACCAGCACAACAACAACAATCGCCCTAACATGCATGATAGGATAGATGAGATCAACAAGCAAATCTCAGCACTCACCAATCTCGTTAACACACTCAGCACCAACCTCGCAACCACACACATTAGGACCGCAAACACAACCAACACTGCACCGCCACCGAACACATGTTTCGAATGCGGTCAGCCGGGCCACTGGAGGGAACGGTGCCCTAACCGACCTCTGTCTACCACACAAACCGCTGACTGCAGAGCACCACAGCCTGGTCAGCTGTCAAACTCCTAAGGGCACTGATTGAAGTCACCTTGGTGCCCATTCTTACAACCCGGCTCAACTGCAGCCTCCGTACAACAACGTCCATTGGCCAACTATCATCATCAGGCATCAGCATCCTCATGCACACCCATACGCACGGCTTTATATATGTCGGTGCCTACGATGCCTCCCACATCAGCAGCACCGCCATCCCCTTCTTGCAGACAAAGTGACCCCGCAATGTCCGCACATCATACACCTTCTTTCCTGTGTAAAACAGCAGTGGTAGGTTGTAGCACATCCGCTGAAACAACGTTTTTTGCAAGCACCACGTCCCGCCACCAAGACACTGGACTCTTGGTATCCCTTGGTGGTAGGCAACAGACCGCCCCACGCAGCATCATCCCCCACATCCACAGACAGCAGTGGTATGGGAGAAACTATCCACTCCGCATCATGGATTCATAAACGACGGCACTGCTGCCGATATGAGCGAATTCTATGACGTCACTGCTTCTTCTGTGCAAACATCCACTGATGCACTGCAAGAAGTGGCTCGCCCAGGTAGCGCTTATCCGTGATCGCGAAAATCCCATCTGCACCGCTGTCTATACGAACACCGCACATACAGAAACGGCAACAATTCCATCAACACTGCTACCATCAGCTACGTCTTCACCAAAGCACTTTCCTCATTCAGCCATCAGCAACATTAAAGGAAACCATAAAAAAACAAGCTGATTACATACAGAATGATTCTGCTCCGCAACCACTTTCGCAGACACCATCATTGGAGACACTTCCACAGGTGCACCGAAAAGTCATCTACAAGTGTGCCTGTCTGTTTAGTGGTATTTCCACCAGTGCCACCGTTGACACTGGGGCTTCCATCACCATCTTTAACAAGCGCTTGTATGAGAGCATCCCACCTCATAAGAAGCCACCCCTTAGGCCTATAAACATCTATTTACAGATGGCTACGGGAGCCGATGTTCCCGTGGCTTGAGTAGTTAGTCTTATCATACAAATAGAGGAGATGCAATTCATACAGCAAGTTGTCATCGCCTCTATTCAAAATGATGCCATTCTTGGCTCTGATTTTCTTAGTGCCACCAAAGCCATAATACACTGCAAGCAACAAAAACTCGACATACACGGCCGACGAATACCCCTTGGACCGGAGTCATCATTATATGATACATGTGCACTAATACTTTCAAGTACAGCCACAGTTGAGCCAGGACAAAACAGATCCTATGGGCCACCGCGCCACAGTTAGGAGACAACACACACATCACCATGCTGGAATCTGACGTCGATTACATGATAGCCTCACAATGCGCAAGTCCCCGTATGATCGTGGACACCACCAATAAAGAACACATTCCCTTCAGAGTGTTCAATGGCACAGCGGACCCTATAACTCTTGAACCAGGAGTCCGTTGTGGCCACTTGGTGGATGTGATTTCTTTGGAAACACCAACACACACCACCGCACACACAGAAATTACTGATGATTTACCGGAACATCTACACGATTTGTACTTACGTGCCACAGTAGGTTTACAGCCATCTAAAAAACAACAAGTCAGGAGACATGGATCTCGGAGAAACTCATCTTGTGCGACACTCCATCGACACAGGAAATAATCACCCAGTGCGACAACCGGTATGATGTCTCCCCATCCATAAGGAAGCGGAGGCTCATCAACAAGTAAACAACATGTTGGGGACCGGTATTATTGAACCCACAGCTTCCCCATTGGCCAGCCCCATTGTACTAGCAGGCAAAAAGGACGGATCCTTGCAGTTTTGTGTTGGCTACCGCCGCCTTAATGATCTTAGCGTTAAAGACGCATATCCTCTGCCTAGGATAGACCAGGCCTTGGATTCCTTGTCCGGAGCCAAGTGGTTTTGTACCCTTGATTTAGCTAGTGGCTATTGGCAAGTGGCCATGGACGAAGCTGACATGGAAACGACTGCATTTGTATGTAGGGATGGTCTTTTTCAATTCTGCAAGATGCCCTACGCCTTGTGCAATGCTCCCAGAACTTTCTAGCATCTCATTGGGCAGGTATTAACTACACTGCAATGGGAAATCTGTCTGTGTTACATTGACGACGTAATCGTCTTTGGTCCCATGTTTGAGCAAATCTTGGCCAATTTGGACACCGTGCTCTCCAGATTCCGCACGGCTAATTTAAAGCTCAAACCAAAGAAATGTCATCTATTCAGACAGAGTTTCGAGTTCCTTCGATACGTCATATCCGGTGACGGAGTGGCTACTCAGCCGTCAAAAACAAAGGCAGTAGCAGAGTGGCCAACGCCCTCTTTGGTCACAGAAACTCGGAGTTTTCTCGGCCTTTGCCAGTACTATCGCTGATACATCCATCATTTCAGTGAGATCGCTTCACATCTTTATAAGATCACCGAAAAAGATCGAATATTCGAGTGCCCGAGCGAGTGTGAAGGTTCCTTCAGGGCGTTGAAGGAACTCTTGACGACCGTCCCGATTCTTGCTCATCCCAATCCAAACCTCGATTTCATCTTGGACACTGATGCGTCAGCTTATGCTATTGGTGTGGTTCTATCTCAAGTCACAGAGGATGGACCGGAGCAGGTATTGGGTTATGGTTTGCATACATTAAACAAAACAGAAAAAGGATACGCAACCCCGAAGCGAGAACTACTTGCAGCAGTACATTATCGTATTATAAGCACTTTCTGTACGGCCGCCCATTTACTCTCTGTACAGACCATGCCTCACTACGCTGGCTCAGAAACCTTAAAAATCCGGAGGACCACGTAGCGAGATGGCAGGAATCCCTGCAGGCCTATAACTTTAACATTGTTCACCGTCCCTGCAAATTGCATGGGAATGCTGACGCCTTGAGCAGAATAGGGCAAGGAGATGAACACGAAGAGGCCGCAACCATGACACAATCTACACAGCCATCTCCGGAGTTCCCCGAATTGCGGTGCGAAGAGTGGAATCTGGAGAAAGTCGCACACGAACAAGCAACAGACTCGCAAACACAACATATATATGCATGGATCCAGGAGGGGGTACGTCCTCCCAGGGAATCTGTGACACCATTATCTCCCACAGCCAAATATTACTACCAGCGGTTTGAAGAATGTCATATCAACAACAACGTTCTTTACATCAACAACCGTTTGGTAATCCTGGAACGTTATCGAAATAACATCTTACAACAACTACATGATAACACCGGGCATCTAGCCATGGAATGAACGGTGACTCAAATCAAACAGAGATTCCACTGGATTGGAATTCGTGATAGTGTGACGTGATGGGTTGCCAAATGTATCCCATGCCAAAATGCGCTGTTGGCCAGCACCATTTCGCACCTCTTCAAATTAAGATAGTTGGTGCACCGTGGAAGCGAGTGGCTATTGATGTGCTCGGACCCTTGAATACAACGGATGATGGAAACAAGTACATCCTTGTATTGCAAGATTATTTTACGAAGTGGGTAGAAGCATTTGCTTTGCCGGACCAAGAGGCATCCAGCGTAGCGGAGGTCCTGGCAAGTAATGTGTTCTGCCATTTCGGTATGCCCTATGAGCCACACTCTGATCAAGGAAGTAATATTGAGAGCCGGCTCGTATTGGAGCTCTGCAAATTGTTTCACATCGTCAAAACCAGGACTACACCATATCATCCCAGGAGTGACAGAATGGTAAAATGGTTCAACTGCACCTTGGCGGAGATGTTGACAAAGGAAACACGCCTTGATTGTAGAGATTGTGATTTACGACTCCCATACGTACTCATGGCTTACCACACTTCAGTACATTCCAGCATGGGTTATACCACTGCTCGGTTAATGTTAGGCCGTGAATTAGCCTTGCCCCTGGATCTGGCTATGCCCCGGATACCAGAAGAAAAAGATTCACCTCTCTACATTGAACTCTTGCGGCAGCGGATAGAACAGGCCCATGAGTTAGTGAGAGCAACTTTACCCACTGCACACCAGCGGCAAAAGATATGGCATGACCGGAGTGTGCATGGAAATCCATATGAAGCAGGAAGGATGGTATGGGTACACGATTCATGATGATCTGAAAACGTGCCAAGTAAACTGAGTTACCGGTGGAAAGGCCCCTATGTAGTAGTAGGTAAGACATCGGACGTGACCTACCGCATCCATGCTTCGGATGGCCTGACCTCAGTCATCCACTTTGATTGGCTTAAACCATGTGTCAGTGATGACCCGGCACCAGAGCTCGGGCCGGGCAATCCCTGTGACACCTGTACCCAGACAGAAATTTCTACGGAAACTAGTATTACCACAGTTGGCGCAGAGCACCGCGGTTCCAGTTCAGCCCATCCTCTACCAAGCCAGGATTCCAGTGAATTAGCGGCTAATGTGAGGACGATGACAAGATACATACTCGCCCTTTCCCTCCTCAGCACAGGTCTACTCGATCTGAGAAGTCGTATTTGAAGAAATTCTCGTTTGTATTGTCCAAGGGGGCGGATGGAAGGATTGTTCCACTGACCTCTTCCCACTCCCACCCACTTCATGCTATACCTCCCCCCCCCCCACCCACCACCATTATAGAGTTGCCACAAGCGGAAGCTGAAGCTGACCCAAGCCATGCTTCCTGTGGGGTGGAACATGTAATGAATAGCATGGAAATGAAGAGGCCAGACGAGGCCTTGGCATGTCTAGAACAGCAGAACCGTACAACTTGGTTGTACCACTCCAATTCGCATCCCTCATCTATGCACCAAGTTCGGACATCACCGGCCCAGTCCATTTCACACTCCACTCGTCGTCTGTTGACCGTCAATCTCCAGATATGAGAGAGACTGCTACTACAGAGGAGGTGGCATCCCGCACCGCACCGACCAACAATAACCCCCGTGGTGGGCAGGGAAGCAGCCTGTTCAGCAGACTGTCGGCTAAAATTTTCCCAGTGCCTAACAATTACGACAAGGCACCAACCGTTGTGTAACGGGAGATGACCACATCCCCCTGTCCAAGGACTGCCCTTTCCATAAAGTCCACGACCCCCCCCCCCCCACCCCGTGAGCAGTCAGGACAGAGCACACTTGCCTTCAGGACTGGATACGTCAATTCATCATTGCGCGCACATCACACACATACTCAGTTATAATCAGTATAACGGAGACAGTCATCACCGGCAACAACACCGCTTAGCAGCACGTAGCGGTTTTAATTAAAAACCGTTAGAGACATAAAAAAAAAAATTCACGCAACACATCCCTCTGCACAAGATGCGGGAGAAATATTCTCTCCCACAACCCCGACTTCCCGCATTAACAACAGACTCGGCATTCACCAGCATGGAAAACTGGAATACGCCCACTGAGCATAGCATTAGTATCATACAGCAGCCCGGATCTCCCTACAACAAACAACACACTATCGTCATCAACACCAGCCAAAATTCCTCCCGCACACACCTTCTTATCCGGTTACGGGAGAACTGATCATGCGGGTAGTAGGAATGCACCGCAGCCATCTACAGTAAGCGCTACGGGGGGGGGGGGGGGGGGGGTATAGAAACGTCCACAAACCCCTGCCCCTCCCGGAAACGTCGTACAGAAACAGCTAATGATATTACACCTCATTCTGTCATTCACACGTAATAACAGTCAATATTATTAAGAGAGCAAGCTGCCTGCTATGTCGTCAGTCATGAGTAGGATTTTGCTACCGAAAAATTGAATTCGATAATGGATTGATCAAAGTTACAACAGCATCCTTCAGGTCATCCACGTTCTAAAATAACTCTGTCCTGCCCACGGGCTCGGCCCTTACAGAGCCACCACCGCGCCCCTCCCTCAACCAGCGGCAATAAAGATGTCACATTTTCACCACAGCACAAGAATCATCGACAGATAACCAGCCACGCGTATCAATCAAGATCACCAACTGAGGTTGACTGTATTCACAATCTCCATACGTCGGCACTGTAATTGTTAAAAAAACCTGTGGTCACCCATATTTCCGAGCTGTAGTGTAATTATATTAATATGTCTGTTCTAGGTAGGGAAGAGGCTAGTCCTACCCATAGAGGAGGATGCTTGGCAGCCCACCCGCTCAGAAAATGTAGCTATCTTGGCGGGATCAGTAACTTCGATTTGCGCAAGAATAGAACTGTTTAAACCACACATCAAATTACATACAGTTTTACTGTCATATTTCTGATTAAAAACACAACTGCTCTACCGTGTATACAAATCAATAACTCACGGGCCGGTAAAGCGGCCTAAAAAATCTGACAGTATAATTACAAGGGGGATTTCAAAAATTCTCTTACCTACGTTCCAGCCCATAATCAACACAGGCTGAGAACTACCTATTTACAGACACCAGAGTCGCATGTATAAGCGCTATTTCAGAAAGACCCATAGTAGAACATATATTTCCATTTCCCGCATCTACAACAAGTATACATCAGCAGCATTATTCGGCCATTAAGAATAAACAATATCTAAGTTTCCGATCAACCACGTGTTTTCAAGAGCCACGTGACTTTTACTTTTATTTCCAGTATAATTGGATCAAGCGCTTTAAACAAAAGAGCCGCCCAAATACGCGACTACCACAGCGTGATAGAGGAATGGGAGAGGGTTGAGTCGGGGCAATTGCCGCCGACGTCACGACGCCAGTTGCCATCGGTTACCCAATACCCGTGATCACGTCGTCACCAGACGTGGATTATTCGAGATTGCCATCTCCGGATGATCTGGACACCATCTCCGGATGATCTGGACATTTTGACAATGTACGAAATATAACTGAACAACTGTCTGGGGATATGGCCTCTGTCCAAAACTGGTGTGAAAATAATAAAATGATTCTAAATTCCGACAAAACCAAACTATTAATGATAAGCACTAAACACAAACTTAAGCGCATTAATGAGGGGGAAATTAAAATACCCATATATAACGGAGAATTAGGTATTGTAGACAATGTAAAACTTTTAGGCGTACATATAAACGGGAATTTATCTTGGCAACACCATGTAAACAAAATATGCAGCAAAATAGCCTCACTTATATATATGCTAAAGAAAAACAAACAGTATATGAGTATCGATGAACGCAACTTGTTTTACAAAGCATACATATTATCGCATATAGATTATTGTAGTCTTGTCTATTATGTAGGTACTCCAACTCTATTAAGCAAATTAGAAAAATTACAAAAGCGTGCTGCAAGAATTATCCTAGACGTCCCATATAGAACTCCATCAAAACAACTATATACTACCCTAAGATGGACGTCGTTAACTCAGAGAATGGCTATAAAAAAACCATAATGACATACAAAGCACTAAACAACCTCACGCCAATATATATTACCAATATGTTTACACCCATGGATGAAGCACACACACTAAATCTGCGATCGAAAACTTATGGCCACTTAAAACCTCCAAAAATACGAACAGATTATGGTAAGAACAGCTATACACATTCAGCAACACAAATGTGGAACTCACTACCGAAAAGCATTACACAATCAACAACGCTTTCATCTTTCAAATCCAACATATACACTCATCTAAACGTGGATTAATTACGAGGCCCAAAGTTGTGCCTCGCCACCACCACCACCATCCACCCGTTGGGGTGGGGGGGGGGGTGGGGGGGGGGGGTTGCAGGACCGAGCATGCGGGAGTGGGTGAAGGAGCGAGCGAAGGGAGCGAGAAATTGTGGACTAGGTTCTGTATATTTACTTCATGAAGGATTCTTCTTAGCCCGTCGTTACACGAATTGTGTGTAACCACTATTTAATAAGCATTTTGTTGGGAATTTTGGAACTATCCAGGCGGGACGATGTTGGTACCATAAGTTACAACAATGCCCGGCCAGGATAGTTTCAAAATATTCAACAAGTTACCTGCATAGTTACTCTCAAATTGATAGTCAGTTAGTCGGGTTAATCCGGGCATCATAATCTGCTATCGTGGAACAAAAATGCTCTTGGAAAGGGATAAGCAAATTAGGAATTAATTCTTTAATTATTGTAAGATATGTAGAAGCGTGTGCAGGCGTACGTGCCAATTTGTGGCTGAAAGAACTGTGTGTGATTTAAGGTGTATGTGCGACTTTCAAATAATAATAATAATAATAATAATAATAATAATAATAATAATAATAATAAAAAAAAAAAAAAAAAAAAAAAAGAAAATAATAATAATAATAATAATAATAATAATTAATAATAATAATTAATAATAATAATAATAATAATAATAATAATAATAATAATAATAAAAACTAATAATAATGATAATAATCTGTCAGAATTTCTTTGTGTGTACATAGATGTAAAAATTTGTACAAATTGTAAATAATTTATGTATATATGTTAATGAGGGCCTCTGTTAGATCAGGCCGTGTACTTGAAGATTTACCCTCAATAAATAACGATTATTATTATTATTATTATTATTATTATTATTATTATTATTATTATTATTATTATTATTATTATTATTATTATTATTAGTTATAGACGAAGGAGCCCAACGCGCACTGCCAGCAGCCATCAGCAGCACACCAGTCATCATCCCGACGTCACCACAGCACTCCAGCCTCCCGCATCCAGCCGTAGGAAAGAGCACCACTCCAGACCACCTATATTTAGGGAAGAGGAGGAGGATAGCCCATACGCAGGCGATTCTTCCAGTTCCACGTGTCACCGCCAGCCGTCTCCTCAAGGCCGTCAAAATACGGAAGCAGTCTCTCTCCGCCACCGCAGCTCCATCTCCTCCGCGAACAGCCATCTGCATCACCGCTCTGGAATCATCAGCAACGCAACACCAGCACCAGCAACTCGAGCAATGTCAGCATCAGCACCAGTACCCATACCAGAAACAGCAGCCATCAGCATCACGACAGCGCCATCGCCCGCAGCCACTGTTAGTTCTGACATTAATGATACCGCCACTACCTCTTGTGTACTAGTGTCTAACATTAACTCTCTTAATTCACCTAATTATAACGGAGAAATATCGGCCGTCCAGGAAAATCCGCATGTCCCACCACCACCAGCCGTGGAACCCAGAGGTGGGGCAATTTCACAGCCACCACGTGCGGACATTTCTGCCGTGGATGTAGCAGAATTTTAGAGTGATGCGAGGAATGGAACATTCTTAATCATATATTATTATATTTTTACTTTGGAAATATTTTTCTTCTTATTATACAGTATATGTTCTACCAATTGCAACCCCGTCCGCAGGATGACTAGGGTTATCCTACACAGCTGCGCAATATCCTTGCCCAGCTGTGTCTCTATCAAAAATGAGCACTGCGGATTCCTGCGTTGTAAGACCGTCGTGTGCGACGTATAGTACACAACGGACCGCAGTGTAATTACGTCATAATCCTGTCATGCAGTCTCAGCTATGCTGGGGCTGCCTGATAAACTAGGTTTTTACTTCTTATTATGTACACTATTTTTCTTATTATTTTCTTCCCATCGTCGTAGCATGGCGGGACGGCTATGGGGTCAGCGAGAGCTGCCCGTGCGGGCCCGCTATAACGGGCCGCAGCTTACATATTTAATAAATATACGTGTTGCATATCCCTTTTCTTACCCGGGATACGCAGGTAATTCGTCAAATACTCAATAAGGGTATGTTACATGGAAATGCTTTATATATATTATATGGTACGTTGGAGCTTGGGTGTTCTCTGCGGAGAAAATAATTATCCGCACCCAAAGAGAACACCCATGCAAGCTATTGTTTTAGAGATCATTTGCTAAAATAATAACACGCACAAAGAAATGAACAAAACAAAAAAAAAGGAAAAAAGGAAAAGACCTGGAAAAATAATTCCAGGTCAAAAATCAAAACTAAAAATATGCCTCCCTTGTCCTCTGCGGCACGCCTGTGTGTTCTGTCTCTCATAACACGCACCTATTGCATCACTACTCCTCTCAGTGTGTATAATTCCCGCCTAGCGTGCGTCCACGCGGCGATCCGCGACGCGTGATCGTTTGCCACGGATGTCAAACTAGGAGGGGTGGGGTGGGGGTGGGGTTGGGGGTGGGGGGTGGGTGGGGTGTGTGTAGCATGGATCGACCGGTCGGGTACGGGCCGCCTGTCCTGGATTCGTTCTTATAAGCGTGCCCTCCTGGGTAGGGTAATAAGCGTGTATGGGCCTATACGGGAGGATTTTCATTGTGAAAACGACAAAGTTCGTTAGAACGCATGGTGCGCATGTGCGTGCCTGTCACTGTTTCGATGACACACGGCGCAGCACGTCCAAGAGCGGGTGGTACTTTTAATGTACCGAGTTGGTACTCTTTAATCGTTATAAATTACTTGTTCCCGTCAAATCTGGTATGGATCAAGACCAGAATTGGACGGGCTATTCAAAACTATAAACCGTTTTAAAATCGGTTCAGAAATGGCTGAGTTATCACCGATTTCTCCCTGCAATTTATGCTCAAAATATAGAAATGGCGTCATAATCGCATATATAAATATATATATATATATATATATATATATATATATATATATATATATATATATATATATATATATATATAGCTAAATAGTCAGTAATTTGTGTAGCACGTGACTTACTACGTCATCCACACATCTATATCTATCGCGATATTTAGATAATTGTGTACATGTCACAAGATTACAGCGCTCTGATTGGCTGGTTCAGCAAATTCTGATTGGGTGAGGCAGCCAGTTATGATGTCTCCATGAGTATAAAAGGGGATGATTTCAGTAGATCGGGAGCACCGTCGACCAGGGGCCGAACAGTCGGGAGCTGCCCAACATATGGAAACCTGACGAACTAACTGAAGACAGATACATACATCATCTAGTTTCAAGAGGTTTTCCGATCAGGCCGACCGAAGCAGTTCCTGTCTCACCGCACTAAGAATTTTAGAGCTTAAATAGGTTCCTATTTTAATTATCATCTATAAAGGAACTGTTCTTGCGGTGAGCCCTTGCGGGCCAGTCATGTACTTCTACGTGATGTAGAGCGGCGATGTTCCTCGGTGGATAACTCACCGGATCTGCCAGCCACGCCGAAAAGTGGACCTTCAGCCACCACACCGCATGTCGTGTGTGTCCTGTTTTTATGTTTTCACCGCAGCCAGGTAAACTTTGCCCGGTGCGCCACAAGAGCTATTTGACGCACCCCGCACCGTTAAGCTTTAATATGTACAGGCATAATTACAACTATATTAATAACCCTTCATGTTAATGGCTTATCATTAACTTTCTTAACTTACCGTCATCGGACGGGAACTTTCGTCAGCACAGTATTATTATGTAGGACTTACTAACTAGTCAGTAGATATTGTTTATACTGTGTTTCACTGTCCTGAGTTTGTACCGCTTCCGTCCTGGAGCAGCATGCGGGAACCCGGTCTTGCGGGAGATCTACATGCGGAGACGTATCCAGTTTTCAGAGAATGTGTCAACTCACGTCACAAGTATAGTGACGTCTCAATTCCAGTAACATAGAAGCCCGTTATAAGAATGGTTACTGAGTATTCAAGTAACTATACATGATATCCTTAATTACATCTTTAATTATTATAATAGTTCTGTAAAAAGGTACCGATGACTAATAGGTACCGTACCGGTCCTCGGACCGCATCTTATAATTTCTTTATAATTACTGATTATAGTTATCCTTGTTTACTGTAAGGTGTTTTAACTAACTGCACCGTATTAGGTCTATCAACCTGTATTACCACTGTTCTAATCTAATCATATACTGTCACCGTTTTGTACTTGGTTAGTTAGCTATATGGCCAGTGGCCATCTGGTTGATATGTTTTGTTTATTTATAGAAAACTTAGGACTGCAGTGCATTAGAAAATACTATACAGCAACATTATATATGCATCACCTTCTTCCGCCACCAACAATTTTACACAGGTCGCTGTCCGTGCTATAACTCTGTTTAGCCCAGCATGCTACCGACTAAACCTGACTATTTAGCTCGATAGGATAGGTTTAATGTGATTAGAGACAATTTCTTCATTAGGAAACACATAGTGTATGCCTCTTTTCCGGTCGTTGTGGTAATCTAGCCCCACACCCTGGCAAGATTGTGTTAAATTGGCCAACATACCTATAGGGCCTCACATCTATAAAGTTATTGTCTCTTTTCACGTTCCACTAAGCCTAATGGCTTCTTAATTGTTTGGATATCCCTACCCGCACCAGGTGATGATCTGACTCTGGGAAACTATCGGAGGTTTCCGAGCGGTGATGACTAAGGTACGATATCACATACACTCCCCCTATATTGGGCAACTTGAGTATAAACCTAACGTTAGGTAAATACTTAGCTCCATTGGACTTGGTGACGGACGAGAGGCGCATCTCCACCCAACTCTGTCTGGGCAAGATGTTGGAATCTGCCACGCCCTCACAGGAAGGACATTTGCGGTGGATATTCGTCTCTCTATCCCCACCGTAACGATAGGTCAGTCATAAAGATTCGCTTGTGTCAATTTCACAGCACTCTGGTTGAATAAAAGAGTGGCCCTTTTTGGCCAACACTTTTCCTCCGCTTCAGCAGTGGGGGTATTTTCCTGTAACGGAGGCCCGTGTGAGGCACTTACTTCTCGCAAGATATCCAGTGACGGTGGCCTGCGCGAGGCTACTACTTCTCACCACAATTTTTGTCACATTTAGAAGTAATGCCCGCATGAGGTACAATGCCTCTCGCCACGCTAGGAGTTTCGTCTCATCCTTTTCAGCCTAGAGGTATTGTAACCTATGTAAAGTTAATTAGTGATCTCGTATGCGGGAGCCTCCTTTGCGGAGGTACCTCTACGGACTCAAGATTCTGTGTGGTACCTCCGGTGTCTCCACGTTTAGAGGTTCATCAGCTGTCTCTATGTCATGCATTATTTGTATGCTCACTGTTATCTAGCAAACTCGGTGGTTTGTATAGGCTATATTTTCCTTAATTACTCATTTTTAGACTTGTAAGTCCATAGCTTTAAAATTGCTATGAACAGGCTTACCGGTGATACCAATTCATGGGCTGACACCGTTCAATTTAATGTTAGCGGCAATGGTCACACAGCCCCACCGCAACAATTGAGTTCCACCGGCCTTAGGAGCCTGTCTTTGTTAACCGCAAGTCACCGTCACACGGGATCCGAAACCCCGAAACTGGGAGCTAACCAACTGTCTCGTTCGTCATGCACATGTGGCACGGCAACCCGACATTACACACTGGAACGACCCGACCCAACCCCGCGAGCTACACAAGCGCAGTAGGGTTATTTGACCCAAATTTGGTTAAAATACGGCTATTGGTTAAGGAGACGTGATGTTTTAAAACAAAAGTTGATGGACAATAGACGGATGGACGGTCGTCACCAAGGTTACTTGGCCTTTCCAGTCAAGTGAGCTAAAGTGCGATAACAGAAAAACGAATGAATTCCACACCTTTTGCAACAGGATTTCTTAGGAAGCGTAAAGGTAGGATATGATAATGTTAGCGATAATAATAAATAGTCCTTATGAGGTAGCCTGTCTGGGAGTAGTAGTATCGCATTTGTGACATCACTCAAGATCAGTAATGATGACGGCTGACGATTTTCACACATGGACATCTGAATAGGTTAAAGGTAGTGATATGGATGATAATTACGATCGCATCCAATTGCGTCTTATTATAAATTGACCTAAGAACCAATGAATTTCAAAACTCAGCATTTTATAATTCACCAATAATTACTGATTAGGCGATTATCATTAAACCTGATATGAGTAGTTGTCATTACTTAACTGTTTGCATTTGTTTTATCCATTCAGTAAGCTTAGAGAAGTAAAATGGTACCTTCTATTTATTAATTTGGACAATTATTTTGCCTTCTACCCTTGTCTCATCATCAATGGGGCCATCACAGGAGTCATCACTGGGACTGCTACAGGAGCCATTGCCGGGACCATGACAGAAGTCATCAGCGGGACTGTCCCAAGAGTCATCACCGGGACCATCACAGGAGTCGGCACTGGGACCATCACAGAGTTATCACTGGGACCATCAGAGGAGTCATAACTGGGACTGTCACTGGGACCATGACTAGGAGTCGTCACTAGGGCCATCAATGAGGCCATCACATGAGTCGTTACTGAAACCATCACTGGGACTGTCACTGGATTAGTCAACAGCTCGTCATAGGACCCTTACTGGATCGTCAAATGAGTCATCACTCGAGCTGTTACAGGAGTCGTCACTGGGACCATCAAAGGAATCATCACTCGAGCCGTTACATGAGTGGTCACTAGGACCATCACAGGAGTCATCACTGGGACCATCACAGGTGTCATCACTGGAACCATCACAGGAGTCATCACTAGAACCATCATAGGAGTCATCACTGATACCATCACAGGAGTGGTCACTGGGACCATCACAGGAGACATCACCGGGACAATCACATGAGTCATCACTGGTTCCATCACATGAGTCGTCACTGGGACAATGACAGGAGACATCACTTGGACCATCAGAAGAGCCATCACTGGGACCATCACAGCACTCGTCACTGGGACCGTCACAAGAGCCCTCACTGGGACCATCACAGGAGACGTCACTGGGACCATCACAGGTGTCATCACTGGGACCATTACAGGAGTCGTCACTGGGACCATCACAGGAGACATCACCGGGACAATCACATGAGTCATCACTGGTTCCATCACAGGAGTCGTCACCGGGACAATGACAGGAGACATCACTGGGACCGTCAACGGATTCATCACTGGAACTGTCACATGAGTCATCATTGGGACAGTCACAGGAGACATCACTGGGACAGTCACAGGAGACATCACCGGGAGAATCACAGGAGTCATCACTGGAACAATTACAGGCGTCATCCCTGGGACCGTCACAGGAGACATCACTGGGACAATCACAGGTGTCATCACTATGAGCGTCACATGAGTTATCACTGGGACAGTCACATGAGACATCACCGGGAGAAGCACAGCAGACATCACTGGAACAATTACAGGAGTCATCACTGGGACCGTCACAGGAGTCATCACTGGGCAATCACAGGAGTCATCACTGTGGCTGTCACAGGAGTCGTCACTGGGACCATCATATGAGACATCGCTGGGACCATTACAGAAGTCATCACTGGAACAATCACAGGAGTCATCACTGGGGCTGTCACAGGAGACATCACTGGGACCATCACAGGAGTCATCAAATCAGAATTTCTGTCCAGAGCAAACTACCTAAAACATACTACTATATATAAATTATATGCGGCGGTGACACAAATTCTGAGTGCTACGGTATGGTATCGTATTGTATATTGGTCATGGTATGGTATGGTGTGGTGTGGTATGGTATGGTATGGTATGGTATGGTATGGTATGGTATGGTGTGGTGTGGTGTGGTGTGGTGTGGTGTGGTGTGGTGTGGTGTGGTGTGGTGTGGTGTGGTGTGGTGTGGTGTGGTGTGGTGTGGTGTGGTGTGGTATGGTATGGTATGGTATGGTATGGTATGGTATGGTATGGTATGGTATGGTATGGTATGGTATGGTATGGTATGGTATGGTATGGTATGGTATGGTATTGTGTGGTATTTAATATCACCAGGGCAGGAGTGTGTGTAATATCTCAGCACTATCAGCGCAATGAACATTGTGTAATATCACATTGAATATGATTGACCACTGGATAGTCTGATCTTGAAACGGCAAATTACTTGGCAAAGCAAAATTCCGCTGGTATTGCCCAAAGAGGAGATGAAAGGATATAGTCTCAAGTCTGATGGTTGTAGTTCTTTAAACCGACATCTATTTGACAACTTTCTGTCGGAATCTGCCAGTTGTTCTTGTGGGCACAATGATGAATCTACACACCACTACCTCTTACATTGTGCCCTTTTTAACGAGCAAAGAGTCGTTTTCCAAAATCAGCTTGCCTTGAACGATATTTCTCTTGCTAATCTTACGGTCAACCAGCTTCTATACGGGACTTACACTACCAACTTGGAAATGAACAAACTGATCTGTAATACGGTATGTCAATACATAATTAACACCAACCGCTTTCAGTAGCTTCCTGTTTGTGAACTTATAGTTTACGGGGTAAATGGACAGCAGCCCAACACGTACAGGTCGGGGCGAAGGCAGCACCTAGAGCTCACCTCTGCTATTCTTCCATTTGATCTTATTCCTCGCTCTCTCTATCTCTCACCCTCCCCCCCCCCCCCCCCTTTCCCCATCTCCCTTTCTATCTCGGTCTTTCTTCCTACTCTCCCCCACCTCACACTCAACATTCACATACTTATGCACACCAATAGACTACAATTAATTAAACTATTATGATTTGCCGCCATTTTGTTGTAAAAAAGTTTTGAATAATCTGTATGTGTATGGGAGACACGGGCATAAGACTCTAAGTCTTATCGTGCTCCCATCTGAACAAATAAATCACGTTTAAACCAAGTCTGAATCATAAAACCTAACCATTTAGAATGTACATGCAATGCAAGCACTCCTGGCCTGAGTAAAGCTTTTCCTTGTTGAACTAAATGGCCATTGAAAAAACCCTTACACTGTATGTTAATGGATAAAGAATATTTCAACCCACCTCCTTCAAATTGCAAAAAATATAGAACGAGAAACCCAAGGGGCCTGTGTCGCTCAGCTGGAGCACTATGCATTTTTTTTTTTATCAAAATTGTTGGTGGGTGGTTTAGGAGTAGTCTTTTAAATGAGTTTGTGGACATTTTTGCAAGTCCAATATGGCCGCCAAACACGCTACATTTTGATTGGTCCACTGCGGCCATGTTTCTGACGTAGCTCCTTCCCTTGAAAAACTTGAACGGCATTCAGTGCCTAATCATATCTCTCAAATTTCGGCCCAATCCGTTCAGTGGTTTTGGAGTTTCTTTGGCAAAAATTAGGTTATCCAAGATGGCCACCAAACCATTTTGCCAATCAAGTTCCCTTGAACAAACTTGGTGCAGCTCTTGCGCTAGATGATATTTCATGCATTTTCAAATGATCCCCCAATCGGTTTTGGAGAAGATTTTAAATGACATTTCTAAAAATGGACCAACATCCTCAAGATAGCTCGATAATACATTTTAAATTTCCCATTGCTTTAGTATGGGAGATTTTGTTGTGTAATGATCTAAGATGGCCGCTAAACCGTTTATCAGACAGTCTCAAAAATGGCAAATTTGAAATCACAATACGCAAAAACATATATGAAACCAATTTCGGCCTCAAAATCCATCAAATAAAAAAAATCCAATATGGCCGCCAAACACGCTATATATTAATTGGCACATGGCGGCCATGTTTTTTGACGGATCAATTGCTCTTGAACAACATTTGATGGTCCTTAGTCCTTAATCATATATCACAAATTTCGGCCTGATCGCTACAGCGGTTCTGGGGAAGAAGTCGTATTTTCGAAAACGAGGTCATCCAAGATGGCCACGGAACCATTTGGTCAATCAAGTTCTTGTGAACAAACCCGGGTCAGCTCTTGCTCTAGATCATATTTCATGTGATCTGAATTAATCCCTCAAACGGTTTCGGAGATTTTTAAGGACATTTCTAAAAATCGGCCGAAATCCAAGATGGCCGCTGGCCAAATTGGCCGATCGGCTTTGTTTGAACAAACTTGAATCGCTATCCACTAAGGATGCTTCCTGCCAAATATAATTGAATTCGGCCTGGTAGTTTTCGAGAAGACATTTTAAATTTCCCATTGCTTTAGTATGGGAGCCTTTGGTGGGAAAATAATCCAAGATGGCCGCAAAAACGTTTATCAGACAGTTTCGAAAATGGCAAATTTGAGCTCAGAATACCCAAAAACATATATAAAACCAATTTCGGCCTCAAAATCCATCAAATAATAAAATTCCAATATGGCCACCAAACATGCTACAATTTGATTGGCCCACGGCGGCCATGTTTTTTGACGGATCAACTTCCCTTGAACAAACTTTAATGATGCTTAGTCCCTAATCATATCTCCCAAACTTTGGCCTGATCCCTTCAGCGGTTCTGGAGAAGTCATTTTCGCTAAAACTAGGTCAACCAAGATGGCCACAGAACCATTTGACCAATTGAGTTCCCTTAGCAAACTTTGTTCAGCTCTTGCCCTAGATCATATTTTATGAGGTTTGCTTCAATCCCTCAAGTGGGTTCAGAGAAGATTTTTAAATACTTCTAAAAATCAGCCAAAATCGAAGATGGCCGCCGGCCAAATTGGCTGATTGGCTTCATTTGAACAAACTTGGATCCCTATGCCCTAAGGATGCTTCCTGCCAAATGTAATTGAAAATGTAATGGCGCCGTCCATTCGGGCAGTCAAGTGGATGGGTGGGCGGTCGGGCGTGCGGTCGACAGGGTGGTTTCCAGATGATAACTCCATTACCGTTTGTCAGATCGCATTGAAACTGCACAGGGTGGTTGGACTAAGTCTTGGGAAGAAACTTATCGAAATCGACGATGATCCGAAATCCAAGAATGCTGTCAGCCACCGGCGGCCATCTTGAAAATTGGTTTCCGGATGATAACTCCGTTAGCTTTTATCGGATAGCGTTGAAACTTCAAGGAGTGGTTGAACTACGTCAGGGGAAGAAGCCTATCGAAATTGACAATGATCCGAAATCCAAGATGGCCGCCAGCCACCCGTGGCCATCCTGAAAATTGGTTTCCGGATGATAACTCCATTACCATTTATCGAATTGCTTTGAAACTTCATAGAGTGATTGGACTAGGTCTGCGGAAGAAACCTATTTGAAATCGATGATGATCCGAAATCCAATATGGCCACCAGCCACAGGTGCCCATCTTGGAAATTGGTTTCCGGAGGATAAATCTGTTACCTTTTATCGGATAACTTTGAAACTTCTTAGCATGTTTGGACTAGGTCTGAGGAAGAAAGCTATCGAAATCGACAGTGATTCGAAATCCAAGATGGCCGCCAGCCACCGGTGGCCATCTTGAAAATTGGTTTCCAGATGATAACTCAGTTATCGTTTATCAGAGCACTATGCAACTTCATAGGGTGGTTCGCCTACCACTGGGGAAGAAACCTATCGAGATTGACAATGATCCGAAATCCAAGATGGGCGTCAGCCACCGGTGGCCATCTTGAAAATTAGTTTCCAGATGATAACTCCGTTATTGTTTATCAGCTCGCTTTGAAACGTCATAGAGTGGTTGGGGTAGGACTGAGGAAGACACCTATCGAAATCGACAATGATCCGAAATCCAAGATGGCCACCAGCCACGGGCTGCCATCTTTAAAGTTTGTTTCTGGATGATATCTCCGTTACCATTTATCGGATCACTTCCTAGAGTCATTGGAATATGTCTGGTGAAGAAATTTATCAAGATTTACGATAATCTGAAAAAATATATTCCTGCCAGTCAGCGGCAGCCATCTTGAAAATTGGTTTCCGGACGATACCTTCTTAACCGTTTAACGAATTGCTTTGACACTTCATAAGGATGACTGGTTTGATGGGTCTGAGGAAGAAATAAATATTTTCTGATAGCTTTCATTCATTGGTTTGTCATCATGGCGGGGTATTATGCGCCGTTTGCGGAGCTTTTGTTTTATTTGACCTCTTGTTTATTTCTAAGAATGTTCTAAATTACTGGTAAAATAAAACTCAATATTACCACTCAGAAGGCTGGAAGTCGCATCTCAGCAGTTTTAAATTCACAAAATTTCTCTGGGGGAGCACACACCCCCACCCACCCAAGCACCCCCATACCCCGAAACTCTCCACCTCTCTTTTTGCGACCGGGACAGCCCCCCCCCCCCCCATCTCCCAGAGTTTCTCAGATCTACTCCAGGGCCAGCCCTTCAATAATTTCTGCATCTGCCTCAGAATAATAATAATAATCACCGTAATAGTCTTATTGACTATTATATATTGTTTTAGTATTATTCTTTAGTGAGGGGTTCCTTTTGTTTAGGGTTTCTGATGATGAGTGATGACAAACTATAGTGGCGAATGGTCATTCCACGTCCCTCAAGCCCCCGTGAAAAACTAGTCATTTTAAGTTATTCTTTGTATGGAATATGATATAACCTTATGACAGTATATGACCATATAACCATATGCCCCTCCCTGTAGTAAAGTAATGCGTGCAAGACGTTTCTGATGTTCTGAGTCAGATGGTTCATGACTGTATTACAGTTTAATATTATTTTTTCCTTCTTGATGCTCTCAGATGGCACCACCTGCACATCAAGAGGTAACTATGGCCCTTCAGTTGGCTGTTAAATTATTCTATTTTAAATATTTATCTTCATATTTTTGTTCATTCAGTTTTTTATCCAGTCCTGTTTTACAAATGAACAGCTAAAAAATTGAGTGAACAAAAAAATTAAATTAAATGCCTGAAATTAATAATCTAACAGCCAACTGATGGTCCATATTTACCTCTGGAAATGCAGGAGATGGCACCTGCGAGCATCTATATTTAAACATTTTCCTTGGGAGGACACCCAAACCCCCTTTTGGTTTGCCTTTCGCGTCCACCCAACTCCACAAATATTCTTTGCCCCCAGGGCGGGGGGGGGGGCAGGTTCCACAAGAAGGGCACAAAGATCTCACATAAGGGTGTTCGGGGATACCAACCCACCTACCCATGCACCACAAGAAACGGGATTGAATGATGCAAGCTGACTGAGAATCGATTTCCTGCATTCTGAGTTTCCTATGATCCATATATAAATTTTACTGCAATGTTGAGTGAACTTATGTATTCTTTGGTCCCTAGTACCTATTCCCAATTTACATTATAGTGGGCAATGTTGTCCTCTGATGCCTGCTTTTAGTCAATTGAAAACTGACTAAGCGATGACTAACCACGTTCCTGGATGTGCACTGTGCATGCATGCATGCATGCATGCATGGTGCGTGTATGCGTGCGTGTTGTAAGAGTAAGTGAGCGACTGAGAGAGCGGACGGGCGTGGGTGGAGTGCGAGGTCGGGTGTGGTGGATTTGCAGCGGCAAGAATTTGATTGGAACTTAGTTTCTAATTTATATTGCTTTAAAAAAGCTTTCCAAGATAAATTGCTCAGCCATCGATTGAGGTGGACACATAGGCGATCTCCGTCACTCCGAGTTGCTTCTCTCCACTCAGGAGTATAAATGGGTATCTGTGTAAAACGATAGGAAAGTTACAAATAATATACTGCCATATAAACCAGCCTAGATATGGCGTGAATGGGACTTGGAATCAAGGAACTCGATAGACGCCAATCAAACCAATAACTTCTATATGCTCAGCCAGCAGATGAGTTACTTATGCACTAAAGGATACCGCATCTTAAAACGTTCCTAAACTACAATCATAAAATTGTTGAAGCCATGTACCACTGCAAAGCTCATCAAATTTTCTAAACATTTATGTATGTTTTTTGGTACAATTTTCACTGAGTTTTTTGCATATAAAAAAAATACAGCATTGTCCCTAAATTTAGTAAATCAACTGTCCTATAGGGTGTATTTAAAAATGGTTTAAGTGCGTTGTATCTGGACCTAATAGCGATTAGCGAAGTAATACGTTATTAGATCACCGCTTGGCGCGATGCATTGTAAGGAGGCATTTTCCCAAAATACGCCAATCTGGTAAAGGTGTATTGTGGCCCAATCCCTTCAGCGGTTTCAGAGGAAATGTGTTTTTGTGAAAAACTAGGTTATCCAAGACAGCCGCATGTCTAATCGACCAATCATTTTGAACATGTGAAGAACCGACCCTATGGATCATTCACGCCCAGTTGTTCTTAATGACTCGCTTAAAGAAGAAAGTGGACAGATGCTGGATGGACAGATGACGGACGACCGATACAAAATAAGTTAATTATTAAATATAGTAAATTCTTTAAGGTGTGTTAAATATTCTGGCACCATTTTAAAACTAATACTATTGGACGCTGCTGTTGCCTGAAGTAGCAATGGTGCCAAGTCAAATTAGTAATAAACTATTCAACAGCTAGCATGTATGGAATGAGTGATTTAAATTATGATTTCGCAGCCTCTTACATAGCCATATTGGCGTGGGGTTTTCGGAGGGACATCTAGCCCAGGCTCAGACTAATCAAACGAGGCCTTCAAATGTCTGATTTTGTTTTCGTGTGGGCGGATGCATCATCGCTTATAGCTGGAACTAAAAAATTCGTCGTGGCTAAACATGTGTATCACGGCCGTACGAGTTGATAAGGTGGGGTGGGGTGGGCTGAGGTGGCGTGGGTGGGGTGGGTGCTCATACTCATACAAAAAGTACAGTATTCACAAGTCCACGAGGATGATATTTATTACTCAGAATGCAGGAGATGGCTTTAAGGCGCATCTAATGTTCATATTCGTCCGAGGGCGCCCAGAAAAATACCACACCCTCCTCCCATTATGTAGGACGGGAACAACAAATCTTAGACCCGTTATTGAACTGGCCCCCACCGACATCGAGCCCGTATTACGGCCATGTGTATGCAAATTATTTCTACCTTCGCGTACAGTATATGCATTACGCATCAATTAAAAATGTGACTTTGAGAGATGTTGCCAATTCTACAATTCCGTGAGCCTACACTCAGTTTGACACAAGATCAAAATAATTCCCTGTACTGTGGTCTACTACTCATGAGATTCAAAATGATATGTGACATGACCACCTTTGGATAGATTTAACTTTTGACCCACAGTCCACACCCCTGAGCCCCACCCCAGGGGTCATAACAAAATTTCAAAGTGCCATGCACATCCCCGGCCATATGTGTAAGCATACCCAAAGTTTTAAGTTTCTATGTGAAATGGTCTAGGAGGAGTTGCTTTACAATCGATTGGTGCCCACTTTTTACCCCGCCCCCTACCCTCAGTTTGACCCAAGATCAAAATAATTCCTTGTACTGTAGTCTACTCATCATTGGCTTGAAAATGATATGTGACATGACAACCTATGGAGATTTTATTTTTTAGCCCACATTTCCCACCCCCTGGGCTGTGTCATGAACAGCCATATGTGCAATCATCCCCCAAAGTTTCAAGTTACTATCTGAAATGATCAAGGAGTTGCATTGCAATCGAATGGTGCCCACTTTTGACTCTTTGACCCCGCCCCCTACCCTCAGTTTGACCGAAGATCAAAATAATTCCTTGTACTGTAGACTAGGCCTACTAATCATCGGCTTGGAAATGATATGCGACATGACAACCTTTGGAAAAATTTAATTTTTGACCCCACATTCCTGGGGGTCATCCCAAAATTCCAAGTGTCATGCACACCCGTCCATATGCGCAATCATCCCCAAATTTCAAGTTTCTATCTGAAATGGTCTAGGAGGAGTTGCTTACAATCGATAATTACTGGCCAGTTTTGACCTTTTGACCCCCTGGGCCCAGCCCGTGTGTGTGTGTGTGTATGTGTGTGTGTGTGTGTGTGCGCGTACGCGCGTGCGTGTGTATATGTGGGGTGGGGTGTGGGGGTGGGGGGTGGCTTGCCAATAGGTATAATCATCCCCAAGGTTTCTAGTTTCTATCTTAGACGGCCTAGAAGAAGATGCGTTACAATCTATAAGTGCACACGCACGCACGCACCGGCTACGCTTATATTCGGGTTGTGTCTAGAATTGCGTATAGGCGCGGGCATTTTTCGCAAAGGATTGTGGTCTCCAACAGCTAACTAGAGAGATAGATAGAGCGTGCCTCTATTTTTAGTTGAAACCATAGATTTAGGAAATATATTGGCTTGATCGCTCATGCGCATACGCTCACTATGGGGGGGGGGGGGGGGGGGGACGGGATAGATTGCTGGATCTTCACTGCCTGACTGACATCTGACGCAGACGATCAGATATGTGTATATCCTCCGAAACTCATGTAAATAGTTTTTTGGTTAATTTGAATAGAAATTCTGCTGAAATAGCATGCAAAATACGGAACTACAAATCTACGGTAAAAATAAATAGGGGAAATACGATAATACTGAGAGGCGGTAAGAATGACTGAAATGCGTTAAAACCTAACGCATACATCGCTGAAATTACAAACATTTATCTACATATGATAACTATACGATAACTTGTATTCATTTTGGAAATTGCTGCCTTAAACCGTTGCTGCACACATGGAGACAATTTTCAGCATTATTGTTTACATAAATCTACATAAATCATTCTTGTACTGACCGTGAAACAACTAGGCCTAGCCTTTGAAAGCTATGGTGTTCTAAAATTGCCGTCGTGCGTCGCGCGTCGTGGGCGATAAAAAACAAGCGACGTTATTTAAATAGGGCGACATCGCCCCCGACGTCGCCCTCGACGTCGCCCCCCCCCCCCCCACGTCGCCCTCGATCTGGTACTCGGTCCGTAATGGTATGAATTCGATATCGAGTCTGTAATAATACGATTGACACTCTAATGTCGAGTGGGTGTTTATATCTTGTGGTGTTTACAGTTGTAAGATTTAGTAAGAAAAATATTCCATATGTCTCATAGATATGCAATAATTATCTCAGCCAGGTTATGACTTCAATAATCCTCCCCTACGGCCCCCACCCACCCACCCCCACCCACCCTCTCTCTCTCTCTCTCTCTCTCTCTCTCTCTCTCTCGCTCTCTCTCTCTCTCTCTCTCTCTCTCTCGCTCGCTCGCTCAAGCTGATTGGATTTTGATGAAAATTTATCTTGTGACTGTTTGCAAAGTACGATATCTAAGGACGTGAATTACGAATTTGAGTAAATCTTGGTGGTACACTGCTATGTGGTATTCTAAGAAAAAGGCGTGATTTAATTTTACCTGGTTGGAATGGGATGATCCTTTCCTCACACTTTTATCCCCGCACATATCATCGTTATGGTACCAACGAAATGCTTTTTGTATGTCCTCTATGGTGACATTCTCGGTACCCGCGTCCATTTGAACACATCTTGGACCCCCCTGTAAATATTCAATAATGAGAAAGAAATTGTTGGGGATGATATAAATCATAGTGTAGATAGCAGCGACGTCGGCAGCGACACCAGCGCATGTACATTGTGAGAGGATGCCAATCACAGTAAAACAGTCATTAAATCTTGGGGGGGGGGGGGGGGGATCTACCGCCTTGATTGTATACCGCCTATGTAAATAAAGTTAGTTCAGATCCAGCAGTAGTTTAATCAAGTACTGTTCTGTTCTGTGTCTTCTCCCGCCAATTCGTGAACCTGTTTCCTCGTGTGGATGCTTACTCCCACAAAAATTAACAAAATAATTGATGGTTCGTTGCATTGATCGGCAATGTCTCATGTTTTGTTTCCGCTTGAACGTTACGCAGTGCTACATTGTAATTGTTTATATCATATTATGTAACCCAATCGTGTGTGATGTGTTGAACTTGAAACGCTTACTCTTGCACCTATAATATAATGTCAACATGTATACTAAGGTGTATGTGGCTAGCAAGGCCAGAACGAACATCGATCACAAAGAACTAGGGGAATATCTGGAAATTAAACCCGAACAAATTGGTTAAAGAAGACAGCAGGAAAGTATCGACAGCTATTGGATAGACAGATTATAAATTAATAAAAATGTGAATGTGGAGAAAATCTGTAACATTAATAAAGAGCTCGAACAAATCCAAGAATGTTAAATATTAAATATTCATTGGAATTTGTTATTGTTATTATTTTGGGTCTGGTGGCGAATGCCATGAATCTAGTTATGCATG
Source organism: Chaetoderma sp. LZ-2023a (assembly GCA_034401795.1). Taxonomy (NCBI): domain Eukaryota; kingdom Metazoa; phylum Mollusca; class Caudofoveata; order Chaetodermatida; family Chaetodermatidae; genus Chaetoderma; species Chaetoderma sp. LZ-2023a. Next base: position 97,803,610 of record CM067371.1, read on the forward strand.
GCTTATGTAATACCTTGTATTTCCTTGATGCAATCGATAAAGAATGAAGCCACAATAGCTGGATTGTTGTTTGTATTTGAGACTTTCAGCCAGAGTACTCTCCTTGAAAACCTTTAAGCAATAAAATGACAAAATATACACACATCTACACATAATTACCACAATATAGATTACTGCTTCGCAGTATGCATGCTATTTACATAGGCATGTGTTCATTAACCCTCTTTATAATGTTACTAAAATAGCAATAAGGTTGAGTATACATTTACTCAACACAGACACTTATGTTTAACCTTCAGAATATTAACAGTTGAACGACAGCCTTTATTGTTTAAATCTTTGTATCGTAAGCACTAATTAATCCATCTAGAGTACTGTGTAAATCAATTATTAAACCTAATCTATTTAGGATCAAGATCCATGACTAATCTAGTTCACCTCTATTTACGAATAAAGCAAGATTGCTCATGGCAAATCAGTTTTGACAATATACAATGATTGTGCACATTCCACAAACAACATATACCATGGCTTCAACCGTATTCGGCTAAATCTTCTACGTAAGACGTACGCTTATAAATAACATTACTATATAGATGTTCAAAGGTCATTTTGTCGCTCTGCAAGATACATACCCATCCATACATCCATGAATAGCAAACCCATATGGCTTTAATTTATCATATCCGTCTAGGTGAATCAGGAAGTTAGGTCCTGCATTGTGATACACGCGTCTGTTCAGTTTGTGCGCTTTGCAGGGTCTAGTTCCTTTTGAATTCTGAGAACCATAGCCCTGCAATTAAATAATTGCTCAGAAAATCTATGTCGAAAGTCATTGGTCGTACATGACTAATATCAAGTAACAGATTTCCGAAGCAGATTAGCAAGCTGAGTAGCTTTCTTCTTGACTCCAGTCTGCCAGCCAATACCCCTTGCAGGCGAGGCTGGATTCATTTCATGTAGACTGTGTTATGTGCTCTACCGATTTAGAGACTATTCTTAGTACCCTATCATGTAGTAAAAAGCCAAAAGCTCGGCGTTACCGTGGATAAGAAACAACAATTTCCCTATTGCACCATCATTAATTCCTACCATATTACACCAGCATTGGTTCGGACATAGGGATAAAGAGATTAGGAATTCGTCCTAATACACGCACGCACGCACGCACGCACGCACGCACGCACGCACGCACGCACGCACGCACGCACGCACGCACGCACGCACGCACGCACGCACGCACGCACGCACGCACGCACGCACGCACGCACGCACGCACGCACGCACGCACGCACGCACGCACGCACGCACGCACGCACGCACGCACGCACGCACGCACGCACGCACGCACGCACGCACGCACGCACGCACGCACGCACGCACGCACGCACGCACGCACGCACGCACGCACGCACGCACGCACGCACGCACGCACGCACGCACGCACGCACGCACGCACGCACGCACGCACGCACGCACGCACGCACGCACGCACGCACGCACGCACGCACGCACGCACGCACGCACGCACGCCACATTGTCTATTTCAATCACATTAAGATTAGTTTAGCCTTAACTTGGGGTAAGAAAATTTTGCTTTCTGTGGAATTAGTGTATATTTATTTAGACTATCCTTATCAACCTTTTAGTATATTATATCTGGTTCTAGTTGTCGGTGTTGGAATTATTTGCTACCAAACATATTTGATTCAGTGCACTTACACGTTTGCTGACAAATATTCTGCTTACACCATCATGTTAGTGCTGTATAGTCCATGCCATAATTAATGAACTTCTAAAACTATTCTCTCGATATTGCTCATGCCTCTTGTGGATATCGGATTGTCGTACGGGGAGTCATGACCCCGGGGACATCTTATATTTGCAGGATAAGACCCCAGTGACCCAGTGAAATTATTGTATTTGTGAATACCAGATGAGTTAATGAACGGATAACTGGATGCATCAACAGGGGCATCAGTCGATGCGAAACTGACGCGAAACTATAGCCGAAATATTGAGTGAAATTGGATAGAATGGAGATGGACCTAGGGTTGTGAGTTGATGGTATCTGGCGGTAATTAAAAGATGAAAGTTGTTGCTGTAGCAGCGGCACAACCTTTTATAGTATTCAGCAGAAGTTATGACCAATAGTTTCCAAATATTCAAGCAGGAGCATCGGTAGGGTACTACGGACAGAGTACGGGTAGCATAAGCTGGATGACTCATAGAAATGAGGTAGTGACCGACTTACCGTGGGACCGTGATAACGGTAACCGAGTTTCTGTAAAAGCGACCAACAGCACCAGATGCTGGTGGGTCAGGCGGGCCATATGGTCACTACGTCACCGCTACATCACAGCACCCTTGTAAAATGCAGGCGCAAGCCTAATGAGCAAGGGGCCGGACAAGGACGTGGTAACGTCCGGCGCCGGGTAGAGTAGAAAACGAGACGAAAAACTGACAGAGGACGTCCGTCAAGTAAGCCATTAAGCTTGAGATTAGGAATGGTTGCCAAAGCAAAATCCATTATTGAGACCGAAATCCGACAGATCCCATCACTCAAGTACTACTTTGCCAATGTTCAGGTCTATCTTCGGAGTACGCAAATGGCCGGAATGGATTGGTCAAAAGTTTTATAAGAATAGTAAGCAAAACGAGGCAAAGCGGGGCTCCAAGGGTGGGGTGTAACAACCCGAACATGACCGTGACATGGCGAAGCAGTACATAAGGGGAACTTTCAAATTTGATCGAGAGTCCGAAAATTATTGCGCTTAGGTAAACCTAGCCTCGAATTCGTATAGTTCTGTGGAACTGAATTTGTCGAAATTCACACAAGTTCTTGGTGAATGGCTGTAAGTAGCCAAGAATAGTATTTGATAAAAGTGATTTAGCGAATCGTGAAAAGCAACTTTTAGAGGGTAGAGTAACCAGTATTCGCATTGTACAAAAGTCAGTACTTCTTTGCTCAAAGTATTTTGGTGGTAGTATAAGCCACTCATAGTCGATAGGGAGATATATCATTGGTAGTATAAGCCACCCATAATTGATAGTGAAGTATATATAGTAAGGTTAGTAAAATAAAATCATCACTTCGATATCCTCGAAGCAAGAGTTTGAGTTGTTGCATAATTCTGGAAGCGACGGAAGACCACCGTCACGAACCACCGACTTCTATACCAGTCAGATCAGGCCCAGATACGAACATAAATATCGTGATTCTCATCTACACACGAGGCTAGCTCGTATCGACCACTTTCCTCGTCGTTAAGACCGGTTGTCGCAGCAACCACACATACAGGCCTTACCGCCGTGGGAAGCGAAGCGTTAATAAGTAAGAAGATAGATAATAGAAAACTTCACTCTGTAAAATAATATGCCTGTGTCCTATAATAATTTGCGGAATTCTGCGCATGGACAAATCTTGGTGGCTGCCTTACAGTTCGTGTTTTAGTACAGGTCCAAGGTTTTAATAATTAACATATTGCCGAATACTAATCAGAGAAAATTCGAACCTCTCTGTGCCTTTATCTGAAATACGCCGATTCTTTTAGTTTAGAAGTTCCATGATCATACATGACGCATTTCCTCACAGGATTTGTATTTCATCTTCTATCCGCAATCTTTCTTATCTAGATTTAATTACACAGCGTCTTAATACAATGACGTATGCCATTCTATTTTGTCAAGCAAAACCACGCTTGCAAAGATTTTTGTCACCACATGTATTGAAGAATGAACCATCAGCGCTATCGCTATCGCCTCCATCTGTCAGTCTGCCCGTCATGCTATTTCCTCCAAAACCGTTTGGTGGAATTCAAATAAATTAGTTGTGTGCGTGCGTGCGTGTTACCTATATGATTGCGGATTTTGCCATGACGTTTAGTGTGGGCTCTGCTCACGGGGGATGAGAAAAGCAGGTGATGGGTTAAATATTTTAACCAGAGAGGCCATGCAGGTGGCACTAGTGAATTATTTCTCCAGGAGAAACTGCGCAAAACAGGAAAATTTTGCAGGCAATTATATGACGAGATTTATGTCCGGAAATGCTATGCACTGTGGCCACACTGAATAGCCACCTGTATGGTCTCTACTATTGGTTAATCTTCAGATAAGGTTTGACTTTGACACGTCCACTGTGCCACCCGGATTAGTTATCGTATATGCTCCCCCAAATCTGTGTTTTGCACGACACCCCTGGGTTTAGCCTAAAAATAACTGTCCTTGCCGATTGCAGAGACCCTATTAGATGACCACTGAACAAAGTATGTCAGTTTTATATAGACCTAGTTCACACTTTTCATAAGTAATGCAATCAATCAATACACATTTCACCTCGGATCCACCTTTGCATAAGATTAGCAACTGTCAGTGAGTAATCATACAGATGGGACATGGCTCGTCTGGTTTTCAAGAACAGCGTATTTGCTGTTCAGCAAAGGGACGAAAACGTATAATTTTGTTGGCATAGGTAAATGTGCAGAAAGTATATTTGTTTATCACTAAAATTACCTCCGATATTCAGTTAACAGGAAAACATATGATTCACTAAATTGCATTTGATACGTGGCGTAGATCGTTGCAGCACGGTTGACTGCTATATAGTGAAAACGTGGTATTCATTTGATGATTAGTGAACCATGAGTTGAACCGATATTTGGTGTTTCAAAAACCCTTTAACCTAAACACCACTAATTATTGTGTGTAAAGTGTCTACATCCGGGGCCTAAATCTTTTCACAATATTTTATTCCGTCATCGTCATGAGATAGATTAGTACCGTGAATAGACTATAAAAAAGTATTCACCTGCAAGATTCCAAGAATTGATGTGTAAACAATTACAATGGTATCACTCGCCACCCCGGCCACCTCGACATTATGGATTCAAAATCCTGTTTCATCTGTTTAACGATCTCGGCATTGAGCCATCATCGCGCAGACCTGCGCAGTCCACTAGTGCGTGGCTACTGTGATAATCGGGAATAACGCCATACCTCCGTATTGTGTTGCACTTGTTAAGTCTCTAGTGAGAACATGGCCTTAGATTACATTTTGACCCTTCCAATATGTATTTGTTTCGGAATACTCACATCCAAAATTGGAGCGAAAAAGGGCGGGTGTATCTCTCATAAGCCTGGTTCATTGTCGTAGCCTAGGTCGAGGGTCGTGGGTTGTGGGTCGTGGGGTCGATGTTTTTGTAGATATCCATAAAATAACCATAGGAAATATCTTCATGCAAATTGCTGCCTGGCATGTGCGTGCGTGCGTGCGTGCGTGCGTGCGGTGAGGTGTTGTCTAACACAATATAGATGCCAACAAAAGTGTTAAAGATAGGATACAGATTATAAATATGATATAATAATTAGGCTTACCTTTAAAATATGAATCGGTAACTGGCGATAATCTACGTCACTCCAAAATAGACTCGATATCGAATTCATACCATTACGGACCGAATACCAGATCGAGGGCGACGTCGAGGGCGACGTCGGGGGCGACGTCGAGGGCGACGTCGGGGGCGACGTCGGGGGCGACGTCGGGGGCGACGTCGAGGGCGACGTCGCCCTATTTAAATAACGTCGCGTGTTTTTTATCGCCCACGACGCGCGACGCACGACGGCAATTTTAGAACACCATAGAAAGCAGAAAGATAATGGTTAGAGGTTTTTTTTATCTCCCAGTTTCTGTGAAAACTGACACCGTTTGGTATAGAAGACCTCAAAAATAAATTTACACGTTTTCAAAGCAAGGTAGAATTTCTGTGTTTTTCTTTGCAAATATAGTGCCTTATTTACATGTATGAGCTGTACTGTAAAACCGCCTACTCGATGGTATAGAACATCTAAAGAATAAATTAACATGTTTGCAAAACAAGACAGAATTGCTGTTTATCTTTTGTAAGTACATAACTTATTTACTAGCTGTATAACGTAGCCTAATCAGCCGAATCGCTTGTAATAAGTGAGCACATATGTTAGCAAGAGCGGCCAGATATTGTAGAGCCTTGCCGTTATAATCAATTAGTCCGTCCGCACCCACCCCCGCCACCAACCCCTCCACAGTTGGGTGACGTCACAGTCAAAATACGTAACAAGTACACATATTGATGCACGGCATCAATGGTAAATAGCGTGCCCGGAGGTTATTATAATTCTGAGAATAAACTCAACTGTTTCATAAAAAAGCTATACACCTGTGCAAAAGTTAAGCACCAGCAAAAACAATAGAACGTAGAAACATGATGGTACAACTAGGCTGCCATACTTTTTGTCCCCGCGTTAGCTGACATAATTCCAAGTACGAAATGCACATGCATGCATGACTTCACGCCGCTTGATGTCCGTGCGTGGCGGGAAACAGCACACGTGTTCAGTTATGTAAAAGTCCAGTTTGAGGTGTAGAACATTACATACAGATTTAGGCGACAAGATTAGGAATTTTGTGTTCATGACCGTGGTTTATTTGTACAGAGAGAATTAGCTCTTGATTGTGAACCGCTATGGCAAGACGAAGGTTAAGTGATCGTGTGAAATGGCAAATCATAGGCATGCATACCACTGGTATGTCATGCAGAGAGATTGGCAGACAGCTGAACATTAACCATACTGTAATCAGTCGTTTGATTGCAAAACATGGGCAAACTAACGAGGTGAAGGACAGGCCTAGATCTGGAAGACCGAAGAAGACTACTGCCCGTGATGATCGAGCCCTAGTACGCCTTGTTAGGAGATCTCCATTCACCAACAGCAGAGTGCTCAGCCAGCAATGGGAAACGCGCAATAGAGTGTCAATGTCTACCGTCAAAAGGAGACTGTATGTTGCTGGCATGAAAGCTAGGAGATCTGTCAGACGTCCTCTCCTCACTGCACACCACAAAGAGGAGCGTCTGAGGTGGTGCAACGAAAGAAGACACTGGAACATGAGATCCTGGAGACGGGTACACTGGTCCGATGAAAGTCGGTTCCTGCTTCATGCCACAGATGGTCGAACTCGTGTATGGAGGTCCAGACGCACGGCGTACGACCAACGTAACATCATGGAAGAAGTTCCATTTGGTGGAGGTTCCGTTATGATATGGGGGTGCATCTCATTTGATTGTAAGCTGGATCTGTTGACTGTACCTGGAACACTAAATGGACAAAGATATCAAGATTCCATACTGGATAGAGTTGTGGTCCCTCATTTTGTAAATCATGCACCTGGAACCCACCCTATATTCATGGATGACAACGCCCGACCACATCGTGCTAGAGCTGTGCATGAATACCTCCGCCAGAATGCCATCGAAACCCTACCATGGCCAGCAAGGAGCCCTGACATGAACCCTATTGAGCATATCTGGGACATTCTGGGAAACATGGTGAGAAGGAGGGATCCTCCTGTGCAGAACCTACAAGAATTAACAGACGCACTCCATCTTGAATGGCAACGAATACCACAATGGCGTATCAGTCGGTTGGTGACCAGCATGAGACGTCGTGTCCAGGACGTCATTCAGGCGCAAGGTGGATATATCCGGTATTAATAATGACAGTCTCAAACTCGTGCACAGATGTTAAACTTCATTTTCAGACACCATTAATGACAATCTAGCCACGTGTGTCAACTGTAGGGCAATAGTTGTCAGTTGTGTCAACGTAACCATATTCAGGCCTCGTTTTCAAGTTTAAAAAAAACCATACAGTGTTTCCCCACCATCATAATCAGCATTCCTCTAGTTGCATTATTACCTCTTGCACTAAGATGGATGGGTACATAAATGTTTATGCTATTGCTTTCTTCATAGCACATGAATATACCCTCGCATGTGCGTAAAAATAGGGTGGTGCTTAACTTTTGCACAGGTGTATATATAAAGGCATACACGTCACTCATGACAAAAATATAGGCGGACAATACCATAAAAGAAGGAATATTTCTTGCAAAAAGATATGGGCGGTATTAGCTATGGGCTAGTAAAAGAAGCTTATATTTTTGGTCAGTCCAACAATTTTTCCATCCATCCTTTTTTTCCAGGCCTCCTTAACAGAGAGAGGAACAGACAAAATTAAGAGCAGCCAGTGATGAGAAAATCGCACTACTGCATCAACAGAGAGTTAGAGATCAAATTTGGGTCATTAGGTATCAACAACTTGTAAAGATAAAGAAGTAAATAGAACTGGCAACCCAGTCAGTAGAAAATCGGGGCAGGAAGCAGTACAGACCCTGACCCCCATTCAAAAATATTAAAGAAGACTTTAAAGAATATTTTGAACCTAAATCTTGATACCTTCTTAAACAGACATGAAGAGTTTATTACCCGGAAATATATTGGTGAAATATACACTGCATTGCTAGTGAAATGCACAAGGCAAGTATATTTTTGATGCAATACAGGACCCCGATCTGTACCGACAGATAACCTTTTCAACAAAGTAAAGTGGCCAGGATAGAACCAATACCGTGAACCTAGTTTTCTCCAACGAAAATGCTATAGTAGAAAACATTCTGACTGAAGACCCAGTGGGAAACAGCCATGACATCGTGATCTGTTTCATTTAGCTATCGTATCTATGTCACCTATTAAATGATATCTTTACTTGAAACAGTGACAAACTATTAAATCAAATATTTTTGCTTGCCAAAAGGCCAAAATCGGCCTCAACCGTTGTAATGATGACGATCTTGTTGACCATATGTACAAATGTTAGGGTATTAGCCTGATAAGTCAGGTTCTACCGGTACACGTGGCTAATAATATGGGATATATAGAAATATTTTCACATAGCTATAATAAATATTTGGTGGTAGAATTATTACAATTTTTCGCACAGCACGAGAACATAGTGAGTTCTACATGGCCTTGTTCGAAAACTGGCTACAAGGCATGTGGAGATATTCTGGTACCGAATATAGTACATTATTGGAATTTGCCACTACTAAATTGCATATAACGAAATTACTGTATAGTAAACATTTATTGAACCTTTGATACTTTATTAATATTTATTTTACTGACTCACTGGCAACACACGGCTTCAATTTCCACATGCTAACCAGCCGACAGTCATACACCCATTAGTTTAATTTGTTGATCACCATCTCCTCAGTCGAGGATCGAACCGTCATACTGCAACTCTGCATGGCATCAGCAACCAGCCATCTTTCCACTGGACCACCACGCCAAGACAAAAAGTCTAGGTTTAGCCAACCAGCTTTCACATGTCTGATATACTGACACGCTGACGATTCATATGGGACTATCTGTGGATACATCTGCCATGATTCAATCCTAGGCTTTTTAAGCCTATTGTACTGACTCCATCACGGCTCTGGCAGTATATGTATTTATTTTATTGACGCACTGGCAACGCATGGCTTCAATTTCCACATGCTAACCAGCCGACAGTCATGCACCCATTAGTTTAATTTGTTGATCACCACCTCCCCGGTCGAGGATCGGACCATCATACTGCAAATTCGCATGGCATCAGCAACGAAACATCTTTCCACTGGACCACCACGCCAAGACAGAAATTTTTTGATCTGACAGAATTTGCGCCAATTTTTGGTATGGAATTGTGTACTATGAAATTACGTTCCTGTAGAATTTTTTTAAATTCGGAATACAACTAGCATATTTCCTATAAGTATTTGTAGGTGAAATTCTGGGGGTGAACATATTGCAATGAAAATCATGAATTAGCCTAAGTTTGAGCTTATTTATGTTACAAAATTTTTAAATCTCACTACGTCGTAAGCTTATGCCTATACCTATCTAAACATATCGGTGATATTCTGGGCCGAACCCATTATGTGCGATATGTTAGGACATATCGACACCTATCTGAAAGTGGTGAATGTGAACCAACCATAATACAATGGGGCCATATGGAGAATATGTAACTACATATTACCAAATTACTTGATGGTCGAATCGTGCAAAAGCAGTAGTACATATTCAGTTATATGCAGCTTTATGTAAAAAAATGATAACAAACCAAGAACTGAGATTCTAATACGGAATATAGTAAATTGTTGGCATTTGACAACTGTCCGTGGCTACTAAATTGAATATTACAAAATTACTACGTGGTAGAAATCTCAAGATTCATTAGCGTATGTCTAATAGCTAGGTAGATGTCAGCCAGTTACGGCCTAAAATAATTCTTGTTCTGAAAACAACTAAATGGAATTAAACAAAGCAGAAGGCCTGCAGCAATAAAGCGGCAACTAATAATACAGCAAACCAAGAACTACATAAGACAGTGACAAGGGAATCCATCGGGAATCCCCCCGTCCCGTCTTCACGTAAAACAGTACGCACCCCTATAGTCATAATCTTACTAGGTATGGTCTTGTCTTTCTAAAGCAGTTTTGATTGAAATATTAGAGTAGGCCCATTTTTGCCTACTATTCTTCTCCCACTTTAAGCAGTGGCGATCCTCTCGCAAGGATTCAGCGACGACGGTCCACGCCAGGATAATACTCCTCACCCAAAACTTGCACTAGGAGTGGTGCCTGCGTGAGGCACATCACTTTTCGTCCGAGATAACCTTCTTCCTTTCAGCTTAGAGGTATAATAACTTATATTAAGTTAAATAGTTAAGTCTCGTGTATGGGAGCCTCCCTTGCGGGGATACCTCTGCGGACCTACGAGTCTGTGTGGTACCTCTGGGAGCCCCATCTTTAAAAGTTCATCTACCTGTCTCTATGTCTCGTATTTTCGTATGCTCTTACTGTAGTGTTATCTAGCATATTTATAATTGTTTAGGTAAACTCATTGTATAGACTTATATTTTTAGGTCACCAAATCAAATTTTGTAAGTGCATAGATCACGAAATTGCTATGGACACGCATACTGGGGACACAAACTCGTGGGATGAGACCGTTGTGTTTACTGTTCGCGACAATGGTCGCATGGCCCCACCGGAACGATTGAGTTCCACCGGCCTTAGGAGCCGGTTTTTGTTTCCCACAGGGCAGTCTCGTACAAGGTCTGTCACCCCGAGACCAGATGCTAACCAGCATCATCACTCATCATGCACTTGCGGCGCGGCGAGTCGACATACTACACCGGAACGGCCCGACACTACCCAGTGAGCTACAAGTGGCGCCCGATGTGGGGCCCGAAGAACATCAATAGTAACGCGCAGCAAACTCATGCCCACACCATATAGTGAGCTTAGTTCAATACCATCTCCATTTAGTGAGGACTCCCTCGATCAAGAGGTAGCCTCATACAATGGATTCTCAGCACACATGCTCACAGACTATGCCAGCAATTCAGCGGAATCAACAACTCTGCACTATAACCTGTTTTCGCCTGTTAGCGATGGCACCTTTCGAGATGCCTCACAGGCGGGAATGGAATTCAAAACCATATCGGACATCCGCAACAGGCTAACACCAATGGGGCCGAATCGTGGACGACTCCGACAAAGACCTGAGTATGGGCATATTTACAGCCCTTCAGACTACTATCGTTCATCAGTGTCATCTACGGAAACTGTATGGCTGGGTGATAATCCACAACATAGACAACCTCACGCACCGCGCCCTTCTAGCGAAACACTGTACTCAAGGGGATTACCGCGGCAATATCGGGAGGAATCGGCACCACCGTTTTGCCGGTATATCAGTCATGCAACACATCCCAACCAGTCTATGGCTCTACAGATGGGGCGGACTCATTAAATTGGGGTACGCGTGTCCTAGCTCCTCGGCATCGGCATCGACGAGAAACACCGACACCACCACAACCTGCACTACGACCAACCTCAGTACAGTCATCAACTTCCCAGATACCCGCACCACCCAGATTTCAACCACTGCATTCTTCCCTCGGTCTTGACCAAGTCATCCTCCCTCTTAGTTTAGTGAGGAGAATGACTGGACCAATTATAAGACACAGTTCGAGATCATAAGTCGGACTAACCACTGGGACGATCGACAAATGAGTGAATATCTCGCCGCAAAACTTTCCGGAAAAGCCCTCCAAGTTCTTGCGGATCTGGGAACGGATTACATACCCACCTACACACTGTTGGAACGAGCACTGACGGAGTGATTTGGTGACACAGCCCTCAGAGAAACCAGTCGTCTTCAACTTAAAAATCTCCGACGACGCGCGGGAGAAACTCTTCCTGAGTTAGCTAGCCAAATTAGGAGGCTAGTCACCCATGCCTATCCGAGCACCAATACGGAGGGCGTGATTCATTTGCATCTAGACACCTTCATCAATGCATTAAGTGGTGAACCCGCCCTGAAAGAAAAACTGTTTCTCGGTGACCATGGGAGTTTGGCCCAATTAACGGCACATGACAAGCCTTCCTTCCTATGTAAAACGGCAGTAGTAGGTTGTAGCACCTCCGCTGAAACAACGTTTTTGAAAGCACCACATCCCACCACCAAAACACTAGATTCTCGGTGCCTGGGTAGATATAGTAATTCCATGTCGCTATTAGACTTCTGAGTAGAAAGTGATAGCCAGGATGGAGGAATGATGGCAGGACATTTACCTACACGTCTCAACCTTCGGGGGAAAGAAAAGCGTTTGTATTTTTTCTCTGGTGTAGAACCATTTTATGCCAGAAAAAATATATCCCGCCTAAAAGCACTCCGATATTACATTATGGCCTGAATGCCAAAACACGTTACAACCAACCTTTAATACAACTGCGCAGTCTGCTTTGAATATTCAAAAATTCATTTTTAAAGTTATAAACTAAGGTTAAATTTGTTTTAAATATAGAAATGTGTAAATGGCACAGTTTCCCCCACCGCCCCGCGCTTCTGGCGCCCCTGTTTACCCCCTGTCCCTGACAAGGCTTAATCTGGCACAGCTTATCTTAAGTCATTTGTGATGTTGACACTCAAATACTTTAATGATAAGATAAAGCTTAGGCCGGTTCGTTTTAGCGTTCAGTCAAATTTGATGGGGGATTTTTTTTTTTGGGTGAGACACATCATCTTGTAATTTGCTGGTTGGAAGCGCATTACCCAAATGGTAGCCCAGTTGCCTAATACTATTAGAGCGTATTCACTGAGCTTTTGATACAGGGCCTGGCATGAGTGAGTTCTTTTAAATTCCCAATGGTTCAGACAATACACAAGATGGGACCGATAGGGTTACATCCCTTCCGAGAGACATTATATGAGTGACATATTGAGTGGTGCAGGTTTTTTCACCTTAATTACATGCCTGAACCGGGCCTGACCACTTTTTGGATTGAAATTTCAATCATGCGTGACACAGCGGGTTAGCCAAATACACCAATTTTTTTTAATTTGTAATCCTATAAGTAGGAGCCCCTCAACTAGTGTACTAGGTGAACAATAGGTCATAAAGAGTTCAGTCTATATACAATCCAGGTAGCAACAAACGGGTTAATTATGAATGCTGTGAATTCTGTATTTATAAATGTTGTGCTGTTGGGTTATACATTGCATGTCGCTCACAGAGATGAATATCAGAGTGCTACATATTTTGAGCATGGATATGATGAAAAGCGTCACATCGGTATAGGAAGTGAGTATACATCCCATCTTCATCGGTACAAAGTGGGCAGTCTGGTTGGATACCATATTGGTTAAAGGATACTCTGTTAGACTGAAGGATGTATGTTCCGGTTAAAAGCCATAGTTGCATAAAAAGGGTTCTGACATCCGTTCATGCACTGGAAACAGAGGTGACTGGTGAGTGCGCAGAACCAATGCTGAGGTTCTGAGTGTAGAGTCTGGCCACAGATGGATACAGTTGAGATCTGGTTCATAGTTTGTCACTCCAGTGCGGTTTTTTTATTGTCTTCTTCCGTTTGTCTTTGCTCGGGGGGGGGGGGGGGAGCAAATCTAACAGGTCGTGGTTTGGCAGAAGATCATACACAGCAAACGGGTTTCTGACTTCGCTAAACGAGCTCTTATTGTTTAGACCTTTCATGCCAATTTGATGAATGTAGAGATCGAAAAGGGAAGCAAACTCATTTGCACATATGTTACATATTAATGTCAACATTTTAGATGTATCTTTGGCTCTATTGGTAGTATGCGTAACAGTATGATGATGCGGGTTATGCAACCCTGTCTGGAAGTGACATGATCTGCTTACAGATCTTTCTGTAGAAGACCTCCATCTGTTCATTATTGCTATGAGAGGGAATTACTGTCTCCATACCATATGTCAGGATTGATATAGCATATATACACCTGTGCAAAAGTTAAGCACCACCCTATTTTTACGCACATGCGAGGGTATATTCATGTGCTATGAAGAAAGCAATAGCATAAACATTTATGTACCCATCCATCTTAGTGCAAGAGGTAATAATGCAACTAGAGGAATGCTGATTATGATGGTGGGGAAACACTGTATGTTTTTGTTTGAACTTGAAAACGAGGCCTGAATATGGTTACGTTGACACAACTGACAACTATTGCCCTACAGTTGACACACGTGGCTAGATTGTCATTAATGGTGTCTGAAAACGAAGTTTAACATCTGTGCACGAGTTTGAGACTGTCATTATTAATACCGGGTATATCCACCTTGTGCCTGGATGACGGCCTGGACACGACGTCTCATGCTGGTCACCAACCGACTGATACGCCATTGTGGTATTCGTTGCCATTCAAGATGGAGTGCGTCTGTTAATTCCTGTAGGTTCTGCACAGGAGGATCGCTCCTTCTCACCATGTTTCCCAGAATGTCCCAGATATGCTCAATAGGGTTCATGTCAGGGCTCCTTGCTGGCCATGGTAGGGTTTCGATGGCATTCTGGCGGAGGTATTCATGCACAGCTCTAGCACGATGTGGTCGGGCGTTGTCATCCATGAATATAGGGTGGGTTCCAGGTGCATGATTTACAAAATGAGGGACCACAACTCTATCCAGTATGGAATCTTGATATCTTTGTCCATTTAGTGTTCCAGGTACAGTCAACAGATCCAGCTTACAATCAAATGAGATGCACCCCCATATCATAACGGAACCTCCACCAAATGGAACTTCTTCCATGATGTTACGTTGGTCGTACGCCGTGCGTCTGGACCTCCATACACGAGTTCGACCATCTGTGGCATGAAGCAGGAACCGACTTTCATCGGACCAGTGTACCCGTCTCCAGGATCTCATGTTCCAGTGTCTTCTTTCGTTGCACCACCTCAGACGCTCCTCTTTGTGGTGTGCAGTGAGGAGAGGACGTCTGACAGGTCTCCTAGCTTTCATGCCAGCAGCATACAGTCTCCTTTTGACGGTAGACATTGACACTCTATTGCGCGTTTCCCATTGCTGGCTGAGCACTCTGCTGTACGTGAATGGAGATCTCCTAACAAGGCGTACTAGGGCTCGATCATCACGGGCAGTAGTCTTCTTCGGTCTTCCAGATCTAGGCCTGTCCTTCACCTCGTTAGTTTGCCCATGTTTTGCAATCAAACGACTGATTACAGTATGGTTAATGTTCAGCTGTCTGCCAATCTCTCTGCATGACATACCAGTGGTATGCATGCCTATGATTTGCCATTTCACACGATCACTTAACCTTCGTCTTGCCATAGCGGTTCACAATCAAGAGCTAATTCTCTCTGTACAAATAAACCACGGTCATGAACACAAAATTCCTAATCTTGTCGCCTAAATCTGTATGTAATGTTCTACACCTCAAACTGGACTTTTACATAACTGAACACGTGTGCTGTTTCCCGCCACGCACGGACATCAAGCGGCGTGAAGTCATGCATGCATGTGCATTTCGTACTTGGAATTATGTCAGCTAACGCGGGGACAAAAAGTATGGCAGCCTAGTTGTACCATCATGTTTCTACGTTCTATTGTTTTTGCTGGTGCTTAACTTTTGCACAGGTGTATACATGTCTTGATTAGATGCAGGCAGGCTTCTAGGTGTATCCGGGATTTGAGCAGTGCATACATGGCATCCCTTGTTTTTTATGTTTACCTGAACTCTAAGTGTTGCACTAGTCAGAGAGTTGTCACACTTGATACCGAGATGCCAAGCTGAGTTCATGTTTGGTACCACCACTGCATTGTGTATTCTAAGGACCACTGTACTGCATAGCTTGTCAGTTGTTAAAACACCACCTTTTGTTGGTTGTAGCTGGTAGTTGTGATGTAAGCTGTTCATTGAGGAAATGTTTAACAATGCTTGAAGGTTATGCTCGTTTCTTGCAATCAAGGCAACATCATCAGCGCAAGTTAGTGAAGTACAAGACTGCAGGCCAGTGCTGCCAAGGGATAAGGTGGTACTTTGCTTCAATTGGTCTTTTATGAGCACTTTATATTAAGCGATAATGCACCCCTTGTCAGAAACCTTGCTTTATCAAGACTGGTTCTGACAGTTGTTTTTTTCCACCCGATTTTTGATACAGCTCTCCTCTGAAAACAAGCTATCATGAGCCAAATAGGCGAAGCCATACATAACATTTTCCCTAAGAAAGGTTTTCTGAAGAGGATATCATGCTTAAAGTTCTCATCTATTCATAAAAGAAAAATAACCTAGGCAAAATATAGGACAATTTGTTAATTTATGGGCACTTTAAATAACTTGGACTGTAGCCGCCATTTTAGATAGATATTTACGGGGGCCAATATTTAAGACTCTATTGTCTTCGCCGGTGAAGTTCGTATAAAACCATTCCCGTAATGCTAATGCTAGTCATTCTTTTGCTGGCTTCCAAGAAGGGCGCAAAGTAAGCATGGCATAGTACATTATGAGTTCTATATTTCCTATGGTGCAAATAAAAACAATTACATCTGTAACAAGTTTACTGAATGCCGTTGCTGCCTTTCCATCAAATTGTTGTCAAAATAATCAGCTGATAATACAATTGTCATTAGGCACAGTTCTGATAACAATTTGGCTGAAAATCGTTGATGAAACAACTTTCAATCAAATTGTTCTCAAAATAATCAGCAGGGCAGTCACTGTTGCAAGACATGGCTATTACCATAATTTATCACATCGGCACGTCACTCAGATCAGAGTTGACAACTGCAACGTAGTTTGAGTCCACGCCGCCAGCCGTAGCCACCATCAGATAGAGCTCACTGTGAGATGTCATCATCTGCACACTTTAGGCCTGAGCCTACATGTCTGACAACTGACTTTCCTATCAGAGCATATTCACTACTGAGCGCCCAATACAGGGCCTGACACTCAGAGTGAGTTCTTTTACGCCCGCACACAGAAGATGGAACCGGTGGCGTTATGCCACCCTCCAAAGGACAGGAAACTGCACAGATTTTTATACCTATCCACATGCCTGATTGTGGGATCGAACCTGTAATATTTTGATTCAATTCCCCACGGCAGAGGTGAACGCTCTAGAGCGCTGAACTATATGCAGCCCTATAGATTTTATTATTTATTTATCATAATACAAAGTTCGCCTGTTGTGTTAATTTTCTTTCTGTGAGAGTTTGTCGAGTTCTTTTGAGCCAGGATAGCGTCGCCATGCGCATAGCGGTTTAAGCCACTGCGCCCTAAATAATCAGCCAAAATAAAATAATCTGGCAACACTGTTTCTGATCTGTCAAAAATCAGCGCGAATTTTGTTGTTCATTTTCCTTCTTTTCCTTATTTTGAAAACACGTACGGTAATAAATAATCAAAGTTAAGGATATTAAATTAAAGTCATCAACTGTAGCATTTGAAATAAGTGTCACTGCGTATATACAGTGCTGTTTTGATAAAGTGAATGCAATCTTAATTTCATGTGTTTTCGGCACTCAAAATCGTAGAA
Organism: Chaetoderma sp. LZ-2023a; assembly: GCA_034401795.1. NCBI lineage: Eukaryota > Metazoa > Mollusca > Caudofoveata > Chaetodermatida > Chaetodermatidae > Chaetoderma > Chaetoderma sp. LZ-2023a. Next base: position 97,821,345 of record CM067371.1, read on the forward strand.
ATGGAACATGGGATTGGGCACCATTAGCCTATGATATAAGCCTACATCCCCCTCTATCACTCAGTGAAGCTTATGAGTGTTGTGTGTTAAAACTAGGAGAAAATTTCAAAAGGTTCACCCACCCATTTACCGTCAGACATATGTCCTGATTAATGGGTATAAATACTAGATGTCACATACATGTCTACATTTATGCGTCAATCAGGCATTATCGTCAATCTCTCCGCTATGGCATGAACAATAGAAGGGGGAGAGATTGATGTTATAGCCAGTCAATCATAATTGAAATTAGTGTTAAATGTAATGAGGGTCGGTGGCAAGCATATGACATCTTTGTTTTTCTTGTGTTCGAAGTTCCTCCACTTGGTGGGAGCAACCTTGGAATCGAAGATAGATCTGAGGTCAACGGCGATAATTCTGTTCAGTTGTGGAGATTCAGCCTTTTCATTAGGCACACGGTCTAGAGTTGCTAGGTACGGTTCTCAATCTGAACAGATTTGGTAATGGACTCGGACTCCAATAGTATAGTTGTTATTTCGTTAGTATGCCAGCTATGTGTAGCCGAAAGGGCATCCGACAGGTTTGTATGGCATTGGTCAGCTGGTCTCTACTGCTGGTGGGCGGGTGGGTGTTGTCCGATCTTGGGAAGGCAGGCGAACAACCCGTCACTTGTGTCGCAGGCACGCACTTCCTACAAACGCTTGCAGACCAGAAGCGGCTGCAGCATCTATGCATGCTTGTGGTTCCTGCTGTATATGAACGGGGCCGAGTCCTTTCTTTAAAAACGTGGGTAATTTCAGGATCTTTGTTATTAGCTGCCATCTGGTTAGCAGTGCGTGTGTGTCACGTGCCATTGACCTATAATCGACTTGTCAAAATAACACTGGAAATAGATTCTCCATCTCGAAAACCTCTAAAATGTACTTTTGATTCTCTAGTTAACGCACCTCCTTACTCTGGATGGCAGCCATCAGGATTTATCTAATATGGCCACCACAGGGGGAGCACAGCTAGGCTCCAGCAAAAATATAAAAGGTCATGATCATATCTATGGTACATACTGGTCACTGCAAATTCATGGAATTTGAAATTTTAATTCCAGGTCTGGAAAGTCATGGAAAATCATAATCTTTTCATCGTAGGTCATGGAAAAGTCATGGAAAATGGTAATCATGCAAAATAAAAGAAATATGTTGGCTTAAATTTCTGGCGCCATCTATTGCATTAAAAATTATGGTAACAGCCTATCAAAACATGTCTTTCTTTGGCTGGGTTATTGCAAGACACAATACTCAGACATTTTGCGGAATAACCCCGATCGTAAGGTGTGTAGCTATGTCATAAACAAATTTCCTGTTTCTAAATTAATTGTTGCTGGTCATGGAAAATGGTAATCACGCAAAATAAAAGAAATCTGTTGGCTTAAATTTCTGATATGATATCTAACACTGATCCAAAAATGGTGATTGTGGAACGGTGTGATGTTGATTCGGGCTGTAGTTTCAAGAGTTTTTGGTACACAGTAATCGAACTTCGTGAATGGTTGTCCATGGCATCCTAAAGATGTGTGATAAATTTGGGGTCAAAAGCCACAGCGATCAGATTAAAAAAGGATATTTTGAAAGCTATTCAAACAGAAGCTCTCAAAATAACTGATGTGCACGGATGGGTTTTCATGGACTCCCGAAGATGTGTCAGAAATTAGGCGTCAAAAGGTCAAAGGTCAAGGCCACAGCGCCCAGATTAAAAACAGATATTTTGACGATTATTTTTATTTAATATATCTGCTTATTTTCAGTGTAAGCTACATGCATATGTGACCAAGATACACAGAGTAATCTTATATTGAATGCAAAGTTTGCTATAAACTGGTGAACAATGGCAGGTACAGTACACTTGCTGAATTATTTTGAAGTGAATACCATTATATGATTATAGTTTAATATAGTAATACATGTAGTTTCTCTATATTGTATATTTATAGAGGCCATTGGAGGTACCATGTGTAGCCAAGCGTCTCCAATTTGTAGTTAAACTCTGTACACTTTGTATGCATATTTGAACCCTGAGTTCCCCAAATCCTTATTTCAAGATAATTATACTACATACAGGTTAGCTGTAATGGCCTATTGCAGCAGCAGCTCCCAGTCAAATTAGTTTCAAAATATTCAACAGAATGTTTTTTAGTTTGTAGATTCACTGAAGACATACAATACATACAATTTCATAACAGAGTTTTGACTGGAAACAGCTACATCATTTTGATTGTGACATTAGCTGACAAGTGACATATTTGATTAGACATCAGAGATTTGAGTGACAGTTTGGATCCCTCTATTGTGTGTAAAAGTGGCTAAGTTTTGTGATTTTATGTTGTTGACGTCCGTGTCAGGGTCCTAATGTTCACTCAATTGTAGGAGGAAGCTTGCGCTGGAGTGACTTATTAAGGGCTTGTCAGTGCAAGAAAAATCTGGAAACCTAATTAAAATCAATTCTCATAACAGTGGATGATATCAAACATTCACACACTTAGTCCCTGCATGTATGTATTATTGACACTGATCTCGGGAGAAATAATTTACCGTAATTTTAAAAATCCTTTTTGTACGCCAGTTTTGAAAAAAACAGGGTCTTATTATGTGATGGCGCATGGTGTCTTTCTCCTTCGATCAATACTTACCATTCTATTACTTCTGATACAAGCTATCTTGGATAGCTGGCCCTGGGACTCTAGACTTAGTAAGCTTTACCGGCTCCTGGAACCGGTGCCCGGCTCCCAACAACTGAGTACCCGTTTACCATGAAGCTCATTCTTGTTTACTTAGCAACAAGAGCTACATGCTTTTTGCAGTTGGATGTGTCTTGGCCTTTCTTAAAGTTTTCTAAGTCATTTTTTCTGTGATTGTGATAGCTTAATGTTCGCTCTCTAAGGATTATTTGGATTACCATGGAAGGAGCCGCTGATATCCAGGTTGTATATTTCCATGTTAGTCCATAGTTAAAAGACTTAGGTCTTCAAAATTTTGTGTGTGTCGCATGTTCCAATTTCTGACCCCGAATTTGGGATGTGTGTTAACAACGAAATATGCCAGATTGGTCGCCTTCCTTTAACCCCAACAGGCGATCGGCAGATATGAAATGAGGTGTTGGCTATACAGTGTTTTTAACACGAAAATCGGCTGACGTCGTTCTCCGTATGATCCGAGCGAGTGACCCGTATAATCCGAGCGGGTGACGTCACACCCGAGTTATCTCGGATCTTTATGTGAAGAAAATGTTTCATTAATTCGCGCATCTGATTCTGTGTGCTGCGTACTGTATTGGTACCAGAAACACTTTGGAATTTTCAAGTTTTGCGTGTTATCACGATCTGTTTGCAATGATCGGTGGGTTTCAAAATTCTTGATTTAGATGTGTGGTCTGCGGTTTTACCGTGTTTTACAACAGTTTGTTTCATTTTGTTGTTTCTTCACATATCGTTTTGGCCTTCGTTAGGAGTATAATTTAAATTGATTAGTAAATATACCCCGAATGCTATGCGATCCGTTTATACATCCTTTAGAATCAGTATATGGGTGTATCTTGCCCGCTTCGTTCTTGTCTTCATAATCAATGCGATCTTTGCTGTAGCGTTGCGGGGTGGGCTGCTGGACGGTTACAATTAATTTATGGTCAAATTAACGAAAGTTGTAGGGCAGTCTCTTCCCGTGCTTGGTATGGACCCTGTCCTTGGACAGGGTTCTGGACAGGCTACTGAGGGAGTCATCTCGTATGGCTCCCTGGCAGTCCCGTCGGGCTCTGGCCTGATGGGTTCTGTTTCTCTGTGGCCACCTCCGGGTGGCCCAGTAGCGGGGCCCACTCCGTCAGGCATGGGAGCCATCCGCCAGGATGGCTCCAGTGCTTCCTCGTCTGGTGAAGACTTCAGAGTCTGAAGACGAGGAGGAGAGATTGCTGCAGCCTGAGATGCTGCGGGTGGAGAGCATGGAGGTCGATTCCATCCTGGACGGAACCGCCCTTCATCTGTCTGGCTTGGCGCAAGCCAGGGCAGCGGCTCCACCTGTGGTTGAGGCCACTCCGGTACCGTGCACCGGTCCCGTGCTGGTTGGTTTGTCGCCAACCGACACAGTGACGGGTGTGGCTGGTCAGGCGTGGTATGCACCTATCTCGCCTGGTCCAGCGGTCAGGCATGGGGTGCCATTGACGCCCGTGTATGACCACGGTTCCTCAACCGCTACGGGTCCGCACGGTTTTCCATGCAGGCCTACTCCATGGACTGGTATTTTCCAAGGGTGGCAGCAGAACCGTACGGTACCGGAGTTCCTGGCGTACCAGTAATGGCTCCTAGCCGGGAGGCCATTGCTGGTAGGGCCGTGAGCATGTCAACGGGTGACGTGTTCACGGGAGTGTCCTCTTTGGAGACAGACTGGTCGGATGCTCTGGCTTGGCTGGCCAGGGTGGACCCATCTGTGGGTTCGACCACAGCCGAAGAGGATGCACCCCGTCCATCGGTTGCATCGATTAAGACGGGGATCTTGCCCGCAGCCCGGATCCAGTCTATTGGACTGGATCCAAGGTTTATGGAGTTGTTAGATGCTATTTATAGCACACAGCTTCTGACCAAGGGCCAGCTCCCTGCGGCCTCCAGGGAGGTGCGGGCGAGATGTATCCCACGGGGGGAATATGACAAATATGGTGTTGTATCAGCGGTCACTGAGGATGATCGCTGGGTACTGGGAGTCCAGAGTGCTGGAGTGGGTGGCCCCGCTCTGGCACTGGTGGACACTGTCCCTATGCGATGAGGGGGTGAGGGCAGCAATGAGTGTTGCCAATCACTCTTAACGCCTTCTTCAGTCGGTGTGGGCTGAAGCTGGGGCAGGCCACCCTGTGCCACCTGTGGCGCTCTCGTGCATGAATGACGGCCTGGTGCTGTCCATGGACGCATTGGCAAGGGTGCAGGCGCGAGTGACAAAGTCTAGGAGGCAGATGGTCCTTGACCATAAGCGTGCGGCTACCGCCGTTAGGGAGCGTCTTATTGGGACACCCCTTACTGGCCCTAGCATCTTTGGTCTCCAAGCGCAGGCCATCTTAGAAGACACTGCCAGCATCGCGCAGAATCAGTTAGCGGTGAATCTGCAGCTGGAACTAGTGCGACAGGTGCACGCACTAGGGGCTGTGGCCAAGCTGCTAACGGGCAACCTAAGAAGCAGAAAAAGCATAAAAGCAAGGCGAAAGCCAAGCCTAGTGCTGCTTCTGCTTCTACTGGGTCTTTTCAGCCACCTCCGGTGAAGAAGGCCAAGAAGGTTGTTTAGGCTCCTACCCACCCCAATGTTGCCACTGATCGCCCGAGAGGCGGGAAGGGGAAGGGTAAGTCCTCAAAAGGGCAGAAAGAAGGGAGCGGATCATACCTGAGGGTATAAGGGCTCCCTTCGTATCTGCCTGGACCGCATCTGTGCGACAGGAACAGCGGTTCCAGTTAGACCGGTCAAGCCAAGACCAAAATGGTTCTCTCTCGTCAAGAGGGTGGGGGGGGGTGGAGTGGATCGCGAGCCAGACACCTGCATTAGGCGTCTATAGTGGGTGGAAGGTTCATGCGTTTCGTCGAGGTTTGGCGAGGTGTGATGTCAGACAGTCTCGTCCTAGGATGGTTAGCCCAGGGGTACATGCCGGATTGGTGGGATTTTCCACCACAAAATCTGTCTTTGGCACCAGTCTGGACTCCCGTACCAAGGGAGCCAAACAAGTTAGAAGCCATTCAAAACGAAGTGTCAGGTTAGCTTCTGAAGGGAGCAATAAAACCAGCAAATCAGAACATTCCAGGCTTCTATTCAAATATGTTCCTTGTTCCCAAGAGCACAGGGGGGGGGGTGGAAACCCGTTCTCGATCTCAGGCCATTGAATTGGTTTATCCATACGCCTCGGTTTCAGACGGAAACTCCAAGGTCGGTAATGGCAGGATTGAGGAAGGGAATGGGGTGTGTATCGATCGATCTGAAAAATGCATATTTCCACATTCCAATGAACGGGAGTTGTCACAGGTTTCTGTTAGCCATCCTCAAGAGTTTTCGATTGGGAAACCACATTCAGGCGAGGCGGTTTCTTCAGATGCTGGGCATGATGCGAAGACCTATCCAGTTGTATCTGATGTCTCTGTGGAAACAAAGAACAGAACCCCTGTCAAAGCTGGTGCCAGTTTTGGAGCCATTAATGTCGCATCTTGTATGGTGGAAAAAGCGTCAGAATCTCCTAGTAGGAGTTTCGCTGCACCTACCCCAATCCCAGCTGTCCGTGTACACGGATGCATCGCTGGTGGGATGGTTGGGGGTGGGGCCTTCCTGGGAGAACACCAGCTATCGGGCACATGGACTCTCCAAGAGAGCCAGCTGCATATCAATCTATTGGAAATGATGGAAGTGGAACTGGCATTTGAAAAGTTTCTTCCAAAAGCCAGGGGCAAGGTGATATTGATACGGTCGAACAACTCGACAGTAGTATCATACATAAATCGCCAAGGCGGGGCCAAGTCACCCACACTATGTATGAAGGTGAGGCACTTGATTCAATGGTGCAGGAATTACTCGGTTGTTTTGAAAGCAGCTCACATTCCTGGGCGATTGAACATTCTGGCGGATGCTTTGTCTCGGTAACAGGATTCTGCCAACAGAATGGTCTCTCAACTCTCCAGTTCTTCACAGGATCTTCGAGCATTGGGGCAAACCCAAACGTGGACTTGTTCGCCACAAAGGAAAATGCTCAAATCATGAGTTCTGTCTCGCCGATTCCAGACCCAAATGCCGTCGGTACAGACGCTCTGGCGATAAGCTGGAGAGGGATGCACGCTTACGCGTACCCACCCACCATTCTTCTACCAAGGATTTTGGTGAAGATCAGGGAGGAACCGTGCCTGGTCCTGCTAATAGCGCCATTTTGGCCCAGCAGGTCGTGGTTCACGGATCTTCTGGATCTGCTGGTGGACAATCCAGTGCAGTTACCCGAGATTGCGAACATAATCTCCCAGGCTAAGGGATGCTTCCTACATGAGTGTCCCGAAATGTTCAAATTGACTGCGCGGATGTTATCAAACAACGTTGCACGTCGGAAGGCTTTTCTCGCCAGACTGCGAAATTCATCGCAGCTGCGAGAAGGAGGTCAACCGTCAAGTCATATAACAACAAGGTTAACAAATTTGCAGACTGGTGTGAAGGAAAGGGTATTGATACCTTTCAATCCACTATTCAGCAAATAGCAGACTTTCTCTGTGAGCTGTTCTTTTCAGGACTAGCTCCTGTCACAATTGCTGGATACAAATCAGCTTTGGTATCAGTTATCCCTTGTCTAGCCAACAGGGATAGTCCAGAGGTGGCCCAGTTAAATGTGATGGTGAAGGGAATGAGCAATCTCCGACCGAGACAACCGGTAGTCATTCCAGCCTGGAGTCTATCTTTAGTGCTTAATGTACTGGCCAAGCACCCTTTCGAACCTTTGCGTTCGGCTAGTCTAAAGCATTTGACTCTAAAGGCGGTTTTTCTATTGGCAGCTTCCTCAGCAAGAAGGCGCCGTGAGATCCATGCGCTTTCAGCAGAGAGAGACCGATTTGTGTCTCCGGAGAGGGTCTGCGTCTACTGCCAAGAGCAGAGTTTATGTCAAAGAATCAATCTTTGAGATATCCCGGCAAACCGATCATTATACCGAAACTAACTAGGTTTGATCATGATGCCAGTGTCTGGTGCCCAGTCCGTGCTTTGACTAAGTACAAAAAACGGACAAACTCGTTACGGTTGATTGATAGACATTTGTGGATCTGCCATATGACGCCGCATCCATGGATTCTATCTCTCGTTGGGTAGTCGAATGTATTCAGACTATCCATGAGATTGCGACTGGGCACCAGGTGCAATGCACAAGGGCACACAATGTTAGCGGAATAGCCGCCTCGACCGCCCTTTACAATGGTGTTCTGTTAGAGTACATCATGGCTGTTGCACAATGGCACTGTGAGTTTTCTTTCACATATTACTATATGAGGGATGTGTCAGACTCCGCCAATTCACTCGCTTTAGCTGACAAGAATTAAGAGGCAGACATGGTCAAGCGAGAGGATGTCAGCCAGATTGTGTCACTGTTGGCTGGACAAGTGATTGGTTTGCCTATGGAGAATGCTATGCTATGCCAGCCCTCGCGGGCCCGTATACATTCCCTGGGCAGCCAGGTTCGTCTATAGCCTCCTCCTCGGCCATATCTGCGAATGCCATTGAGGATGACGAGGGCCCGCTGCTCGTCGGCAATTCGTAGGTAGCCACGTATGAAGACTGGTCAGAAGCGTGTGCGTGGCTCCTCGCTGTTAGACCAGAGCTCGCCGTGGACGAGACGGCCGCCGGTAACCCTCGGGCATGGTTACAGGCGAAGCCGTTGGCCAGCACGACTCTGTCTGCCGTATGCTGAGCATATCTTAGATATGTTCTCGGCGGCAGAGGAGTCGATCAGACCGAGAGGTCGCCTCGCGAAGGCGAAATGGAAACAGTAAGATCGGTGTTGTTGGGGTTAGAGAAGGGGATGTGGACAGCATCTATAGATCTCAAGGATGCTTATTTCCACATTCCAATTGCAAGGAGTTTTCGTCGGTTCCTGAGATTTGCTTTTCAGGGACACCAATGGGAACTCAAGGTTCTAACATTCGGCATCTCGACGGCTCCAAGGGTCTTCACTCGAGTGGTACTTGCCATCACGGCATACCTCCGCAGGAGAAATATAGCTGTTCACACTTACATAGACAACTGGTTGCTGAAAGCACACAACCCAGAAGGTTTGACAGCAAATCTGGGGATAGTTTTGAAAACTCTCACAGATTTAGGCTGGATAATCAACTTTCAGAAATCAGAGCTGACTCCATCCCAGAAGTTTGTTTACCTGGGTATGTTCTTCGATCTGGAGATAGGATATGTTTATCCGTCCCAGGAGAGAGTGGAAGGTCTCCTCTCGTGCATTCAATTGGTTTGCAACAGTCGTTATATTCTAACACGGGTCTATCTGAGAATGTTAGGTCAGATGGTTTCAATGGAACCAGTCATTCCTCAGGCGGCCTTACGCAGGTGGCCGATTCAATTGTTTCTCATGACTCAGTGGGCGCAGAGTTCAGGATCACTGGACTCGGGCATTCAAGTGTTGGACCCTCTCATTCATCACCTTCATTGGTGGATGGAGAGAGGAAATCTCCTGGCCGGGGTCATGCTGACCCCTCCCCACCCTCAAGTAACGATGTTTACGGATGCATCGATGGAGGGTTGGGGAGCTTGCCTGGAAGAAGCCACTATATCAGGGCTTTGGAATCTGGAACAGTCAAAGGATATCAACATGCTAGAATTGCGGGCTGTAATTCTAGGCCTGGAACACTTCTTAAAGGAAGTGGAGGGAAAATTTGTGATGATACGTTCAGACAACTCAACAGTAGTGAGTTACATAAACTGCCAGGGCGGAACGAAGTCGCCCAGGGCGGAACGAAGTCGGCCAGTCTCTGTATGATGACATGGAAGGTGCTTTGCTGGTGCATGGATCATATGATCACCTTGAAAGCAGTTCATATTCCGGGAAGGCTGAATCTGTTAGCAGACTCATTGAGCCGAAGGATGAGTATTCTGCCTACGGAATGGCAACTAAATCAATGTGTGCCGGATCACCTGTTCAATCATTGGGGAAAGCCCAACATAGATTTGTTCGCAATGAAGAAGAATGCGAAGATGACGACGTACGTTTCTCCGATTCCAGATCCAAGTGCTATCGCAATAGATGCGTTAGCTATCAGTTGGAAGCGAATGTATGCATACGCATACTCTCCAACAATCCTGATTCCAAGGATTCTTCAGAAGATAAGACAAGAGGAATGCCAAGTGCTTCTGATCGCCCCGACTTGGCCAAGACGATCATGGTTTACGGATCTGCTGGACCTTCTGGTTTGCAATCCGGTTCCTCTGCCGCTGATGGACAAAATTATAATTTAGAGCCGATATACTAGTATATCAAGAGTGTTAGGGAGGTAAGACTTACCTCCCTAACACTCTTGATATACTAGTATATCGGCTCTAAATTCAATAATATTCAGAATTATAAAAAGTTAGGTGCCCCTAATGGGCAGGTGGAAGTACACAGTCATGCACATGACAAACACCACCCACTGCGCATGCGCACACCGGTACTTCCGTTACTAAATATTGGCTAACATAGAAGCAACTATTCAATAGCCAAAGGACCAGGCCTCCGTGGGGTGGCGAGGCCGGGATCCTGTTAGGCTGGTAAGTATGTCATCTCACTCGTGAAAAAGAAATTTGATAAATTTACTTAATTTGCTAAAGTTATCCCCCCCCCTGAAATGTGTAAAATTCACCAAAAATTTCATGCCCGGGTCGTATCTCAAAAACCTCTTAACTTACATTTGAAATTGGGTGGCACTTTTGTTGGTCATGTGTCAGAAAACTGATACCATATATATTAATTATATCAATTAGATTGGGAAAGGAAGAATTTATGCATTTTTGAAAACATTTGACTGACATGGCTGGCTTTAGGTCTACATACTATGGAGTGAATGAAGGCGTTGGAATGACTCAACACTATTGAGGGATTCATATGGAATTGTTTTAAAAAACCTCAATTTTTCCCTCACCTGTAGGGTTACAGTAGGGATCCTCACCAAACCTAACCTGTATGCTGCCCGTGGGGGTCCAAAGAACCAAAGTTCATGGCCATAATGACGTAATTAAGAAAATTATGATTACCGGTACTTTTAATTCTAGTAATATGCCCTTTATGGCTGAGTGAATGTTATAATAAGCATGAACACAATAGGCTGTGTCAGTGACACTGCACAGCTAAACAATCTTCGTGTTAACACTTTAATGGTCATACCAGCCACTGCTATGGTTTTGTGGAATGTCCATTTACAGGCTAAGAGAATACAATTTAAAAAAATTTACCACTGGAATGATTGGCTCGATAACCGAGTCAGTCATTCCACGGATAAACTTTCAAAAATTGTATTCTCTTGTCCTGTAAATGGACATTCAAGAAGAAAATAGTAAAATTTTCTTGACCTAATTTGACCATTAGCCATTTAACACTCAAATTTGTTGAAGAAAATTTCATTTTTCTCATTAGAAAAGTCCATTTGCAGGCTAAGAGAAGAGTGTTTTTTAAGATTTACCACTGAAGGTTGGCTCGGTTTTCGAGCCAGTCATTCCAACGGTAAATTTTCAAAAATAGTCTTCTAGGTCGGCAAATGGACATTTCTCAAGACCACTTCAGAAGCCATTATTGGCCCATCTGAAGGTTAAATGGTTAAATTGATCCATTGTCTAATGGTGGTCATGGGGACGGGGTACTAGTGGTGTCATAGATTTCAGCAATTTTTGATTCATTCTTGTGTTATCTCCCATGGCACATGTCTTTATTTCCAGATGATGAACAGTGTGATTTGGATGAGTTGGTGGCACTATTGGATCAAGATGATGCGGCACAGAGTGTGCCCAGTGATTCTGCCAGTACAATTGTCAAGCCAGTTTCTGCTGATAATACTGACTGCCACTTCTCTGGTTCGTAAATAAATATCGTAACCATTTAATGGCTAAATTTGTTTAAAAAATCATAATACTTGCTTATTTGATGTTTGATTTGAGGCCGAGATAAGACTATTTTTGAGAATTTACCACTGGAATGACTGGCTCGGTTATTGAGCCAGTCATTTAAGTGGTAAATTGTCAAAAATATTATTTTCTTGGCCTGCAAATTTGCATTCCTCAAGACCATTGCAGAGGCCGATTTTAGTCATGAAATGGTTAAATGATGTCTGGCTATTGGTGGTGTTATGGTAAAACATGTGCGGGCATCCTATATTCGAGATATAGGCGGCTTTGCCAAAATGTAAAAAGAAATGGACCCCACCAACTGACTTATAAATGCTGGTTGTGAGATACAACTAATAAAACTCATGCAGAATTTTCATATATATGCTTTTACAAAAATAATCTTTTGGATGGCATAGACCATCAAGAGTACAAAAACGATGTTTTAATTTGTTCCATAACCATGTTTCCTATATGACTACCATATTTAACTTGACTTTACGAACTAAAAGAAGCTGTTGGGCTAACCAGCTTGTTATGCATGATGCCCTATGACTGATGCAGGGGCAGCATTTAAGACTTACCCATTCAATAGTTATGATTCCAGTGCCTACATACAGGGAATGAATAAACTGACTTGTTTCAAAGTTTTTCATAAGACTTGTGGTGATTTGATCAGTGTACCTGTTGGACTTAGGGTTTGGATATTTTTGCCATTACAAACTCTCATACCTGGTTGTGAAATCTTCCTGTGCCAAATATTGACGCCAAACTTTTGTCACCAGCAAATGCACATTCGAGATTCCTGATTGAGCACATACTCGACGCACATCTCCAGGTGAATGTATGTGCGCAAGACATGAACCGTAATCCAAATTTGCTGGATCACATAATTCTTGGATGGACATTACTTACCTCTTGTGTTAAAGGTCTTAGCAGCCCCAGTAGCTGTAATGGAGTTGATCATGTGTATTTGTGGTGTCAGAAAGTGTAGTGTCAGTTGTTTTGGCAAAACACAATTGTGCATATAATGTAGCTTAGATGTGGAACAAACGAGAATTAGCTCACCCGAGGTTGACCAATATACCAATTGATCATCCTGCTGCGACAGTCCACTTATTTATCTATGCACCTGCACAAAAAACATGGAGGATTTGGATGCACAACTATGGCAATATTTAGTTTTTTTCACTTATTTCATTACACAAATTACATTATGACATGTTGATTTTGCAACCTTCACTAATCTCTTGTAGAAAACATCTTCATTGTTGTTTATTTTAATACAGCTTGTGACGAGGCTAGTTTTGAGGAGTTGTCAGCACTACTGGATGCAGATGAGAATGATAATAGTGATAAGAAAACAGTGGATGACATCGCAGATGCAGAAAAAGTGAATGGCATCGCAGATGCACAAACAGTGGATGATGCTACAGATATTCCAACATTAGACACCTCTGCGCAAGAGGGTAAGTATTTACACACAGGTCTTCCCAGTATAGATCACATTGCCTATCAATGGTGAAAATGTAAGCATGAAAAATAATAATGTAAGCTGGATTTAAAGGTTGAATTTTCAGATGGAACAAGCCATGCTTGTGAAGGAAGTGGCTGTTACCCCTCAAAGTTGTTTTAAAAATTTGAATTTTCTCATACAAAATGTCCATTTGCAAATCAAGAGATTATTTTTGAAAATTTACCACTGGAATGATAGGCTCGGTTATCGAGCCAGTCATTCCAGTGGTAAATTTTCAAAAATAGTCTTCTTGGTCTGCAAATGTACATTTATCAAGATCACTGCACAAGCTGTTTTGTCCGTTTTGCTCTTTACAGGCTTAATACACTATTCATTAAGATCTCATTAGAAAGATTTATAAAAAGCTGTTGTTGGAGTTGTCATAATCAAACTGACTGTAAAATAGTAGTGGTTGTTTTGTATAAATTATATAACAGTAAACTTAAATTGGTCTCTAGTGTGACATTTCTAAACAACTGTGTACTATATAGAGTTTAGTGTCTTTTGTTGGTCAGAATTTACAGACTCTAATTTGGATATGTTGTCTACGCTTAGCACTACCTGACAATACAATAGAGAAATGTATGATTGTTATCACCTTAGCTCCATTTCACCATATCTATAAAGTTGTATATTTCCATTCATATTCACACTGGTAATATTTAGTATTACTCTGCTATTTCTGGTGAACATTTGACCTTTTGACCTTTTAACATGTTTAAATTGAGAAAATGGTGTCTTAAGAGAGCCCAGAAATTGCAGGTCACGGGAAGGCTATTTTTGAAAATTAACTATTAGAATCGCTGGCTCAGTAACCGAGCCAGTCATTTCATCGGTAAAGTTTTAAAATATTTCTGGTTTGTAACTGTATATTCGCTAAACAAAGATTTTTCGTTTTCTTTTCCAATTTAACAGTTATAGGGTTAAACAATTAATTTTTGTCTCACCTGCGAAGCAGGATTCAAGGCAGGTATCACTACGGTGACAGTGTCAACAATGCTAAGTTTTTGTGTTTAGCAAATGTTATCGACATATATTTCAGGATTGGTTAGTCCGAATTGAACAGGTCGAAAGACAAGTTCATTGAACTTAGTTTTTTCAACATTGAGTTTTTGCGTAAGCAAATTTTTCAGTCTATGTTTCAGGAATGGTGAAATGTAATTTAATAAAACAGCGTTGCAGGGTAGCTTATACCATGAGGATGTAGGATGAATGGATGATGCTAGCAAGGTCACCTCTTCTACTTCTTTTGTTAGGAAAGATTTTCAGTTTCTATTTCAGGAATGGTTAAACTTATTTGAGCAAAACTGGCACATGGGCGCTTATACCATGAAGATGTAGGGCGAGGATAGCAAAGTCAGGAGGTCACAGGTTAATGTCACTGATTTTTTGGTACAAGACTTCAATGTTATTTTTTTTTGCATTTAGCAAGATTTCTCCGCTTGTTTTTCGTGGATAGATTATTGGCTATTCTGTTAGGAATTAGCATGACATTGAAGTCACAAGTCAACGTCAATTATCTATAGTGCTTATTGGCCATGAGGACATGCGACACAATATAATATATTTCTTAGATGAGTTGGCAATGCTACGTGCTAGGGTGGCCATGCTGGAAGGTCAGCTCAGTCAGAAACCCAGCCAGAAAGCAACAATGACTGTTCCGGATAATGATGACAAGCCATTGAAGAAACCTGGTAATATATAATTTCAGTGACACCGCTAGTTAAGATGGATATTATGGAATATTTGTGTTTGTATGTATGGTCTCTTGCAGTGTTAATTGTAATTCGTTAATGAAAACGGTTTGCCAGATATTGAAATAGTATGGGGCATTAAAGCGTTGTCAGCCTTGGATGTTAGGTAATGGTGAGGTGAGGTGAGGTGTAGCAGAAGAAGAAAATGCTGGACAAATTACAATCTGTGTTTTTAGCTGAAAGGCCAGGCCAAGTGAGTTTATGCCATGGCGACCATCCGTCTGTCGTCTGTCCGTCAACTTTTCCTTTAAACGATTTCTCAAGAACCACTGAGCCGATTTCAATTATATTTGGCAGGAAGCATCCTTAGGCCATAGGGATCCAAGTTTGTTCAAACGAAGCCGATCGGTTAATTTGGCCGATGGCCATCTTGGATTTGATTGGTCAAATGGGTCATTGGCCATCTTGGTTGACCTAATTTTAGCAAAAACGACCTCCAGAACCACTGAAGGGATCGTGTCGAAATTTGGCAGATATGATTAGGGACTAAGGGCCATTAAAGTTTGTTCAAGGGAAGTTGATTCATAAAAAAACATGGCCGTCGTGGGCCAATCAAAATGTAGCATGTTTGGCGGCCATATTGGATTTTTTTATTTGATGGATTTTAAGGCCGAAATTGGTTTCATATGTTGTCTTGTATTCTGGGCTCAAATATGCCATTTTCGAAACTGTCGGATAAACGGTTTGGCGGCCATTTTGGATTATTTTCCCGCCAAAGGCCCCCATACTAAAGCAATGGGAAGTTTAAAATGTCTTTTTCTCGAGAACTACTAGACCGATTTCAATTATATTTAGCAGGAAGCATCCTTAGGGAATAGGAATCCAAGTTTGTTCAAATGAAACCGATCGGCCGATTTGGCCAGCAACCATCTTGGATTTCAGCCAATTTTAGGAAACGTCTAAAAATATTCTTTTCCGAAACCGCTTGGGGGAATTGATTCAAAACTCATGAAACATCATCTAGGGCAAGAGGTAAGCCAAATTTGTTCAAGAGGACTTGATTGACCAAGTGGTTCGGCGGCCATCTTGGATGATCTTGTTTTCCCCAAAACGACTTCTCTAGAACCGCTGAACTGATCGGGCGGAATTGGGGAGATATGATTAGCGACTAAGGGCCATTAGAGTTTGTTCAAGGGAAGGTAATCTGTCAAAAAACATGGCCGCAAATGTCCACAAACTCATTTAAAAGACTACTAAACCACCCACCAACAATTGTGACAAAAATGTATAGTGCTCCAGGATCCGCAACTAGGCCTACTAGACTACAGAGTATTTGTCACATGCATTGAAATATTGCTGATTTTCAGCATTGCCCATGGTTTACCGTAATTATAGGCCTATTATTATGCGAATATAGCTATCCATGAAACCATTAAAAATCGCAAGTCCTCATAAGACCTTTAAGAACTTTTTAATAATCTGTATCACATTAATGTCAGAAGCTTAGTTGTTCCAGAGTCATTAACCATTTCAGTTCAAGAGTATACTTACCTCCCTAATACTCTTTGATATTGCTAAATATAAGCTTTCACTCAATAAACACTCAGAATAAAAACAGTTAGGTGCCCCTACTCAGCAGGGAGTCAGTGCAGTCCGGCGGATGCCAGCCCCACCACCGCGCATGCGCAGACTAGCACTTCCTCTTTGCTAATTTATTGGCAGAGGGTCTACACATGTTTTTGTGCTAGAGCTTTTCTCAAGTGTTTTTCTAAGTATAATGCTAATCTCTCTTTGTGTTTATGTCCACAGGTATCTGTCTGGATATGTATGGGACATCACATCAACAGAGGGTTTGTTTTCTCTCCACCAAGGTTCCATTTCCTACTAATACTGTTAGGTTATCTAACCAAAAAGTCTATGTCCAGTGACTCGTAGGCCTCGTAAGAAGGTCTTCTCACTTTGCCCTCTTGATCCAATTCCTTCCCCCTAAGGTGGAGAGAGTTAAGAGGTCATAGTCTTGGTGGAGTGTTCCAGTTCATCAGATTGGATGGTTTGTCTATACAAAGAGTCAGGTATTCTAGTTAATGATATGAGGTGATAATAATTATGTAAAGTAAAATTTGCCACTATTATCATTGTGTATCTGATGTTTGTGTAGTCTGAATATCTATCCTTCATAGTTAGATGTTCTGGATATGAATACAATTCGTCCTTACACGTGGCTGTTTGTTTCGGATCGATTTAATTTCTGTCTTGAAGTTATGACGTCATAATCAGCCTTGCTCTTTATTAACAATTAAAGTTTTGCCCAACGCTGGTTTCTCATATGGATAGTGATCTTTATGATAATTTTTTCCTCTTATTTTTGGTTTTGAGTTTCTAACCTTAGCTAAAATACTCATTGTCCTCGTCTTCTGTCCTGTTTCAGAGACCTGGTTGCCCGTCCTGTGGTCGCTTCTTGAAGGAGAAGTTTATTCCCCACCTGTGTTTCCAATGTAGTCCCTGTGGGCCATTACTTAATTGTGATGTGTGTAAGCAGTGGGGGGGGGGGGCCGAACTAATGAAAGAGTTTTTGTGCTTACAGGCGAAGGACAAGGTTGCGGAGGAGGAGAGGAAGATGAAACGAGAGGTTGTAGGTAAAAAGAGTAAGAGGAAGGCCTCGTCCTCAGTGGACATGGAGGCCTTCCGTAGTGAGATGTTGGGAGAGATGAAGAGGACAATAAAGGATTTGGTGGCAGAGTTGCTCCGTGGCATGCTTCCTGGAGCAAATCCTTTGTTGTCCTCGTCATCTGCTTCGGAGCAGATAATCCCCGCCTCTGAATCGAGTTTCCTTAGGCCGTTACCAGTTTTCGACGATTCAGAGGTGGCCCCCATTAGAGGGGGTGTTCCACGACATTGGCAGCAGGCGGTTGTCACTGGAACCTGCTGGCTGCTTATCAGCCCAGGGGTATTCGCACGCCGCAGGTGCCAGTACCTCCTATGCCACCTTTCCTGGCCAGTCCGGGTTTGCTCTCTTTGCTGACCCGGAGTCTAATCTTTCTGACCAGGAAGAAGAGGATTATCTGCTGGGTTCGTCTTCTGATGCCGTGGCCATGGATTTTGACGTCTGTGCACCCCTCGCGGGGAATACAGGCGACATGATCCACGGTTCTACTCACGCAGAAGTAGAATTCACGGCTCAGAAGGTGGCCCTGGTTGGATCTGACAGTCAGTTATTCCGCATACCTCGGCTTGCCGAGAGTGTTGCTGGTGCTGGCCTGGGCCATGGTGTGGCGGTAACTGCCCCACGCTCTACCACAGCGCCTGCTCCTGGACAAGCCAGTCAGATTAACATGCCTGCTCTTTCGGGCCCACATGCTTTCTCTGGCTTGCCAGGAGTGTCAGCATATCCAACTTCAAGCTCGACTGTGTTAGCTCAGGAGGAAGACGAAGGCCCTCGTCTAGTAGAGCTTTCGCAGTTGGCCACGGAGGAGGAGTGGTCTGACGCTTGTCAATGGCTGATAAGCATCAGGCCAGACCTGCCCGTGGAGCAGTCGGCTAGCCAGTGAGACCACCGGCCGTGGTTAGCTGGAAAGTCGACTGTTAGCGCCATGCCATCTCTGCCGCTAGCAGAGCATATCGTTGATATGTTCTCGGCGGCGGAAACGTCCATCAAGGCGAATGGGCCTCTCGCGAAGGTCCCTCGCGAAGTTGCAAGGCGCTGCCGCATTGTACCCGTGGACTGCCAGAGGTACGGTGTGGTACCTAAGCCCAGCGTGGATGACCGCGCGGCTTTAGGTGAGGATACGCGGCCAGGCTCCCGTTCTGACACGGGAGCCTTGTGTTCGAACGCGCTGCGTTCGGCCAATGCCGCGTTGCGTGATGCGGAGGAGAGTGGGAGAGCGTCTATTGCGGCACTTTCTCACATCCCAGCTGTTGCAGGGGGTAGTGACAGCATCCGCATCACGCCAGCCGAGCCCGGTCACAGTCCAGAGAGCCATCCAGGATGGTATCAACCTGGCTCTGGATTGTATGGCCTGGCTGAATCGCACGCGGCCGAGGCCGTCGCTGCGATGGTGGCTGGCCTCCGACATGGCCACCTCCACCCTGCAGGGGATGGTACGCAGGGGGTGCAGCACGAACGCACACCCTACGGAGCACTTCAAACTGTTCGCGCAGTGCCCTCTGGTTGTTGACCAGAGTGACCATCTCCTGGAGGTGCCTACATCCCTCACCTCCAAAGAGACCAGGATCTGCCATAGGCGTACACAGAAGCCTATTGTACAGGTCCTGGGACGGGCACAGGTTATCTAACGCAAACGTGCGCCTCGCCCGGACACTTCTGGTGACCTTGAAAGCAGTTCATATTCCGAGAAGGTTAAATCTGCTAGCAGACTCATTGAGCCGAAGGATGAGTGTTTTACCGATGGAATGGCAACTAAATCAATGTGTGGCGGATCGTCTGTTCGACCATTGGGGGAAACCCAACATCGATTTGTTCGCAACGAAGAAGAATGCGAAGATGGCGACGTACGTCTCTCCGATTCCAGATCCAAGCAATCAGCTGGGTGGGAATGTATGCATACGCATTCCCTCCCCAAAAATTCTTCGGAAAATCAGACAGGAGGAGTGCCAAGTGCTTCTGATCGCCCCAAATTGGCCACGCCGATCATGGTATACGGATCTGCTGGACCTTCTGGTCTGCAATCCGGTTCCTCTGCCTCTGATGGATGACATTATCTTCCAGGGCAAGGCCCTTCACAACAATCCGTCAATGTTCAGATTGACTGCGTGGATGTTGTCAAGGAATCTAGAATTAAGGAGGGCTTTTCTGAGCAAGCAGCCATGTTTATGGCCAAAGCCAGGAGGGGGTCAACCTCCAGAGCATATAATTATAAAATCAACAGATTTGCAGAATGGTGCTCAAAAAGATGTATTGATCCAATGGATTCATCTATTCAAGTAGTAGCTGATTTCCTCTGTCACCTGTATGATGCCTATAGCCTCAAGCCTAACTCTATTGCTGGTTATAAATCGGCTTTAATGACAATTATCCCTTGCTTGGCTAATAGGGGAAGTGATGAAGTAAGTACATTAAATGTGTTAATTAAAGGCATGGGCAATCTAAGACCAAGGAATCCCCCGGTGATTCCATCTTGGAGTTTATCTCTAGTGCTTCAGGTACTAGGCGATAAGCCTTTTGAACCACTTAGTTCCATTTCTATGAAAATGTTGACTCTTAAAACTGTATTTTTAATTGCTGCAGCCTCGGCTAGGCGTAGAAGTGAAATTCATGCCTTATCAACCGAGGAAGACCGTTTCGTGGTTACAGGGGAAGGCCTTAAGCTTCTACCTAGGATTAATTTCTTGGCTAAAAATCAGTCTGAAATATCCAGGTCAACCTATTTTTTTGCCAGCTTTAACTAGATATGATCCTAATTCTAAAGCATGGTGTCCCGTCCGAGCGCTGATCCGATACAAACAACGTACTCGGGAGTGGCGGACGGACCAGTCAGCGTTATGCTTGTCATATATTGAACCCCATGGCAGGGCGTCTAAGGACACCATTTCCGGGTGGATTGTAGAATGTATTCAGTTTTGTCATAAATCCGCCACCGGTAAGCAAGTTGACATGGCCAAGGCTCACAGTGTCCGGGGTGTAGTGACTTCGACTGCCCTATTTAATGGGGTCCCTGTGGATGACATTATGTCAGTTGCTCAGTGGCACTGTGAGTCAAGTTTTACAGACCATTATCTCCGTGACACCTCTAATCCTCTCGCCTTATCGATTTTGAAAAGATAATCAGGTGTACTTTTTTTATGAGGCTTCCTCATTGCTTGTATATATCACAATTAATTAATGGGAACAACCACTTTTTGGGACTGCATCAGCCTTCACCACTGGGAAGATGATGTCAGCAGCCAAGTTCAACAAGTCAGTCTTGTTTATGTGTTGTTCATTGTTAATTGTATTGTCACATGATCCTTTGTTATTAAAATGGTGATGGTATGTGTTTTTATGTGGTTCATCATTGAGAGTATACGAAAATGGAGCTTTTTCGTCTGTGTCCTATAGTACATGGCACTTGTATGTAGAGAGCGTATGGGACATTGAGGTCATTCGAGTCTTCCTCCCAGGAAGGGGGGGGGGGGAGGGGGCCGCATATGACATTCGGTCATCTCTCATCCATCGGTTTGTGTTAGCTGATGTTTTTTCAAATCCTAAGTGTGTTTTCCACACAGTTTCAGAAGTTTAAGTGCCTTAAACGCGGAAAAGCGTATAGGGAAGAGCTGGTCTTTTGACCTCGCCTTCCTCCTGCCGAATTCCCTGTCGAATTCTGGCAATATCAAAGAGTATTAGGGAGGTAAGTATACTCTTGAAGTGAAATAAACGAAATCACGGATTTCTTTTTTCACGAGAGAGTTGATACTTACCTCCTAATACAGACACGGCCTCTCCACCCCACAGAGGCTCAGTCTTCAGGCTCTTAATAGTTGCATGTGTGTTAGCCAATAAATTAGTCAGAGGACGTGCTAGTCTGCGCATGCGCGGTGGTGGGGCTGGCATCCGCCGGACTGCACTCTGACGCCCTGCCCAGTAGGGGCACATAACTTTTTATTGAGTGAAAGCCGATATTTAGCAATATCAAAAAGTATTAGGGAGGTAAGTATCAACTCTCGTGAAAAAAGAAATCCATGATTTCGTTTATTTAATGGTAAGGTTTTGTCAATAAAATAAAATTTTACTCATAGAAAATGTCCATTTACAGACATAGCATAGACTATTTTTGAAAATTTACCACTGGAATGACTGGCACAGTGTCAGTCATTCGAGTGGTACATTTTCAAAAGGGCCTCTTCGCCAGCAGATGAACATTTCTCAAGACCACTGCAAAGGCTGGTTATGGCCGGCGTAACAATTAAAGGGTTAAAATGTATACTTAGGCTTCATGTACAGGTGTGAATGCCTGTGGAAAATGTGCTCATTTCAGAAGCACTTTTCCAGGCCTGTTATTCTCACTTGTGCATAACATGTAGATAATCTGTGAAATAATCTTCAGATTTTTTTTGCATTTGAAATACACAGATGTATGCATGTACGGATACACACATGCATGCACATGTATGCACTCACATACATGTACAACACGCATGTATGCATGCTTGCGCATATGCACACACATACACACATTTGCAGCAAATGTATGCCTGATCTATTTATTGAAAAAAGGTGTTGTCTTAACCCTCCAATTTATTCAAGAAAATGTCTATTTGCAGACCAAGAGAAGACTATTTTTGAAAATTTACCACTGGAATGACTGGCTCGGTTATCGAGCCAGTCATTCCAGTGGTAAATTAAAAAAGTCTTTATTTGGTCTGCAAATGAACATTTCTGAAGACCACTGTTGAAGGCATTTTTGGCTGATATGAGTGTTAAAGGTTAAGCATCCTACAGCACTATTGTTTTAATGAATCACCTTTCTTTATTTGTTTTTGTTTAACAATATAAAGCCCACATTACACTGATTGAAGATCCTGGCTTCTTTGATGCTGACTCAAGTCATAATCGGTCACCTTTAGCCTCCAGATCTAGTGGTCATATTGCTGATGGATCAAAGGAGAAGAAACATGCTGACCATGATAGGGATAGTGACAGTGACTGGGATGATATGGAAGGTATGCTGTCAAGTAAAGATTTAATGGTCAAGCCGACAAAAACTGGCCTCTGCAACGGTCTTTGGGTAATGTCCATAATTTGCAGGTCAAGAGAAGTATATATATTCCAGTGGTAAATCGTCAAAAATGGTCACAAATGGCTATTGACAAAGCAACGTTCTTGCTTTTCTTAGCCCGTTAGCCTTGAAATTTAGTTAAGAAAATAAAGATTTTGTCATAGAAAATTTCCAATTGCAGACAGAAGATTCTTTTTGAAAATTAACCAATGGAATGACTGGCTCGATTATCGAGGCATTCATTCCCTGTAGGAAATCTTCAAAAATAGTCTTCTCTTGGTCTGCTAATGAACATGTCCCAAGACCACTGAATAAGTCGTTTTTGGCCGGATTGTGTCTTAAAGGATTAACCATTCTCCTTCGATCAATACTCACCATTCTGTTACTTCTGATATACAGCTGGCCCTGACAGCGGCTCTAGGATTATAGACTTAGAAAGCTTTACCGACTCCTGGGAACCGGGTACCCGGCTCCCCACTGCCGAGTACCCGTTTACCATAGAGCTCATTCTTGTTTGCATAGCAACAAGTGCAATACATGCTTTTCGCATTAAGGATTTTAGTGTTTTTTAAAAGAATCTAAGTCTTTAATCAGTGATAGTTTGTGTGTTCTGAAAGGATAACTAAGGACTATGGAGAATACCGCCCAAGATAACCAGGTTGTATTGTTCTTTATATCCATAGTTAAAAGACTTAGGTCTCTAAATTTCGTTGTGTCGCATGTTCCAATTTCTAACCCCATAGAATCTGGGACGTGTGCTAGCAACGATATATGCCAGACGATCGCCTTCTTTAAACCCCAACAGGCGATCGGCAGATATGAAAATAGGTGTTTGCTACGGTATTTCTAACACGAATATCGGCTGACGTCGTTCTCCGTAGAATCCGAGCGGGTGACGTCACACCCGGTCGCTCGGATGTTTATGTGAAGAAAATTTTTTTTCATTAATCGCGCATCTTGTTCTGGGTGCTGCGTACTAAAAATGGTACCGGAAACTTTAGAATGATCAAGTTTACGTGCAATCACGATCGGTTTGCAATGATCGGTGGTTTCAAAATTCTTGAGTAGATGCGTGGTCTGTGGTTTTACCGTGTGAGACAGCAGTTGTTATACATTTTGTTGTTTTCTTCACATATCGTGCTGCGTTCGTTAGGAGTATAATTTATATTGATTAGTAAATATACCTTGAATGCTATGCGATATGATTCCTGGAGCCGTTACACATCCTGTAGGATCTATTATGGGTGTGTTGTGCCCGCCGCGTTCTTGTCGTCATAATCAATGCGATCGTTGTTGTAACGTGGCGGGGTGGGGTGCGGGAGGTTACGGTTAATTTATGAGTCAAAATATTTGAAAATTAATTGTCTGCCTTCCATCCGTGTCTCGTTCCGCTTGTTTATTGTAGGTTTGTGCTTATTTTATAGGCCAAGCCAGCCCCGCCATCATGTGACGACTGCCATAAGTTTGTCCGTGTAATGTTCAAGGACCATGTCTGTTTTAGGTGTGCCCTGTGTAATATAGATCATAGGTGTAATGTTTGTGCAGTGTGGTCCGTCGAAACGATGGTTAAGTTCCTTGCCCAGAAGGACTTGGCTGGGTCTGACGCGGGGTCAGGCGGTCTGAGAGGAAATCGTGGAGCGCCCGGTTCGGCCGGTGGGGGTGCTCCACGTCCCCAGCTGGAGGTGGCGGAGATGGCACCGCCGGCGTGGTTTGGTCCGGCTATGCAGGGTTTTCTGCATAGCGTTCTGCCCACGCTGGTGTCGTCCCTGCTACCAAAGGTTGGGGGGCAGTTTCTCCCCATGCCTGGTACGGATCCTGTCTTCGGACAGGATTCTGGACTGGTTACCGAGGGGGCCGTCTCGTACGGCCCCCTGGCGGGTCCGTCTGGCTTCGGCCAGACGGGTTCTGTCTCTCTGCGGCCACCTCCGGGTGGTCCAGTAGCGGTGGCCGGTCCGTCAGGTGTGGGAGCCGTCCGCCAGGACGGCTCCACGGTTTATTCGTCTAGTGACGGCTCTTCGGAGTCTGAAGACGATGAGGCCGAGGAGGAGAGGTTGCTGCGGCCCGTGAAGCCGCAGGTGGAGAATATGGAGGTTGATTCCGTCCTGGACGGAACCGGCCTCCATTTGTCTGGTTTGGCGCAAGCCAGGTCAGCGGCTCCGCCTGCGGCTGAGGCCAATCCGTTACCGTGCACCGGTTCCGCGCGGCTTGGTTTGTCACCAGCCGTCAGGGGAACCGGTGTGCCGGGCCAGGCGTGGTACTCACCTATCTCGCCTGGTCCGGCAGCCGGACATGGGGTGCCGTTGGCGCCCGTGGCCGGCTATGGTTCCGCGACGGTTACGGGTCCGTACGGTTTTCCGTGCGGACCTACCCCATGGACCGGAGTGTTTCATGGGGTGGTGGCGGAACCATGTGGTAGCGGAGTGCCTGGCGTGTCAGCCGTGGCTCCTGGCCGGGAGGCCATGGCTGGCAGACCCGTAAGCATGTCAACGGGTGACGTGTTTGCGGGGGGTATCTTCTTCGGAGTTAGACTGGTCTGATGGTTTCGGCCACGGCCGATGAAGATGCGCCCCGTCCGTCGGTTGCGTCGATTAGGACGGGGATTTTGCCCGCGGCCCGGATCCAGTCAGTGGGACTGGATCCACGGTTCATTGATTTGTTGGATGCTATTTATAGTAAACAACTAATGACCAAGGGTCAGCTCCCTGCGGCCTCCAGGGAGGTGCGGGCAAGGTGCCGTATTCCGCGGGGTGAATACGACAGGTATGGTGTAGTCCCGTCGGTCACGGAGGATGACCGATGGGTACTGGGCGTCCAGAGTGCCGGTTCGGGTGGTCCCGGTCCGGCACTAGTGGATAAGGCCCAGGTACACCAGGAAGAAGTCCTGGCCCTATGCGATGAGGGTGTGAGGGCAGCCATGAGCGCTGTCAATCACTCCTATCGTCTACTTCAGTCGGTGTGGGCTGAAGCGGGGGCAGGCCACCCTGTGCCACCTGTGGCGCTATCGTGCGTTAATGACGGCTTGGTGCTGTCAATGGACGCATTGGCAAGGGTGCAAGCGCGTGTGACGAAGTCCAGGAGGCAAATGGTCATTGACCATATGCGTCCGGCTACGGCAGTCAAGGAGCGTCTTCTTGGGACGCCCCTGACAGGGCCTAGCATCTTTGGTGGCCAAGCGCGGGCCATCTTAGAGGACACCGCCAGTATTGCGCAGAATCGGTTAGCGGTAAATCTACAGCTAGAGCTAGTGCGGCAAGCGCACGCACTAGGGGCTGTGGGTAAGCCGCTAACAGTACAGCCTTCAAAGAAACAGAAAAAGCATAAGGGCAAGGCGAAAGCCAGGCCTATTGCGACGTCTGTTTCGGCTGGGTTTTCGGAGCCGCCGCCGGCGAAGAAACCCAGGAAGGCTGTAGAGGCGCCTACCCTCCCCAATGTTGCTCCGGACCGCCCTAGAGGTGGTAAGGGCAAGGGGAAGGGTAAGGGTAAGGCCTCAAAGGGCGGACAGAAGGGGCCGAAGCGTACCTGAGGGTACGCAAGCTCCCTTCATATCCGCCTGGACCGCACCTGTGCGACAGGAACAGCGGTGCCAGTTATACCCGTCGTGCCTAGAATGAAATGGTTCTCACTCTCTCTCGTTAAGAAAGGGGGGGGGGGGGGGCGGACTGCGAGCCGGACAACCCCGTTAGACGTCGAGGCGTCTATGGTGGGTGGAAGGCTCATGCGTTTCGTCGAGGCTTGGCGAGGTGTGACGTCAGACAGTCTGGTCCTGGGATGGTTATCCCAGGGTTACATGCCGGAGTGGTGGGACTTTCCGCCACAAAATCTGTCTTTGGCACCAGTCTGGACACCCGTACCAAGGGAGCCAGACAAGTTAGAAGCCGTTCAAAAGGAAGTGTCGGGTTTGCTTCTGAAGGGAGCAATAAAACCAGCAAACCGGAACACTCCAGGCTTCTATTCAAACATGTTCCTTGTCCCCAAGAGCACGGGGGTATGGAGACCCATACTCAATCTCAGGCCATTAAATTGGTTTATCCATACGCCTCGGTTCCAGATGGAAACACCGAGGTCGGTAATGGCGGGATTGAGGAAAGGAATGTGGTGTGTATCGATCGATCTGAAAGATGCATATTTCCACATTCCGATCAATCGGAGTTGGCACAGGTTTCTGAGATTTGCGTTTCAGAATCAAGTATGGGAGTTTACAGTTCTCCCGTTTGGCCTGTCGACAGCTCCGAGGGTTTTCACAAGAGTGGTCCTTGCGGTGACAGCGTTTCTCAGAAAAGAGAACGTGGCGCTACACACCTACATAGACGACTGGCTGCTCAAGGCAGACTCGGCAGCCAGGTTGAACGTGGATACTGCTCTGACTCTGAAGTTACTTTCAGATCTAGGCTGGATAGTCAACGAGGAGAAATCCGAGTTGACACCCACTCAACATTTCGTTTATTTGGGGATGCGATTCGACCTCGAGGAGGGCAGGGTTTACCCGTCAGAGCCCAGAGTGGTGTCTCTGTTAGCCATCCTCGGGAGTTTTCGAGTGGGAAACCACATTCAGGCGAGGCGGTTCCTTCAGATGCTGGGCATGATGGTCTCCATGGAGCAGGTTATCCCGTACGCTGCTCTAATGCGAAGACCTATCCAGTTGTATCTGATGTCTCTGTGGAAACAGAGAACAGAACCCCTGTCAAAACTGGTGCCAGTTTTGGAGCCGATAATATCGCATCTTCTATGGTGGAAACAGCGTCAGAATCTCCTAATAGGGGTTTCGCTGCACCTACCCCACCCCCAGCTGTCCGTTTACACGGATGCATCGCTGGAAGGGTGGGGTGCCTGCCTGGGAGAACACCAGGTCTTGGGCACATGGACTCTCCCGGAGAGTCAGCTGCATATCAATCTGTTGGAAATGATGGCAGTGGAACTGGCGTTGGAAGAGTTCCTTCCGATGATCAGGGGCAAGGTGATATTGATACGGTCGGACAATTCGACAGTAGTATCATATATAAATCGCCAAGGAGGGACCAGGTCGCCCACCCTGTGCATCAGGGTGTGGCACTTGATTCAATGGTGCAGGAATTACTCGGTTGTTTTGAAAGCAGCTCATATTCCTGGCCGATTGAACATTCTGGCGGATGCTTTGTCTCGCAGACAGAGAATCCTGCCAACAGAATGGTCCCTCAACCCTCCAGTTCTACGACGGATCTTCGAGCATTGGGGCAAACCCAACGTGGACTTGTTCGCCACAAAGGAAAATGCTCAAATCATGACATATGTCTCGCCGATTCCAGATCCAAATGCCGTCGATACAGACGCTCTGGCGATAAGCTGGAGAGGGATGCACGCTTACGCGTATCCACCCACCATTCTTCTACCGAAGGTATTGGTGAAGGTCAGGGAGGAACCGTGTCTGGTCCTGCTAATAGCGCCGTATTGGCCGAGCAGGGCGTGGTTCACGGATCTTCTAGATCTGCTGGTGGAAAATCCTGTGCAGTTGCCCGAGATTCCGAACATAATCTCCCAGGCCAAGGGACGCTTCCTACACGAGCGTCCCGAAATGTTCAAATTGACTGCGTGGATGTTGTCAAACAACGTTCCACGTCGGAAGGCTTTTCTCGACAGGCTGCTGATTTCATCGCGGCTGCGAGAAGGAGGTCAACCTTCAAGTCATATAACAACAAGGTTAACAGATTTGCAGACTGGTGTGAAGAAAAGGGTATTGATACCTTTCAATCCACTATTCAGCAAATAGCAGACTTTCTCTGTGAGCTGTTCTTTACAGGACTAGCTCCCGTCACAATTGCTGGATACAAGTCAGCTTTGGCATCAGTTATCCCTTGTCTAGCCAACAGGGATAGTCCAGAGGTGGCCCAGTTAAAACGTGATGTTGAAGGGAATGAGCAATCTCCGCCCGAGACAACCGGTAGTCATTCCAGCCTGGAGTCTATCTTTAGTGCTTAATGTACTGGCCAAGCACCCATTCGAACCGTTGCGTTCGGCTAGTCTAAAGCATTTGACTCTAAAGGCGGTCTTTCTATTGGCAGCTTCCTCAGCTAGAAGGCGCAGTGAGATCCATGCGCTTTCGGCAGAGAGGAACCGATTTATTGTTTCTGGAGAAGGTCTGCGTCTTCTGCCAAGAGCAGAATTTATGTCAAAGAACCAATCTTTGAGATATCCCGGCAAACCGATCATTATACCGAAGTTAACCAGGTTTGATCGTGATGCCAGTGTCTGGTGCCCGGTCCGTGCTTTGACTAAGTACAAGAAACGGACTGACTCGTTACGGTCGAACGATAGACATCTGTGGATCTGCCATAAAAAGCCTTATGGCGCCGCATCCATGGATACTATCTCTCGTTGGGTGGTCGAATGCATTCAGACTACTCATGAGATGGCGACTGGGCACCAGGTGCAGGGCGTAAGGGCACACGATGTTAGAGGAATAGCCGCCTCGACCGCCCTTTACAATGGTGTTCCGTTAGAGGACATCATGGCCGTTGCACAATGGCACTGTGAGTCCTCATTTACGGATTACTATATGAGGGATGTGTCAGACTCAGCCAATCCACTCGCTTTAGCTGTTTTGAAACGATAGTTAGTGACCACACTGCTTTTCCCCTTTTTTCACTTTGGTAAGAAAAGAACCTAAAGCAGACATGGTCAAGCGAGAGGATGTCAACCAGATTGTGTCACTGATGGCCGAACCGGTGTATGGTTGTAGGCGGTACGTCTGAAGTCCTGTTATCATAAGGTAATTCAACAAGTGAGAGTTTTTTGTATTATGTATATGTATCATGTTCATTCATCTTATATATTCATGCTCATTCCCAGGCTAATACAAGCGATATGCAGGGAGTAGTTAACCCTCTTGGCATATTGGTGTTTCAGGCGAGATACATGTTCGTTAGTTCTCTCCCTTTTCTTAGGAGGAAAAAGGGGGGGGGGGCTGTGACGCGAATGTGATTCGGTTCCGTGAACTTGACGGTCCTTTTAGGTCTCCGTTAGTCAAGTTTGAAGTCTAAAATCTTTCTCCAAGGGGCAAAATTAGCATTTATGGCTTGCCCCTTCCCACCAGGTTACTGATCAAATCTGGTGTATATCAGAAGTAACAGAATGGTGAGTATTGATCGAAGGAGAATGCCGGAAATGTCAATTTCCCTTTCTCCGAGATCTAACAATACTCACCATTCTGTTACGGACCCAGCCTCCCAGCCCCACGGAGGCAAGCCATAGTTTTCTCTTGTTTGGTGGCTATGCAAACAATATGAGCTCTATGGTAAACGGGTACTCGGCAGTGGGGAGCCGGGTACCCGGTTCCCAGGAGTCGGTAAAGCTTTCTAAGTCTATAATCCTAGAGCCGCTGTCAGGGCCAGCTGTATATCAGAAGTAACAGAATGGTGAGTATTGTTAGATCTCGGAGAAAGGGAAATTGACATTTCCTGCAATCTTGACGATTGAAGGGTGATATAGGTTTAATTACAATCTCATCATCAGCATATTTTATTCTATGGCATACTGGGCCAAACATAGGGATGGGGAAACAGGCCAGCTGTCTCTTCGCCTTATCAATGGTCCACCAGAAGTGACTCAATACCGTTTCAAACAACCTCTATCATGGGTTGATTTAGGGCTGATTTTGAACCCATCCAGAGGGTTTGGGGATATGGGGTTTAGGTGCTGAAATAGTGTATTTTGCAATAGTGTTATGATATACATGATTATAATAGAATGTAACAATGACATGCATTCTGTTAACCCTTTAACTCTTGAATTTGTTTTTAAAAATGTTAAATTTTCTCATCAGACAGAAAACATGGTTACCCATACAGAGATGAAGACTATCATTAAGTCCCTCTATAGAACACCTCAATCAGAAGATGCCTACCATCATCTCTCGAGGCCAGAGCAAGTGACCATTTTTCGTCTCAGAACTGGACACAACAGACTAAACCAACACATGTACAGGCGGTTCCACCTTACGACATCGCCCGCTTGTCCTTGTGGAGAAGCAGAACAGACCACAGAGCACATACTTCAATGTTGCAGTACGTATCAGCTGCTGAGAGAAGAGATCTGGCCTTTGTCAACCTCTATTCTTGAAAAGCTGTATGGGCCTGTGGAAGAACTGCAGAAAACCACAGATTTCATCTTGAGAACGGCTCTCCAAGTGTGATACCAGCGATCGAAAAGAAGAAGAAGAAGAAGAAGAAATTTTCTCATAAATTGCCGATTTTCAGACCAAGAGAAGACTATTTTTGGAAATTTACCACTGGAATGACTGGCTCAATTATCGAGCCAGTCATTCCAGTGGTAAATTTTCAAAAATAGTCTTTTTGGTCTACAAGTGGACATTTGTCAAGACCAGTGCAGAAGTCGTTTTTGGCTGATATGAATGTTAATGGATTAAACTTCCATGGAATAAATGTCAAAGTTCTCCCAAAAGACTTCAGAAAATCTATAATGGCACCTATTAATTTAGTACTCTATGGCGTTTGTGGGTCCCAGCAGCCCCTAGACCTCCATCCTATAGTTGTTGCATTGCTGTCCGCTTGAAGGATCCTTCCTACAATCTTATCCTCTATGGTACCTGTCTCCACAATTTCGTATTACATCATGCATTTATGTGGGTCCCTAAATGTTGTATCATTTCATTGTTGAGAAGTGAGATGGAAATTCCATCAAAACTGCTCTCAAATTCAAATTTTTTAAATTGATTTAAAGGCAAGCAATAGCAAACAGATATTGTAGACCATCGCTCATGCATTTTTGTCACACTGTAAATTTAGAATTTGGGGGACAGTACAGCTCAGAAAAAGAAAAACAGAAACATGTTAGTTAATAATAAATGTTCTGACATTGCCTTCCGATCACATTATGTTCAAAATATTCAACAGTACATTTTACTTTATTTTGGAAACATTTTAGCTTATTTCTGAGCTGTACTGTACTGTAACAATGTAGATTAATACTGAAAATACATTTAGTGCTGAACATAATTCTCTGTCTTGGATCGCAAGACCGTAGATAACAACCATGTTTTACAAAATAAACTAAATTAGCATATTTATAAATGCACTAAGTGATGCAACCAGACAAATACTGAGATTTTAGCACTGATTTTCCCAAATAAGTGGCCTGTATTAACCCTCTTAAGCCAACCAATCAGAATATGTTAAGATAATGTAACTGGATGTCGTTGCCGAGGCTTTCCTATATGAATGTCTCAAAATCGAGAGAGTTAATCTTACAGCTTCATTAATAAGACACCATCACTAACAAGAGTAATCGGACATCGCAGGCGCTCGCCCTCCCGTCTTTAGCACGTTGTAGAAAGTGTTTTGATTTTCCTGCTTTCAAATCACGCCCAAAGTTGTGTAATCGTATTGTATAAACATACTTTCTTGTCTTAAAATTCAGATTGGACCAGTAGTTTCTGAGATATCCGTAGGTCCAGAATTTATTCCGATTCCAATCCGGACAGACAAACAGACCTGATCGCAATATTCTCTTCCCCTTACCCTGCAAGTGTAATAAAACTTCTCGCTACAGTTCTAATGAAGGGCCTAACTATTTACTTGTGTTATTTTCTTAGGTGAGAGACCTCAGTTGAGCAAGAATGGTGAAGAGATCAAACGCATTTTGAAACGTGGACCGAAGGAGAGAGTCGCGCATACACCCAAATACACTAACAGACCTTCATTTACAAAGAAACTCTCACCACGTAAGCAAAAAGAAGTTAGTGTTAAGACAATTATTATTATTCCATTTAATTTCCAATTCTAAGAATCTTTGGTATTATAGCTCATTATTCTAACAGGATAGTGTTAAGATGAAGATTATTTTGAAGGGAGGTGTCCACAGTCATGGGAGCAGCAGATTTATGTGTTCATGTATTTTTAGCTCACCTGGCCTGAAAGGGCAAATGAGCTTATTATGCCGTGGCGACCATCCGTCATGTGTCCGTCCATCCATCAACTTTTCCTTTAAACGACTTCTCAAGAACCACTGGGCCGATTTCAATTATATTTGGCAGGAAGCATCCTTAGAGCATAGAGATCCAAGTTTGTTCAAATAGAGCCAATCGGCCAATTTATCTTGGATTTCGGCATATTTTAGGAAACATCTTTAAAAATCTTCTCCGAAATCACTTGAGGAATCGAGTCAAAATCATAGGGAGAGAGGTAAGCCAAGTTTGTTCAAGAAGACTTGATTGACCAAATGGTTCGGTGGCCATCTTGGATGATCTAGTTTTCCCCAAAACGACTTCTTCTCCAGAACCGCTGAAGGGATCAGGCCGAAATTTGGGAGATATGATCAGGGACTAAGGGCCATTAAAGTTTGTTCAAGGGAAGTTAATCCGTCAAAAAACATAGCCGCCGTGAGCCAATCAAAATGTAGGGTGTTTGGCGGCCATATAGGATTGTTTTATTTGATGAATTTTGAGGCTGAAATTGGTTCTATATATGGTTTTGGGTATTCTGAGCTCAAATTTGCCATTTTCGAAACTGTCGGATAAACGGTTTGGTGGCCATCTTGGATTATTTTCCCGCCAAAGGGGCCTATACTAAAGCAATGGGAAATTTAAAATGTCTTCTTCTGGAGAACTACTAGGCCGATTTCAATTATATTTAGCAGGAAGCATCCTTAGGGCATAGGGATCCAGGTTTGTTCAAATGAAGCCGATCGGCTAATTTGGTCGGTGGCCATCTTGGATTTCAGCTGATTTTCGGAAATGTCTTTAAAAATCTTCTCCAAAATCACATGGGGAATTGATTCAAAACCTTTGAAACCTCATCTAGGGAAAGAAATAAGGCACGTTTGCTCAAGACGACTTGATTGACAGAATGGTTTGGTGGCCATCTTGAATGACCTAGTTCTCCCGAAAACGACTTCTCCAGAACCGCTGACGGGATCAGGCTGAAATTTGGGACATACGATCAGGGACTAAGGGCCATTAAAGTTTGTTGAAGAGAAGTTGCTCCATCAAAAAACATGGCCGCTGTGGGCCAATCAAAATGTGGCCTGTTTGGCGGCCATATTGGATTTTTTTATTTGATGGATTTGGAGGCCAAAATTGGTTCTGTATATGTTTTTGGGTATTCTGAGCTCAAATTTGCAATTTTCGAAATTGTCGGATAAACAGTTTGATGGCCATCTTGGATAATTTTCTCGTCAAAAGCTCCCATGCTAAAGCAATGGGAAATTTAGAATGTCTTCACGAGAACAACTTGGCCTATTTCAATTATGTTTGGCAGGAAGCATCTTTTAGGGCATAAGGATCCAAGTTTATTCAAATGAACCTGATCGGCCAATTTGCCCGGTGGCCATTTTGGCTGATTTTATGAAATGTCTAAAAATCTTCTCCGAAGCTGCTTGGGGAATCTTCATCTAGGTCAAGAGGTAAGCCAAATTTGTTCAAGAGGACTTGATTGACCAAATGGTTCGGCGACCCTCATGGATCACCTAGTTTTCCTGAAAACGACTCCTCCAGAACCGCTGAAGGGATCAGGCCAAAATTTGGGCCATTAAAATTTGTTCAAGGGAAGTTGATCCATCAAAAAACATGCAATCAAAATGTAGTGTGTTTGGCGGCCATATTGCACTTGCAAAAATGTCCACAAACAAAAATTGATGGTGCTCCAGGTGAGCGACACAGGCCCCTTGGGCCTCTTGTTGTAATTTGCCTTCATTTTGCTTCTCTGAATTAACCATTTCACAGACAAATCCCTGAAAAAGTAAATTCATTATAATTTAGGAGTTATTCTGTTGACTATTTTGAAGTTAATTTGATTGGAAGACCACTTCCAGTCAAGTTACTTTCAAAATATTCAACAGTTTTTCTGTATGATTGCCTTAAAAATAAGATAGATGTAATTCATATTGAAGGGGTTAACTGACATGTTTGTTAGATCTTAGTGCTGGATGTTCTCTTGCTGTTCACATTGTTAGATAAAAACTGACTAGTTATAAAGATAATTTAAAAATTCATGTAATATTTAATTCTGATTTCAGAATCACAGAGTAAAACTCCACAGTCTTTAAAGAATCAATCTCCACCATCATCCCTCTTCCAGCGGTCAAAGGCGCTTCATCAAAGACAAGCCATCAGTCCCAGAACTACGCCTGCACAAAAACAGGGAACGCATTCCCAGAATTCTTCACAAAAAGAACCCAGTGGACTACATTCACAAACACAAAGACCAGCACATGGAAGTCTGCCTCAAAGACCAGGAAATGGAACCGTGCCACAAAACCCAGGAAATGGAACCATACCACAAACACCTGGAAATGGAAAAAGTCCACTGATCAATAAAAGCCACCAGATTAATGGACTCTTGCATGGAAAAGACAACAGGAATATTATTAGAGAGCCAATCTCTGGCATTCGTGTCATGTGGGTATATATATTTTTCATTAACAAGTGCAGAGCGCTATAGTTGCGACATATAGGTTGCTCTGTTAGAAAAGATTTTAGTGACATAATGTCAGGCTGGCTGCACGTTGAAACTAAAAATATGTTTGGAGATAATAACTGTGCAGAAAATTGTTTAACTTTTTAATGGTCAGGCTGGCCAATCCTGTATAGGCGATTTCAGAACAAGGAAATACTATTTTGGAAAGTTTGCTACTGGAATGACGGGCTCGATGGCTGAGCCACTTACTTGAGGGATACAATTAAAAAAAATTGTCTTTTAGTCTGCAAATTGGACATTTTCTTTGAGAAAATTTAAATCAATTTCTTGAATAAATTTGAGGTGTAAAGGGCTAATTATAGTTTTACCTCTGGTATTGAATATCATACCTGCTTATGAGACTACCTGTCTTTTGGCGCTGCAATGCCCCGACACCAAAAACACAAAAATCTAACAATACAATGTGAATCATATACATTCTTTATCTCATTAGTACATTGGTTATCAATGTAATTTCTGTTTGTTTTTGTGTATGAAAACCTAAAACAATTTTTGCAGATAATTATTATTAATTTCCTTTTGATTGCTAAAAGCTTACTTGCTGCATGATGATAGCTCTATTAATGTCAACTATCAGTGCTTAATACAGCTGTATGCAAAATGGGTGTGGCTTAAGTAAGACTGGAACGGATCTATGAATATTGGGAAATGCTTTATGGGACACAAGGTATAATGCCCTGTTGGAATCGATTTAAAACAGAAACCTGTATTCCTAGAATCTAAATTTCAAGGTAACTATATAGGCATGACAGATAAGCTGTTGAATATTTT
The DNA here is from genome assembly GCA_034401795.1 of Chaetoderma sp. LZ-2023a. Classification (NCBI taxonomy): domain Eukaryota; kingdom Metazoa; phylum Mollusca; class Caudofoveata; order Chaetodermatida; family Chaetodermatidae; genus Chaetoderma; species Chaetoderma sp. LZ-2023a. Next base: position 97,857,111 of record CM067371.1, read on the forward strand.
GAAACTACTTTGACGGGGACTGTTGCTGCCATTTCCTGCTACACCTTCATGACAGACTTCGATTTTCGTGATGGAGCTATGTCATGATTGTGATGTCAGCTAACAAGTGACGTAATTTGTACTGGAGTAACACATCAGATCTCTCCTTTATTGAGCACAAGGTGCTGGTTCTGTAAGACACTACTGAGTATATCATATTTATAAAGAAATCATTTTGAACACAAATCCATAGCATTGTTATATCTGTCTGGCGGCTTTGGTAGGTTTTTCTTTTTGATGAATGGAGGATGAAAATATTTAGCGATTGTATACAAACAATAATTTTAATGAGCAAAAATGCTTGACTAGCTGAATATTTTGAAAACAATTTGACTGAAAGTTTTTGGTGGCTTAGCCACCAACATGTTTCAGTCAAATTGTTTTCAAAATATTTAGCAGGCCCAGAGATAGAACACTTGGAATATGTCGTCTGCAAAAACTCAGTTATTGTGATGTATGCCATTTCCTGATTGGTCTTGTATTGCTTTGTAGGAATCCTAAAATCACACTATCCTTCATGAAAAACCAGCTTAGTTCCCGCAAGACCGTGAAATTGTCGCATTTACACAGTAGACAGAATACGTTAGATGTCAAAGATAATTGGGTCACCTCTGGTGTCTTGTTCCAGAAAGTCGCACCAAAACAAGACTCCAAGGTAAGATTGTTAGAGGGGGTGTCAATGATATACATACTCAGGTCCTACAATTTGACAATTCTGGGTAATCTAAAAAAGGTTTATGTTATTTTTACCACAGGTAACCTATTATAGACTAACTTTTCCCTGAGGAATCATGATTATGTATTTCAATTTCAAGGCAATCATACTGGAGGCACTAATTATTTTCAAAATATTCAGCAGAATTGTTATTGCATACCTTGCAAATTTTTTGTATTATGTTATCAATCCAAAATTATTCCTGATTATTTAGATTGAGTAACCTCCAGGGTCAATGGGCCCTTCCAGTTTTATCTATGCCCCGCCCATCTCTAACTAAGCTCCACCCACACCTCGCTCGCGTTGAGATCGATCGATCCCTGAACTCTGTGACTCAATTTCCAGAAAACTATACCCAGTCAAATTAGTTTCAAAATATTCGACAGCAGGCTCGTTAAATAGTAAAGCCATACAATTCATACAACCTGACAGATTATTAAGCATTTAAGACGGACTAAGTCGAGTCATTTATGACAATGATTATGACATCACCCTATGCGTCGCACAGTTGATTATGATGCCATATGATGGATGGATAAACTGGAAAGGTCAATTGTTCTCCACCTCAAATTTTGTGGCATGCATGCATATCCACATTTACATACCTTGGTATGATGTGAGCCTACTAGATGATATTAAAGGAAAGATCAACATTCTGCTTTCCATGTGGATTGACAAAAATAAATTTTATGCTGCAACATTATTCCTTTAACCATTTGATGGTCAAATTTGGTCAAGAAAATAAAAAAATATTTGTTTATTGGATGTCCCTTTGCAGGCCAAGTGAACTTATTTCAGGAAATTTATAACTTGAATGACTAGCTCGGTTATCGATTCAGTCATTCCAGTGATAAATTTCCAAACATAGTCCTCTCCTGACCTGCAAATGGACATAACTCAATACCGCTTCAGAGGCCGATTTTGGCCGGCTTGACCATTAATGGGTTAATAATCAGGATTGGTCATGAAAATTTAATTGGTTTCTCAGTGAATGGCCATTTGCAGGCCAAGAGAGGAATATTTTAGAAAACATACTACTGGAATGACTAGCTGGCTCATCGATTATTGAGTCAATCATTTCAGTGGTGGATTTAAAAAAATGGTCTTCACTTGGCATGGAAGTGGATATTTCAAAAGACCATTGCAGAATCCATTTTTGGCTGATGTGGCCAGAGTATGGGGTGAAGTTGGTTATTAAATCTTGAGGCACCGCTATCTGTTATTCTTTCTCCAACAGGGTAAGACATTCTGCATTTGGAAGCTATCTGATCTAGATAACTGTGACAGGGTTATCATTTTCTTCCTCTTCTCTGACATCTACAATCAACATTGGAAGAATGATGTCGGCCTAGTCGTCGGCCTTCTTAATCCGACGATAATGAAAAATGCGGAGAAGGTAGGTTAATAAAATTTTAACACTAAACCGTCTAGAGGACATAACCACCTAGTTTGACGACTGTGAATAAATCAAAACCTCTGTTGTAATTCACTTCCACCTTCATTAAAATTTGCTGCAGTGGTTCAAACATTGGAGCAGACACAATGGATGGATCTGATCTGTCGATCAAGCATATGACATCATAATCAATTACATGACCTGTAGGTTGACATCACAATCATAATCGACAGACAATACTCCTTCCTAAAGCTGGAATAGTCGGTCAAGTGTATGAATTGTATGTCTTTGATGAATTTGCTATTTATTATATATTATGTTAAACATTTTGAAGCTAATTTGACTGGTTGTATGGCAGCAACAGCATGCAGTCAAATTAGTTTCAAAATCTTTAACAACTTACCTGTATTGAGATTGGAATCCTAAGAATTCAAGGTTCAACATATATAAATTGATCCCAACATGCACAGAATGTGGGTGGAGCTAAGCTAGAAATGGGTGGGACATAGCTAGAAATGTGTGGGACATAGCTAGAAATGGATGGGACATAGCTAGAAATGGGTGGGACATAGCTAGAAATGGATCTATCTATTGTTTAAGTTAGCAATAATGTAATCATAATATTTATACATTGACTTACCTAGATCCAGACTGAGGTGCCTGTGACCATAGACCATCCAGACCAGCTCCTGATAATGGGTCAGTCAGCTGACCTGGGATTCTGCAAAGGAACAACTAAAGCAGGAAATAAATGCAACCACTTTCTGAATAAGTGAGTATTGCCAAGCCTGTCTCGAAATTTTAACAATGGTTTTATATATGTCAATTTGCCATTTGATCCATTAATGGTCAAAATTGCTCAAGAAAATTAGATCTTTTATTGTTAATCTCCATTTGCCGGCCTAAGGAGACAGCTATTCCAGACGTACATTGAAATAGTGTTCTGAAAAATTAACAATTATCTAATCTGTTGCATCTTTTAAAGTTGTTTATGGTTACTGTGTCATAAATCTCAGAATGGTGGTAGCCAGCAGAATTTTACAACTTATTTGAATGATCAGATAGATCTCATCAGTATTTTAATGGATGCAGTCATCCGTGATATATTTAGAGTGAATATAAAGAGGCGATAGGGCTATAAATTTAATATACGGATCCATCTCCATAAAAGGCTTCCGGTGGGTCAATGCTCTCATTTTAACATCAATTCTTATATATACAGCTACTCAATATCCAAGAAGATGCAAATTATAAATTCCACAAATATAAAAAATATAAACACAAATCTGACGGTCCACTTTATCTCTGTTTCGCAGAGAAGCCAGAGTATTTGGTACGTAGTCGTCGCTTGCGATTCATCTAGGGGTTGCACGATTTTTGCTTTGAAACATCGCGATCGATTTTATAAAAAACATCGCCATTTTCGATTAAATCGTAGGTCCAAATTCCCAAAAGTATAAACCCCGTAACGTGACAAGTCACCAAAACTGGGACTTGGAATTTCTAGAAAAAGTTGAAATAAATGATAAAAAAAATAGCACAAAATTAGAACACAATTTCATGCGACAAATTCTTACTATCCTACGTCTATGCTTAATGTATACCTTATACCCATAATCGCGGGAGTGAAATTATTAATTGGGACCGCCTAAATATTGCGTATAGTTTAATAAACATTGTTTATTTCATAAAAATTTGACATAAAATGTCGTCGAGTAAAAATATAAATCCAGCTTCCTCTTATAGCCTCCCCTTTTAGGACGAGTTTAGGTCATTACCCAAGTAGGGCGAAGGCGCTAATATTAGTACCCGGGGAGATACTGCGCAATCCATATACATGGGATGGTAGCTTTGAGTAGCTACAATAGTAACGGCGTAAACTCGTCCTATAGTGCAGTTTATAGTTGCTTTCAGAATGTACAATTTACATTTAAGTGTAATCAACAGAGCGCACAGTTCAAAATACAACAATCTGGAATGCTGTTGCGTTATTTTCTTTAATTAGGCATGACAACCAAGTCAAAAGGGAAAAATTAGTACACAGCCTGAAATTGTTAAAAGAATTAAAAAGAATTATGTTCAGTGATTATTACCTAACATTCTGCAACTAAGTATATACTTGGTATTTCACGACAGACTCGGGGTCTGCAGCGAGAGAAAGAAAATTATATGGCGATTCGACAGAGTAACTAGCTGGTTTTCTCAATGACAAAGGTGTTGCCTCGCTATTGTTAGCTGGTTTACCATAGAGCTTTGTGTTTTGATTAGGACTTAGTGAACACATGCGTGAAGCGATCAAGAAAAGACAATGGATACATGCGCGAATGGATTATAACTGTATTCGTTTACTGCTGAATGATGAGTTTTAAAATCTTATAATCTGCTCAATGTTTTCACGATTTATTCGGGGTTTTTTCAATTACATCGTAGAAAATCGCGATTTTGAAAAAAATCGCGATTTTCGATTAAATCGCAAAATCGCGCAAGCATAGATTCATCACTGGTTTTGTAGAAACAATATATATTATGCAACTTATTTGTTTGATGTGATATAATTGTTTGCAGTTGCTCTCCTCCCAGTGTGTAGCTCTTTGGTGTTTTTGATCACTGACCCTCGTGGCACTAGTACTTCGTCTGTCGCCAGCGAACTGTCTCGAGATAAATAAGATTTTCTTGTCCTTTCCAATTGGATTGCTTCATGAATATAATGTTTCCCTAAATTGAGAAACTCTTCCGCTCACACAAGCAGGGTCAGAATTTGTACATAACAACTTGTATACATGTACTAATAATCCACCGGGACCATTACATTACAAGAAAAATATATAATATATATATGTATACATCGGTACTAGTGTAAAAACTGGTGTAGTTACCTGTGATGGATTGATATCCTGTCCTTGGGGAGTAGAAGTACTCTAATTATTATGTGGTGGTTTCAAACCATGTCGTAGGATGACTGTCTGTCATGCACTACTTGTGGTCGATAGTTTCTCAGCCACTTGGTGTCACTGCGGACACACACTGACCCAATATTCCTCATGGTGCGCATTCCTTGTGTACACATGGCTATGGGTTTGGATTGAATACCAGCCGTAATGTGATTGCTAGTAAAAGATTGAAATGAAAACCATTAAGTGATATATAATAATTCTCAGTCTAAGACCGTAAGGTACTGTATATTCTGATACATTTGAATGACAACAACTTCTGAAGAGTGACATAGGATATTTTATGCGGCCGCATTTAGCACTCATATGATCATATCGCAAATTACTTTGTCTATATTTATTAACTGACCCAGTTAAAAGAAATAAAGTATTATGAATTAATATATATTTTACGATGTGTTATTTACAGAGAATTAGGCGAGTTCTGTACATTCCATGTCCAGAAGGCTTATACAAAAGTTTGCTCCAAGCGAACTGATCTGCAATCAGGGTAATAATCATGTCCCGTCATGCATACACGCACACTCATGCATGTATGCATGCATGCACGCGCACACATATTATTGAGGTAATAATTACATATCATTAGAGGGATCCATGTCGAGCTATACACCACCCATTTCCCACCCATTTCTAGCTGAATTTCACTAACATTGTGGTAGTGTTGTTCCAATTAATCGATTTGATCGATGATTGATTGGTTTGCATGTCCAACCAACAGATCGATCATGATTTCAGAAATCAATTTTGACTGCTTATAAATTTACGATATTAAAACTGCATATGAATCTTTTTTTGCGGCAATACCATTTTAATTTCATTTTTACATCAATATAACATAGTATTACTCCATACGAGTCCAAAGTCTAAGACATTAACCCTCTCAACATTAAAATAGTATCCTAATGTCAAAACCAGCATACCAATAACCTGTTGAATATTTTGAAACATTTGACAGGAAGCTGTTGTTGCCTAAGGCAGCAACAGCTTCCAATCAAATTAGTTTCAAAATATTCAACAGATTATTTCTTAAATTATTACGGTTAAATATAATTATTGCATTGAAAATTTCAGAAGGGTAAAAATGAGAAAATGTTATGATCGATCATTAATTGATCATCGGTTAGTGTATAAAACCAATCATTGATCACAAAAATAGTACCAATTCCCAACACTACATTGTGGGAGCGTTTGCATCACTTTTAACGCTTTGAACCCTGAATTCACACACAAGCTCAGTTTCAAGGTAATATTTTGAAACTAATTTTACTGTGAGGTGTTACTGTCTATAGTAGCAACAATTCCCAGTCAAATTAGTTTCAAAATATTCAACCAGATGTTTATTCTAAATTCACCATGTACCACGTTTGGGAGTTCAAAGCATTCCCCTTGACCTAGATGTGTAAGACTCCTCATACATCTGTGTAAGAGTGAATTCATGTCCATTTCACAATTTAGGTTAATAGTTTTTTGTGGCCTGTTATTATTCAACAATGGCTTATCTGACTTCAATGCAGTTTACACAGGGTTCGTACAAACTTGAAAAGATCTTGAATTTTAGCATCTGCCTTGAAAAGCCTTGAATTTGAAATTTGCCTTGAAAAGCCCTTGAAAATCAACATTTCCTCCAATGTGATTTTTATTGTCTGCAAAGCGTTCACGTACTGGTGTAAATAAAGATTTAAGAAAATTTCTAAAGCTAAGCTGTATGAAATTTTGCACCAGTGTCACATTCTCACTTCGTCCAGGATCCTGGTTCTGAGCCCTTGAGAAATCAACTTTTTTAGTCTTGAAAGTCCTTGAATAAGAAAATCTGCCAGCTGTATGAACCCTGTTATGGCGTAACACTTATCCAGTAACATAGTGAGGATACACTGCATCAGAATTACTTTGAGAATATTGCAATAGCTTCACTATCAATGCCAATAGAGGAAGAACATCATTGCTAAAGATGCCATATAATTCATATGTACTTCGTTGTAATTGACCTTTCCAATTTATCCATCCACCATATGATGTCATAATCAACTACGTGACGTGAAGGATGATGTCATAATCATTAAGTCATGAATGACTCATTTCAGTCCATCTTAAACGTTTAATAGTCCGACACGTACGAATTACTATTTAATATACATTCTGCCGAATATTTTGAAACCTATTTGACTGGGCTCTGTTGCTGCCATAGGCAGCAAAAGCACCCAGTCAAATTAATTTTCAAAATATTCCACAGCTTACCTGTATAGTTATCTGGAACTTGATAGTCAGGGAGTCCAGGGATCGATCGATCCCAACACAGGCGAAGTGTGGGTGGAGCTTACCTAGAGATGGGCGGGCATAGCTAAAACTGGAAAGGTCTGTTCCGTATCTAAGTATTTTAATGATGACATATCTTCAATTCTCTGCATGAAATGGTTCTATTAGCCTTGTTAATCATCATTTATTCATATACCTGTGCTTTGTCATATTCAGTTACAGTGGTATCACACCAAAGACTGGATTGAAGAAACTATTACCATCCAACGGACTGTACTTCTATCAGGGCCACACATACACCAGTGCACAGTCAGTATTTCATTCAGATTGTGCTTTTTATCTCGCATTTTCACGAAGTTGAAAAAAGAGATTTTGGGAGAGCGTTGAAAAATGTCGGCGTCCGCTCTGGTTAAGGATTTTTAAAATGATATTTGCACCCCTAAGGGTGCATTCGATGTTTAAAAAAACTACAGATTTGTTCTATACGATGCTTAGGACTAGTTTACATCAAAACTATTATATCGATTTTAGACATTTTTCTTAATTTTTTTCAAGTTTTAACTTTGACTAATTTTTGTGTCCAGCTTAATGTTAATCCTATAGTTAAGGTTTTTTTAAATGACATTTGCAGTTTTGCACCCTCTTCTTTCAAAATCTTTCAACTTCGTGAGGGGTCATCTGATTTTGAAAAAAAATTCACAGATGTGTTCTATACGATGCTTTAGGACTAGTTTACATCAAAACTATATCGATTTTTGAAATTTTTCTTTATTTTTTTCAAGTTTTAACGTTGAATAATTTTTGTGTCCAGCTTAATGTTAATCCTATGGTTAAGGTTTTTTTAATGACATTTGCTGCATTGCACCCACAAGGTGGTTATCAGATTTTTAAAAGACCTTCACAGATGTGTTCTGCTTAGGACTTGTCCATATGAAAAAGAAATTGAATTTCAAATAAAATGGTTTTTTTTTATCTTTGAACTTTAATTATTTTAGGCCTGTTTTGTATCCAATTTTTACTCAATTTCTTGGTTAAGCTTTTTATACCCCGCCAAAAAATTTTGCGGGGTATTATGTAATGCTGCCATCCGGGCGGGCGTGCAGGCGGCGGAGTGGTTTCCGGATGATAACTCCGTTACCATTTGTCGGATCGCATTGAAACTTCATAGGGTGGTTGGACTTAGACTTGGGAAGAAACCTATCGAAATCGACGATGATCCGAAATCCAAGATGGCCACCAGCCACCGGCAGCCATCTTTAAAATTGGATTCCGGATGATAACTCCGTTACCGTTTGGCGGATCGCATTGAAACTTCATAGGGTGGTTGGACTAGGTCTTGGGAAGAAACCTATCGAAATCGACGATGATCCGAAATCCAAGATGGCCGCCAGCCACCGGTGGCCATCTTTAAAATTGGTTTCCGAATGATAACTCCGTTACCATTTATCGGATCGCTTTGAAACTTCATGATGTGGTTAGACTATGTCTGGGGAAGAAACCTATCGAAATTGACGATGATCCGAAATCCAAGATGGCCGCCAGCCATCGGTTACCATCTTGAAAATTGGTTTCCAGATGATACATGTAACTCCGTTATCGTTTATCGGATCGCTTTTAAACTTCATCGGGTGGTTCGACTACCTCTGGTGAAGAAACCTATCTAGATTGACAATGATCCGAAATCCAAGATGGCCACCAGCCACCGGTGGCCATCTTGAAAATTAGTTTCCAGATGATAACTCTGTTACCGTTTATCGGATCGCTTTGAAACTTCATAGAGTGGTTGGACTAGGTCTGAGGAAGAAACTTATCGAAATCGACACTGATCTACAATCCAAGATGGCCACCAGCCACAGGCTGCCATCTTGAAAGTTGGTTTCTGGATGATATGTCCGTTACCATTTATCGGATCACTTCCTAGGGTCGTTGGAATATGTCTGGTGAAGAAACCTATCGAAATTTACGATAATCTGAAATCCAATATGGCCACCAGTCAGCGGCAGCCATCTTGAAAATTGGTTTCCGAACGATACCTCCTTGACTGTTTAACGGATCGCTTTGACACTTAATAAGGATTACTGGTTTGAGGAAGAAATATTTTCTGATAGCTGTCATTTATTAGTTTGTCATCATGCGCCGTTTGCGGAGCTCTTGTTTAAAATGACATTTGCACACACAAGGGGTCATCAAATTTGAATAAAACTTCGAATAAATCTATACGATGCTTAGGACTTGTCCAGATAAAAAATATGTTGATTTTCAAAATCTCCATACTTTTTCGGCATTTGAACTTTGATAATTTTATGGCTGATTTGCATCCAGGTTCTATGTATTATGCTGTGGTTAAGGATTTTTCAAATGACAATTTAATCAGCAAAGACTTGCTTTTGAAACTTGAAACCTTGGGGATGATTATACATATGGGCAAGGATGGGCATGACACTTGGAATTTTGTTTTAACCCCCCTCCCCGGGGCTGGGCTCAGGGGTCAAAGGGTCAAAACTGGCCAGTAATTATCGATTGTAATGCAACTCCTTGACCATTTCAGATAGAAACGTGAAACTTTGGGGATGATTGCACATATGGACAGGGATATGCATGACACTTTTGGAATTTTGGCATGCCCCTGGGGGTGGGAAATGTGGGGTCAAAAATTAAATTTTTCCAAAGGTTGTCATGTTGCATATCATTTTCAAGCCTATGGTAAGTAGTCTACAGTACAAGGAATTATTTTGATCTTGGGTCAAACTGAGGGTAGGGGCAGGGGTCAAAAGTTGGTACCAATCGATTGTAATAAACTCCTTCTTGTGCAATCATCCCCAAGGTTTAAAGTTTCAAGGAAAAGAACCTTTTCCAAAATGGCCGCCATGAAAAAAATTTGGCTAAAAATGCTGTTTTTGTTTTTTTTTGCAGAAATCAACTCGGAATGAAAAAATTAATTTTTTCTTTTCCCCAAAATTACGACCAGACACACTGTGTGCGTGCATGCGTGCGTGTGTTTTGCCAGAAATGAACTCAAAATGACAAATGGAGAAAAGAATTTTCCCCCCCAATTTTTTTCAAATAACCACCAAAATGACTTTTACTCCAATCGACTTGAAATTTGATGATCTTATGGGTCTTATAGCGACTTGACTTCATCTTAGTTTTGAGGAGGATTTGAATTGCAGCCACACCTAGAATTTCTGCTAGATAAGCACCAGAGTCCTGGGCAGACTGGGTCCTGCGGCAGCCGGATCCTGCGGCAACTTAAAAATGTGAGATATTTGGTATCTTCTGATACCTCTTGTTTTCTAGGTTATCAAATATGTCGGTATCTTTTGTTTCATTGTATAAATAGCATACCCAATATAAGTCCTATTTAAATATAGCAGATTCACGTGTACCACAACCAGTAATACCTAGCATTGATACACTCGCTAGATCTAGACATGTCTATTAAATGTTCAGTTCAACTATTTATAGAATACAAGAGTCTTATGTTTTTTGTGCGATGGTATCGGAGTCTTGAGCATTGTGGTGGTGTGTAACCTAGCTTGTTTTAGTGTTACCCACAAATTACAGACCAGGGACCTTTACTATCAACACGTGACCACAACATCCACCATGCTGGCCATTCTGTCTTGGTCAACCATTGTTTTAAACCTTTAACACTCGAATTTATTCAAGAAAATTTCAATTTCAATTTTGTCATAGAAAATATCCATTTGCAGACCAAGAGATGACTATCTTTGAAAATTTACCACTGGAATGACTGGCTCGTTTATCGAGCCGGTGGTTCCAGTAGTAACATTTTTAAAAATAGTTTTCTCTTGTTCTGCAAATGGACATTTCTCAAGACCACTGCAGAAGCCATTTTTGCTGATGTGAGAGTTAAAGGGTTAAATGTGACTTGGAGAAGTTGCTGCATCTGCTTTGTAATGTTTAAATGGTATAAGTATGATATATCTGCCTCCCTGCCTGCCTGCCTGCCTGTGTGCCTGAGTGTGTTATATCATGTTAAGCTTACTGTGTGTTCTATTCCTCTATATTAGCTCACACTCTGACAAATAATGAGACTACTAATAAACAGATGGTGGAATAATCATATGCATATTTTCTGATAAACATTTTGAGATTAAGATGACATGAAGCCATTGCTGACTAAGGCAGCAACAGCTTCCAGTCATATTAATCTCAATATATTCAAAAGCTTAGCCTTGTAATTGAAATACAGGGAATTTATTGGTAAATGGGTTTATTGGTTTCATTTCTGTTATATTTGAGATTTAAGCTGTTCACTATTTTCCTTGGTCATGTGTGTTTATCTTACTCCAGGTCTAGTCATTCTAAAGATGACAAGGTGACCTTGACAGCTCTGAAAGGCCAGTGTGGTAAAATGTCAGATAACAAAGTGACAACTTTAAGTCTTCATGAGATTGCTCCAGAAGATCAAGAAGTACTCGATAAGCTCGCCAAGACGAAGGATGAATCATTGTAAGCACTGCTAACCATTCCAACAATGAAAACTTATGTTTAACACTAACACTTGAATTTGTTCAGGAAAATGTAAATTTTCCCATAGAAAATGTCTATTTGCAGACCAAGAGAAGACTACTTTTGACAATTTACCGATGGAATGACTGGCTCGGTTATTGAGCCTGTCATTTCAGTGGTATATTTTCAAAAATAGTCTTCTTGATCTGCAAATGGACATTTCGCAAGACCACTGCAGAAGCCATTTTTGGCGGATATGCGTGTTAAAGGGTTAAAGGCAACATTAATGGAAATGTGTTGAATAATTTGAAACTAATTTGGCTGGTGGAACCTGTGTCACTGAGAATAAAATACAATGGCAGATTTGAGAAATCTAGTGAACATGACGGAACATTCTGTTATTTGTTCCGTTTTGGAGGGAATATATATTTTTGACCTTTGAATGTATCTTCTGTCTTCTTCATTATTCTGCAAACTTTGATTTAATTTTCCGCGTGCGTCAGATATTAGAAGAAGCGCTGTAAACTCAACTGATTTTTCTGCCAAATTCCTACTCAGCGACTTGATGAAATTATATATTGGACGCATTTATCGATCAAATTGTGTTTTGCTTGCTAATTGAACTTTCCACTTTATCCATCCATCATATGATGTCCTCATAATTAACTATGTGATGGGTAGAATTACATCATCATCAATGATGTTATTATGACGTCATGAATGATGTAGATAAGTATGTCACGAACGCATAATTGAAGACAGACTATGCATTGTTGTAAGAATTGTATGTCTACTATTTAATAAATATTCTGTTGAATATTTTGAAACTAATTCGACTGGGCACTGTTACTGCCATAGTTTCAAAATATTTAACAGCTTATCTGTATAGTTTTCTGGAAATTGATAGTGAGTTCAGGGATTGATCTATCCCAACATGACCGAGGTGTGGGTGCAGCTTAGCTAGAGGTGGGCGGGGCTTAGCAAAAACTTTAAAGGTCCATTGAATAGCAAAATATGAAATAAGTTTGAGTATCATCATGGTGAAGATACATGCCTGTACATTAGTAGTAGTCATTTGTTTTGTAACACGCTTTTGGACAGATCTTGATCAAATTTGGAAGTAAGCTTTATACATGATGATGACCTCAAGAAAACAGGACTCGGTACACTCAAATCAAGAAAGGACCAGAGGAAGATAAAGATTTTAACTGAGGACAAAAGTTTATGATGTATGATTGCTGTATTCTGTGGTTGAAATAGAAAATCAAAGCTGCGCATTTAACAGAAAGTAATCCATTCACCGACAAATCCTGAAAAAATATTTTTTTTACGATAGAAAACTTATTCTTTTGAATATTTTGAAATTAATTTGACTGAAAGCCGTTGAATTCTGAGGCAACAACAGCTTCCAGTCAAATTAATTTAAAAATCTTCAACAGTTTTGCTGTATGGTTGTCTTAATAATGCGATATGAGGAATTTATCTCTGAAAGGGGTAAAGAATCAACATTACCAATTTTATCATCTAACTCCCTTTGTTTCTATACACAGGATGCCAAAGATTATTTAGCCAACTTCTTTTTTCACATCAAGAGTATACTTACCTCCCTAATACTTTTGATATTGCTAAATATCGGCTTTCACTCAATAAAACACTCAGATTAAAAACAGTTAGGTGCCCCTACTGGGCAGGGAGTCAGAGGTAGTCCGGCGGATGCTCGCCCCACCACCGCGCATGCGCCGACTACTACTTCCTCTTTGCTCATTTATTGGCAAAGGGTTACATGCGGTTTTGTTGTTTTCATACTTTTCTGCGCGTTGCCTTGTTTTTCGCTCACGTTTGACGTTTATTTTTGGTGGAAGCATGTCGGAAAGGGAGGATTCGCCTCTAGAAGGAGCGGGATCGCTTTATCAGGTGAATTCTTTGATATGCTAGCGTGTTTTGTCCCGGTTTAATGTATTTCCGGGACTCGCGCTTACCGTGATTAGCGCCTGATTATGTTGGGTTTTTACAACATGGTGCTTCATATGTCTCATTTCTCTTTGTGTTTTGTCCACAGGTATCGCATAGAAGCTTTGGTGGACTTTTCGGCACAAGAGGATATGTTTTCTCTCCACCACGGTTCCATTTCCTACTAATACTGTTAGGTTATCTAACCAAAAGATCTATGTTCAGTGAGTTGGAGGCCTGTTATAAAGGTCTTCTCACTTTGCCCTCTTGCTCCAATTCCTTCCCCTGAGGTGGAGAGAATGTAGAGGCGTACTATGGTGGAGTTCTCCGGTTCATCACGTTGGATGGTTTGTCTATACAAGGATCAGGTATCTAATTATAATGTAAACAAAAGGGGAGATAATTTCCCTTTTTGCCAATACTAGAATTGGAAGGAGTTATCTCTGTATCTGATTGTTGTGTACTCGAAATGCCAATTCAACGGAAATGTTCCGTTTTTACTTATACAATTCGTTCTTGCTCTTGGTGCTTGTTGCGGATCGATTAATTTGGTCACGAGAGTGATGACGTCATAATCGGCCTTGGCCTTTTTATTAACAATTAACGTTTTGTCCATGGCTGGTTCTTCTTGATTTCTGATCTTGAGATCCTGTCCTCTCTTTTTAGTTGGTTTTGAGTTTGCTAACCTTAACTATCTTGCTCATTGTCCCTGTCCTTTGTCCTGTTTCAGAGACCTGGTTGCCCGTCCTGCGGGAGGTTTCTGAAAAGCCGCTTCGTCCCGCACTTGTGCTTCAGCTGCAGTCCCTGTGGACCGTTGCTGAAGTGCGACGTATGTAAGCTATGGGGGGGCGAATTAATGTCTGATTTTCTCGCATTGCAGGCAAGGGAGAAGGTAATGGAGGAAGAGAGGAAGAAGAAGGAGAAAGTGTGTAAGAAGGGTAAGAAGAAGGCCTCATCCGCGGTGGATATGGAGGCCTTCAGGTCCGAAATGTTGCAAGAGATGCAGAGGACAATAAAGGATCTGGTCCCAGAGTTGCTTCGTGGCATGCTCCCTGGGCCAGCTCCTTTGTTGTCCTCGGCATCTGCTTACGAGCAGGTGATCCCCGCCTCTGAATCCGGTCTCTTTAGGTCCGGTCCGGTTGTGGATTCAGAGGTGGCCCCTTTGTTGGGGGCAGTCCAAGGCCCTGGCAGCAGGCATGGCGCCGCGCCGAGGGGCCGTGGACAACGGTTGTTGCTGGGACCCGCGGTCTGCTCATCAGACCCCGGGTATCCGCGCGCCGAAGGTGCCAAACCCTCCTATGGCACCTTTCCTGGCCAGTCCGGGTTAGCTTTCTTTGCTGACCCGGAGTCTAATCTTTCTGGCCAGGAAGAAGAGGATCTCCTGCTGGGGTCGCCGTCTGAGGACGTGGCCATGGAATACGACGTCTGTGCACCCCTCGCGGGGAATGCAGGCGACGTGTTCCATGGTTCTACTCACGCAGGAGTAGATTTCACGGTCCAGAGGGTGTCCCCGGGCGGTGCTGTTGACCACGGATACCGCATACCTCGGCTTGCCGATGGTATGGCTGGTGCTGGTCAGACCCGTGGTAGAGCGGTGTTTACCCCGCGCTCTGCCACGGCGCCTGCTCCTGGTCAAGCCGCGGATTTTAGCATGCCTGCTCTCTCGGGCCCGCATGCTTTTCCAGGCTTGCCAGGGGTATCAGCTTACCCGCCGTCGACATCAACTGCGAGTGCTCTGGAGGAAGACGAAGGCCCTCGTCTAGTAGAGCGCTCGCAGTTAGCCACGGAGGAGGATTGGTCGGACGCTTGCCAGTGGCTGGTGAGTGTTCGGCCAGATCTACCCGTGGAGCTGCCGGCTAGCCAGCGTGACCATAGGCCGTGGTTAGCTGGTAGGCCGGCGGCTACCGCTATGCCATCTCTGCCGCTTGCTGAGCATGTCGTGGACATGTTCGAAGCGGCAGAGGCGTCCATTAAGGTGAATGGACGTCTCGCGAAGGCCCCTCGCGAGGTGGCGAAGCGGTGCCGCATCGTGCCCCTGGATTACCAGCGGTACGGTGTGGTGCCAAAGCCGAGCGTTGATGATCGCGCGGCTTTGGGCGAAGATGCGCGGCCAGGCTCCCGTTCTGACACGGGAGTCTTGTGCTCGAACGCGTTGCGTTCGGCAAATGCCGCGCTGCGGGATGCGGAGGAGAGTGGGAGAGCGTCGATTGCCGCTCTATCCCACGTTTCCCAGCTGCTACAAGGGGTGGTAGCGGCTTCCGCATCACGCCAACCTAGCCCGGTGACAGTCCAGAGAGCCATTCAGGATGGTATCAACCTGGCTTTGGACTGTTTGACGCGGGCGGTAACCAGAAGTGTCCGGGCGAGGCGCACGTTTGCACTTGACAATCTGTGCCCGTCCCAGGACCTGTATAATAGGCTGCTGCGGACGCCTATGACAGGTCCTGGTCTCTTTGGAGGTGAGGGATGCAGGCACCTCCAGGAGACGGTCACTCTGGTTAATAACCAGAGGGCGCTGCGGGAACAGTTTGAGGTGCTCCGGCGGGAGCGTGTTCGCGCGGCACCCCCTGCGTATCGTCCTCTGCAGGCTCGAGGTGGTGCTGGCCAGGTCAGGGGCCAGCCACCGTCGCAACGTAGGCCTAGGCCACGGGCGATTCGGCCAGCAGTGAGGGGGGCGCAGGCTCCCCAGCCGCACCCAGCCAGACAGCAGCCCGCGCACCGTGGTGCGCGCGGCGCTGGGCGGGGCGCGCGGGGATCTGGTCGCGGTAATCGGGCCTGATGGCCTGGTTACCGCGGTGGGAACCACTCCGGTGTTACAGGCCGAGAGAACAGTGCCACTCTGGCCCTCCTTATGTCCACCTCTATCCCTAGGTGGACCGGTGGGCGGCCGTTTGGCCGCCCGCTTGCCAGAGTGGAAGCGGTTGACTCAGGACCGTTTAGTCTTGCGATGGCTTTCGGTCGGGTATCGTCCCGACTGGGTGACAGGCCCGCCATCGCGACTGTCTCTCGCGCCGATCTGGACTCCCATTCCACGGGATCCGGATCAGAGGTTGTGTATAGAGGAGGAAATAAATTCCCTCATACTAAAAGAAGCCATTCAGCCGGCACAGAGGTGCCCGGGCTTCTATTCAACCCTGTTCTTAGTAACAAAAAACACCGGAGGGTGGAGGCCGATTCTCAACCTCAAGCCGTTGAACAAGTTCATCGAGACACCCAGTTTCAAGATGGAGACTGTGCGCTCGGTGTTGGCGGGGTTAGAGCGAGGGATGTGGACAGCATCGATAGATTTGAAGGATGCTTATTTCCACATTCCCATAGAGGGGAGTTTCCGTCGATTCCTGAGATTTGCATTTCAGGGCCGGCGGTGGGAGTTCAGGGTGTTACCCTTCGGAATTTCCACGGCTCCTCGGGTCTTCACCCGTGTGGTTCTCGCGATCACTGCATACCTCCGCAGGAGAAGCATAGCAGTCCACACGTACATAGACGACTGGCTATTGAAAGCACACACCCGGGAAGCGTTGTCCGCCAATCTGGTGATTGTTTTGAAAACTCTCTCGGACTTGGGCTGGATAATCAATTTCCCGAAATCAGAGCTAACTCCATCCCAGAAGTTTGTTTACCTGGGCATGTTCTTCGATCTGGAGACGGGGTATGTGTACCCCACTCAGGAGAGGGTTCAAGTACTCATCTCGGTAATTCAGTCGGTGTGCGACAGTCGTCATGTCCTGGCACGGGTTTACTTGAGAATGCTGGGCTTGATGGTTTCTTTGGAACCAGTCATTCCACAGGCCGCCTTGCGCAGGCGTCCGATCCAGTTGTTTCTCATGACACAGTGGACCCAGAGTTCAGGTTCGCTGGACTCGAACGTGCCGGTGTTGGCGCCTCTGATTCACCACCTGCAATGGTGGTTGAGTACAGAGAATCTCTTGCTGGGGGTTTTGCTAACCCCTCCCCACCCTCAGGTGACTGTGTATACAGATGCATCGATGGAGGGGTGGGGAGCTTGTCTGGAAGAGTCCACAGTATCAGGGCTTTGGGATCTGGATCAGTCCAAGGAACATATCAATCTACTAGAGCTAAGAGCAGTAGTCCTGGGCCTGGAACATTTCTTACAGAAAGTTCAGGGCAAGATTGTTCTAATTCGTTCAGACAACTCAACAGTAGTGACTTACATAAACCGCCAGGGCGGAACGAAGTCGCCCAGTCTCTGTATGATGACATGGGGACTGCTTTGTTGGTGCCTGGATCATGGGATCACCTTGAAAGCAGTTCATATTCCGGGGAGGTTAAATCTGCTAGCAGACTCATTGAGCCGAAGGATGAGTGTTTTACCCACGGAATGGCAACTAAATCAATGTGTGGCGGATCGTCTGTTCGACCATTGGGGGAAACCCAACATAGATTTGTTCGCGATGAAGAAGAATGCGAAGATGACGACGTACGTCTCTCCGATTCCAGACCCAAGCGCTTTCGCAACAGATGCGTTAGCTATCAGCTGGGAGGGAATGTATGCATACGCATTCCCCCCAGCAATCCTGATTCCAAAGGTGCTTCAGAAAATCAGGCAGCAGGAGTGCCAAGTGCTTCTGATCGCCCCGGATTGGCCAAGCCGATCGTGGTATACGGATCTGCTGGACCTTCTGGTC
Organism: Chaetoderma sp. LZ-2023a; assembly: GCA_034401795.1. Classification (NCBI taxonomy): domain Eukaryota; kingdom Metazoa; phylum Mollusca; class Caudofoveata; order Chaetodermatida; family Chaetodermatidae; genus Chaetoderma; species Chaetoderma sp. LZ-2023a. Next base: position 97,875,540 of record CM067371.1, read on the forward strand.
TGCAATCCGGTTCCGCTGCCTCTGATGGACAACCTTATCTTCCAGGGCAAGGCCCTTCACGACAATCCGTCAATGTTCCGATTGACTGCGTGGATGTTGTCAAGGAATCTAGAATTAAGGAGGGCTTTTCTGAGCAAGCGGCCATGTTTATGGCCAAAGCCAGGAGGGGGTCAACCTCCAGAGCATATAATTATAAAATCAACAGATTTGCAGAATGGTGCTCAAAAAGATGTATTGATCCAATGGAATCATCTATTCAGGTAGTGGCTGATTTCCTCTGTCACCTATATGATGCCTATAGCCTCAAGCCTAACTCTATTGCTGGTTATAAGTCAGCTTTAATGACTGTTATTCCTTGCTTGGCTAATAGGGGGAGTGATGAAGTAAGTACATTAAATGTATTAATTAAAGGCATGGGCAATCTAAGACCAAGGAATCCTCCACTGATTCCGTCTTGGAGTTTATCACTGGTGCTCCAGGTACTAGGTGATAAGCCTTTTGAACCACTTAGTTCCATTTCTATGAAAATGTTAACTCTTAAAACTGTATTTTTAATTGCTGCGGCCTCGGCTAGGCGTAGGAGTGAAATTCACGCCTTATCAGCCGAGGTTGACCGTTTTGTGGTTACAGGGGAAGGCCTTAAGCTTCTACCTAGGATTAATTTCTTGTCTAAAAATCAGTCATTGAAATATCCAGGTCAACCTATTTTTTTGCCATCTTTAACTAGATATGATCCTAATTCTAAAGTATGGTGCCCCGTACGGGCGCTGCTCCGGTACAAACAGCGTACTTCGGAGTGGCGTACCGACCAGTCAGCGTTATGGTTGTCATATATTGAACCCCATGGTAGGGCGTCTAAGGACACCATTTCTAGGTGGATTGTGGAATGTATTCAATTTTGTCACAAATCCGCCACCGGGCGACAGGTTGACGTGGCCAAGGCTCACAGTGTCCGCGGTGTCGTGACATCCACTGCCCTTTTTAATGGGGTCCCTGTGGATGATATTATGTCAGTGGCTCAGTGGCACTGTGAGTCTAGTTTTACAGACCATTACCTCCGTGACACCTCTAACCCTCTCGCCTTGTCGATTTTGAAACAATAACCGCTTTATGTTTGTGAAGAGTGCCTCCGCATTGCTTATATACTTCGCCATTCAGCGACGGTGACAACCACTTGTCGGGACTGTATCATCCTTCTCTGCTGGAGTCATGATGACAGCTTCCTAGGACAACAAGGTCAGTCTTGTTCATGTGTTGTTCATTGTTTGTATTGTCACGTTACCCAGTGTTATTAATATGGTGATGGTTTATGTGGGTTGTGGTTCTTTATAGAGAGTATACGAAAATGGAGCCTTTTCGTCTCTGTCCTATAGTACTTAGCACTAGTACGAAGAGAGCGTGTAGGACATTGAGGTCATTTAATCTTCCTCCCAAGGGAGGGGGGGGAGCGCATATGACAAATCGGTCATCTCTCAGGCATCGGTTGTGTTATCCGATGGTTTATCAAATCCTGACTGTGTTTTCACACAGTTTCAGACGTCATAAGTGCCTTAAAACGCTTGAAAGCGTATAGGGAAGAGCTGGTCTTTTGACCTCGCCTCCCTCCCGCCAGATTCACTTTCGAATTCTGGCAATATCAAAAGTATTAGGGAGGTAAGTATACTCTTGATGTGAAATAAACGAAATCTAGGATTTCTTTTTTCACGAGAGAGTTGATACTTACCTCCCTAGATACTGACCCGGCCTCTCCGCCCCACAGAGGCTCGGTCTTCAGGCTCTTGGTAGTTGCATGTGTTAGCCAATAAATGAGCCAGAGGAAGTAGTAGTCGGCGCATGCGCGGTGGTGGGGCGAGCATCCGCCGGACTACCTCTGACTCCCTGCCCAGTAGGGGCACCTAACTGTTTTTAATCTGAGTGTTTTATTGAGTGAAAGCCGATATTTAGCAATATCAAAAGTATTAGGGAGGTAAGTATCAACTCTCTCGTGAAAAAAGAAATCCTAGATTTCGTTTAATCTGCCATATCAATTCCAGGGGAGGCTACTCTTCCTTCGTTATCTAGCATCCTATCAATTACCTCCCTTATCACAATTGTGTTTGCATGATCATCTCAATTGTCGAGTATTTCACAGCAACTGATTGTTGATAGCTAGTAATTAGACATAATCCGTGCGTGTATTTGACATTTAAAAAAAAAATTTCAATCGTAAAAATGTATTTCTAGACATCATGATTCTAGAGACCTTGTATGGTTTTGCTTCGCGTTTGGTTACATGATGAGAACAATGTACTTGTGATTGCGTTTCTGAGAAAAAACATTCATATTTGGCAGATTTATTTCCTCTGAGAAGATATAAAATCTTGTTTTCACTTCAAGAGTATACTTACCTCCCTAATACTTTTGATATTGCTAAATATTGGCTTTCACTCAATAAACACTCAGATTTAAAACAGTTAGGTGCCCCTACTGGGCAGGGAGTCAGAGCGTAGTCTGGCGGATGCCAGCCCCACCACCGCGCATGCGCAGACTAGCACTTCCTCTTTGCTAGATTATTGGCAAAGAGATCACACATGTTTTTTTGTTCAATAGCTTTTTCGCTCTCTTAAACTGTTTAAGTGGTGTTTGTTTGGAGTGTTAGTCACTTTTTTGGATGGCGGATAGGAATACGTCGCCACAGGAGGACGGACGACCTTTAAATCAGGTGACTTCTAGTAAAATTAGCGAGTTTTCTTCCCGGTGTATTGTGTTTCCGGGACTCGCGTTTACCGTGATAAGCGCCTTGGTTGGTTGGGTTATATCAACTCGGTGCTACCTAGGACTAATTTCTCTTTCTGTTTATGTCCACAGGTCTGTATGACGCTAGGTGGTGACGTCACAGTACCAGAGAATTAGTATTCTCTCCACCATGGTTCCATTTCCTACTAACACTGTTAGGTTATCTAACCAAATGAAAAATTATGTCCAGTGAGTTGGAGGCCTGGTATAAAGGTCTTCTCACTTTGCCCTCTTGATCCAATTCCTTCCCCATGAGGTGGAGAGAGTTAAGAGGCGTGCAGATGGTGGAGTTTCCGGTTCGTCACGTTGGATGGTTTGTCTATACAAAGTGTCAGGTATCTAGTTATTGATAATGTGGTGATGTTAATTATTGTAAACAATCAAAGGGAGATAATTAACATTTTTGCCAGAAAAGAGTTATCTATATGTATCTGATGGTTGTGTAGTCAACTTATCCATTCAGCATACAATTCGTCTTTGCACTTGGATGTTTTGTTGGGATCGAATTTTTCCTGTCACGGGATTAATGACGTCATAATCAGCTGGCTATGTATTTATTGGCAATTCAAGCGCTATGCTGGTTTTTGATGTATATTGATCTTTATGATCGTTTTCCTTCTCCTTGAGTTGGATTGAGTTTCTAAGCTTAACTAGTTGCTCATACTCCTTGTCCTTTGCCCTGTTTCAGGGACCGGGTTGCGCGTCCTGTGGACGTTTTATGCATGTGAAGTTCTGGCCGCATCTGTGTTATCGATGTAGCCCTTGTGGTCCATTGATTAATTGTGACATATGTAAGCACTGGGGGGGCGAGTTAATGTCCGAATTCTTGTGCTGCTTACAGGCGACGGACAAGGTGGTAGAGGAGGAGAAGAAGAAGAAGCGGAAACGAGAGGTTGTAAGTAGGAAGGGTAAGGGGAAGGTCTCGTCCGCGGTGGATATGGAGACCTTCCGGACCGAGATGTTGGGAGAGATGAAGAGGACAATAAAAGATTTGGTTCCAGGGTTGCTTCGTGGCATGCTTCCTGGACCAGATCCTTTATTGTCCTCATCATCGGCTTCGGAGCAGGTAATCCCCGCCTCTGGATCGAGTTTCCTTAGTCCGCTTCCGTTGTCCGACGATTCAGAGGTGGCCCCATTAGAGGGGGCGTTCCACGGCCCTGGCAGCAGGCTTATTGCCGCGCCGATAGGGGACCGTGGACGGTTGTCGCTGGAACCCGCTGGCTGCTTATCAGTCCAGGGGTATCCGCACGCCGCGGTGGCCAGTACCTCCTATGGCACCGTTCCTGGTCAGCCCGGGTTAGCTCTCTTTGCTGACCCGGGGTCTAATCTTTCTGACCAGGGTGATGAGGATTACCTGCTAGGGTCGCCGTCTGACGACGTGGACATGGATGAAGACGTTTGTGCACCCCTCGCGGGGAATACAGGCGCTTTTTTCCACGGTATTACTCACCCTGGAGTAAGGTCCGCGGTTCAGGTGGTGGCCCAGGGCGCTGCTGATGGCCAGCGGTACCGCATACCTCGGCTTGCCGAGAGTGTAGCTGGTGCTGGCCGGGCCCGTGGTAGGGCTATATATACCCCGCGCTCTACCGCGGTGCCTGCTCCTGGTCAAACCAGTGATATTCTCATGCCGGTGCTGTCAGGCCCGCATGTTTTCCCTGGCTTGCCAGGTGTATCAGCGTACCCGCCGTCAAGCTCTACTGCTTGCGCTCAGGAGGAAGACGAAGGACCCCGTCTTGTAGAGCGCTCGCAGTTAGCCACGGAGGAGGATTGGTATGACGCTTGCCAGTGGTTGGTGAGCGTTAGGCCTGATCTGCCCGTGGAGCAGTCGGCTAGCCACCGTGTTCACACGCCGTGGTTAGCTGGGAAACCAACTGCTAACGCTATGCCTTCTCTGCCGCTGGCGGAGCATGTCGTTGACATGTTCAAGGCGGCGGAGGCGTCCATTAACACGAGTGGACGTCTCGCGAAGGCCCCTCGCGAGGTGGCCAGGCGTTGTCGCATCGTGCCCCTGGACTACCAGCGGTACGGTGTGGTACCCAAGCCCAGCGTGGATGACCGCGCGGCTTTGGGTGAGGATACGCGGCCAGGCTCCCGTTCTGACGCGGGGGTCTTGTGCGCGAACGCGTTGCGTTCGGCGAATACCGCGTTGCGTGATGCGGAGGAGAGTGGGAGGGCTTCGATTGCCGCTCTGTCCCACGTCTCCCAGCTGTTACAGGGGGTAGTAACGGCATCCGCATCGCGCCAGCCAGGCCCGCTCGCGGTCCAGCGAACCATCCAGGATGGTATTAACCTGGCGCTGGACTGTATGACGCGGGCGGTGACCAGGAGTGTCAGGGCAAGACGCACATTTGCCCTGGACAATCTGTGCCCGTCTCAGGACCTGTATAATAGGCTACTCCGTACGCCTATGACGGGTCCTGGTCTTTTTGGAGGTGAGGGATGTCGCCACCTCCAGGAGACGGTCACCCTGGTGAATAACCAGAGGGCGCTGCGCGAACAGTTTGAGGTGTTGCGTCGTGCTAACGTTCGCGCCGCGGCCCCTGCGTATCGTCCCCTGCAGGCTCGAGGTGGTGCTGGCCAAGTCAGAGGCCAGCCGCCGTCGCAGCGCCGGCCTCGGCCGCGTGCGATTCGGCCAGCAGTGAGGGGGGCGCAGGCTCCTCAGCCGCCGTCAGCCAGGCAGCCACCGAGGTGCGCGCGGGGCGGGGCGGGTCGCGCGAGGATCTGGGCGTGGTTATCGTTCCTGACAGGGCGCTTACCGCGGTAAGGACCACGCCGGTGTGTATGGCGACGGAGACAGTGCCGCTCTTGCATGCCTTGTGTCCACCGCGGTCCCTAGGTGGACCGGTGGGAGGCCGGCTAGCCGACCACATGCAAGAGTGGGAACGGTTAACTCAGGACCGTTTAGTCTTGCGATGGCTTTCCGTGGGGTATCATCCAGAGTGGATGACAGGCCCGCCGTCGCGACTGTCTCTGGTGCCAGTCTGGACTCCCATTCCGAGAGATCCAGATCAAAGGTTGTGTATCGAGGAGGAGATAAATTCCCTCGTACAAAAAGGAGCTGTTCAGCCGGCACAAAGGTGTCCGGGCTTCTATTCAACCCTGTTCTTGGTAACAAAACGCACCGGTGGGTGGAGACCGATTCTCAACCTCAAGCCATTGAACAAGTTCATCGAGACGCCCAGTTTCAAGATGGAAACGGTGCGCTCGGTGTTGGCGGGGTTGGAGAGGGGGATGTGGACGGCGTCGATAGATTTGAAGGACGCTTATTTCCACATCCCCATCCACAGGAGTTTCTGTCGCTTCCTGAGATTTGCATTCCAGGGCAGACAGTGGGAATTCAGGGTGTTGCCCTTCGGAATTTCCACGGCTCCTCGGGTTTTCACCCGTGTGGTTCTTGCGATCACAGCATACCTCCGCAGGAGAAGCATAGCAGTCCACACGTACATAGACGACTGGCTGTTGAAAGCGCACACCCGGGAAAGTTTGTCCGCCAATCTGGAGATTGTTTTGAAAATTCTCACAGACTTGGGCTGGATGATCAATTTCCCAAAATCAGAGCTGACTCCATCCCAGAAGTTTGTTTACCTGGGGATGTTCTTCGATCTGGAGACAGGATATGTTTATCCTACTCAGGAGAGAGTTCAAATACTCATCTCGTTGATTCAGTCAGTGTGCGACAGTCGTCATGTCCTGGCACGGGTTTACTTGAGAATGCTGGGGTTGATGGTTTCGTTGGAACCAGTCATTCCTCAGGCGGCCGATCCAGTTGTTTCTCATGACACAATGGACCCAGAGTACAGGTTCGCTGGACTCGAATGTGTCAGTGTTGGCGCCTCTGATTCACCACCTGCAATGGTGGTTGAATACAGAGAATCTCTTACCGGGGGTTTTGCTAACCCCTCCCCACCCTCAGGTGACTGTGTATACAGATGCATCGATGGAGGGCTGGGGAGCTTGCCTGGAAGAATCCACGATATCAGGGCTTTGGAATCTGGAACAGTCACAGGAACATATAAATCTACTGGAGCTAAGAGCAGTAGTCCTGGGCCTGGAACATTTCTTACAGAAAGTTCAGGGCAAGATTGTTCTTATTCGTTCAGACAACTCAACAGTTGTGACTTACATAAACCGCCAGGGCGGAACGAAGTCGCCCAGTCTCTGTATGATGACATGGAAACTGCTTTGTTGGTGTCTGGATCACCAGATTACCTTGAAAGCAGTTCATATTCCGGGAAGGTTAAACCTGCTAGCAGACTCATTGAGCCGAAGGATGAGTGTTTTACCCACGGAATGGCAACTAAATCAATGTGTGGCGGATCGTCTGTTCGACCATTGGGGGAAACCCAACATCGATTTGTTCGCAACGAAGAAGAATGCGAAGATGACGACGTACGTCTCTCCGATTCCGGATCCAAGCGCTTTCGCAACAGATGCGTTAGCTATCAGCTGGGGGAGAATGTATGCATACGCATTCCCTCCAGCAATCCTGATTCCAAAAATTCTTCAGAAAATCAGACAAGAGGAATGCCAAGTGCTTCTGATCGCCCCGGATTGGCCAAGCCGATCATGGTATACGGATCTGCTGGACCTTCTGGTCTGCAATCCGGTTCCTCTGCCTCTGATGGACGATATTATCTTCCAGGGCAAGGCCCTTCACGACAATCCGTCAATGTTCAGATTGACTGCGTGGATGTTGTCAAGGAATCTAGAATTAAGGAGGGCTTTTCTGAGCAAGCAGCCATGTTTATGGCCAAAGCCAGGAGGGGGTCAACCTCCAGAGCATATAATTATAAAATCAACAGATTTGCAGAATGGTGCTCAAAAAGATGTATTAATCCAATGGATTCATCTATTCAAGTAGTAGCTGATTTCCTCTGTCACCTCTATGATGCCTATAGCCTCAAGCCTAACTCTATTGCTGGTTATAAGTCAGCATTAATGTCTGTTATTCCTTGCTTGGCTAAGAGGGGAAGTGATGAAGTAAATACATTGAATGTATTAATTAAAGGCATGGGCAATCTAAGACCAAGGAATCCTCCTGTGATTCCGTCTTGGAGTTTATCGCTAGTGCTTCAAGTGCTAGGTGATAAGCCTTTTGAACCACTTAGTTCCATTTCTATGAAACTATTAACACTGAAGACTGTGTTTTTAATTGCTGCGGCCTCGGCTAGGCGTAGGAGTGAGATTCATGCCTTATCAGCCGAGGATGACCGTTTTGTGGTTTCAGGGGAAGGCCTTAAGCTGCTACCTAGGATTAATTTCTTGGCTAAAAATCAGTCGTTGAAATATCCAGGTCAACCTATTATTTTGCCTGCTTTAACTAGATATGATCCTAATTCTAAAGCATGGTGTCCCGTCCGGGCGCTGCGCCGGTACAAACAACGTACGGCGGCATGGCGCACCGACCAGTCAGCGTTATGGTTGTCATATATTGAACCCCATGGGAGGGCTTCTAAGGACACCATTTCCAGGTGGATTGTGGAATGCATTCAGTTTTGCCATAAATCCGCCACCGGGAAGCAGGTTGACGTGGCCAAGGCTCACAGTGTCCGCGGCGTAGTGACATCCACGGCCCTATTTAATGGGGTCCCTGTGGATGATATTATGTCGGTGGCTCAGTGGCACTGTGAGTCAAGTTTTACAGACCATTATCTCCGTGACACCTCTAATCCTCTCGCCTTGTCGGTTTTGAAAAAATAAATCGGTTTATATTTTTTGAGGTGATTTCCTCATTACTTATATATATCACAATTAATTTATGGAAACACCCACTTTTTTGGGCCTGCATCAGTCTTTACCGATGGGAAGATGATGTCAGCAGCCATTTTCAACAAGGTCAGTCTTGTTCATGTGTTGTCCGTTGTTGATTGTATTGTCACGATTACCCGTTATTAATATGGTGATGGTTTGTGTATTTGTGTGGTTCATTGTTGAGAGTTACGAAAATGGAGCTTTTTCGTCTCTGTCCTGTAGTACATGGCACTTGTACGTAGAGAGCGTATAGGACATTGAGGTCAGTCGACTCTTCCTCCCAGGAAGGAGGGGGGGGAGCGCATATGACATTCGGTCATCTCTCATACATCGGTCGTGTTATCCGATGGTTAGTCAAATCCTGA